>CM029013.1:256999673-257026608 GCA_016801055.1 Panax notoginseng
AGAGAAGGGTAAATATTTTTATTGTCTTCTTATAAATTTATACTTAGTTATTTAATTTCTTACGTATTTATATATTTATATAGATGTCAAATCTTATGAATTTGAATTTGTTGTCCTTGATATATATTGAGAAAGAATTACTTGTTATGGACTCTTGATACTGATATTGATTGTATAAAGACAACTTTGGAGATATAATTAAGATTGACAAACATGCATCCTTGCAGGATCATGCAAAATCAATTATTTTTATTCACCATCATCTCCATGAAAAAAAAATTGATAAAGACATGTTAGAAAAAATATTTACTATATTTCATGCCTCGAATTAAATATGCTCCTGCAGCAGGAATATCGAGAGCGTTAGTTCAAAAAATATTCCCTGAAGCGATAAATGAAACTATGTTCTCAGAAGTGATATTATGTCTTCTAGTGGCTATACAAAATAATGAGTTTTTGCTGAAAAAATCAACAATCTCGCCCGATTGGTTCTACTCCATTCCCTGAAGTGAATGGAACCTCATTTGATAAATATAGAGAAAATTATGGTTGTGATTGTGGGCGTGAAAAGAACAATCAATATAGAAAAGGGAATGTACCTGCCGTACTCCTAAACAAATGGTAGATTTGTACCAAGACTCAATAAAAGAAAATGAAATGAAATTGAAATAAATTTTATTGATCATATAGTGATCCTGAAGATCCCATGAATTATTTTGACTTTTCAAATGGAGTGGATATAACTAGTTTTGATATCTATGATTTCCTTGATGATGTTGATAGAAATGTTTATACCAATTAATTATTTTTATTCCATTGTATTATGGCATTATAATACATATTTTTATTATATGTTTTATTTATGTTTCAAGTAATAAAGTTAAATTTATGTTTTTGCATATATAAAGATGTATGGGCCAAAAGCTCATCAAACTTAATTAAAGACTTTAGAAGAGCGATTATTTATCAAACTTAATTAAAGTCTATGGAAGACCGATTATAATGTTGTCAAAAGGTATAAAATTTTGTATTGATATAATTCTCAGCTTTAAGGATATACGTTATAATGGTTATTATATTGAAACTAATAACGAAGGCTGTAAGACCCCAACTTTTATAAATAAAGATGAATTTTCTATAAATATCATTTTTGAATATTATGGAGTTAATTTGATATAATGTTATAGTTGTGGATAATATTTATAAATTTTGCAAAGTACGCAAGTTGTTATATAATATTCGATTGGTCGGGGAATATTCGTTTTAACAGGGAATATTCGTACAACGGCACAATCATTGGTGGACCCCACAACGGAATTATTGTCGGATTGAGAAAACGACAAAAATATGTTATTAAAAATAACGGCGGAAGTTTTACCATTGTTACTGTTGAACTACTCGGTAGTAAAAGTACAGTAATACGTGTGGTTGCATAGTAGCACACGGTATTGATTATTAATGCTTATGTGAGAAGTCACTCAGTTTGATTCCATTATTGTCAGTTAATAATATGAATTATTTAGCGATAATGACGTTTTGTTTTATTCGTATTATTAACGTAATAAAACAGAAACATCTTTTTATATAAAACAGAATACTTTATTAAAGTTATTCTATAAATAGAATATATTATATTTTATTTAAAAGATTTTTCTTTAAATATGGACCGTCAGATTAAAGTAATCAATCTGGACCGTTCATGGATTAGTTACTATGCATTCTATTTTTCTATAAATAGCAGCTCATTCCTTCATTATTTCTTACGAATTCACTGAACTCTAGAGAGAGAAACTATAGAGAGAAACTATCGAGAGAGAGAAGAAGAGTATTCTGCTACTTAACTACTTCCTTACTTCAGCTCTTCTTTAAAACGGTAAGGGGTGTTATTCTTTCTTATTCATAAAGAGAACTGTTGTTATTCCATTTCTTATTATTCTGTTGGAATAACCTGTATACGCGGTCTACCCTATACTTGGTGACATTCTTCTATTATTCTGTTGGAACATCCTGTCTGTGTGTTTTACACCAGACCTGGTTCCGTTTTTATTATTATTCTGTTGAAACATCCTGTCTGTGTGTTTTACACCGGACCTGGTTCCGTCTTGTTATTATTCTGTTGGAACATTCTGTCTGTGTGTTTTACACCGGACCTGGTTCCATTATTTATTATTCTGTCGGAATATCCTGTCTGTGCGTTTAGGCCGGACCTGGTTCCATTATTTATTATTCTGTTGGAATAACCTGTCTGTGCGGTCTATCGCATGCATGGTGATTTCTTTTGTTATTCCATTCTTTATTATACTCAGTTGGTTAAGTTTTGACTTCTATACTCCATGAAATTTGTGAAATATCCTTGATAATTGCGTTTCATCCAGTATCTTTTCATGAAAATATTCTTCTAAGCATTCTTGAATTTTACTCCACAAAGCAGTATCATGTTGACAATTTGGACGTTGTTAATTCTTGGATAAATTAATTCTTGAACTTGTTTTATTGAATTCTTATATCATTGTCATCATCCTCATGTTTATAAAATGTTGAAAGTCATCTGTGGCCTGTAGTGCATAGATGGACTTGGTATGATTATGACCAGGGATTATTCGGTATAATCATGACCGTAATGTTACAAATGATGTGGTAAAAGTCCTCATTGGCCCGTAGTGCATTGATGGACAGTTGTTGGCATGATCATGACCATTAATGAATACACGAATATCCTTGGCCGTAGTGCAGGGGTGATTCGATGATGTGGATTATTTTATTAAGCTGAGTCTCAGCGATCACAGTGTTGGAAAATCTTTTAAATCATAAAAGATAGTAGAGTTTATTTTCTACTTGACTCTTTTAATGGATTGCTTGTTTCGCTACAGTTAAACTTGATGTCTATTATATTTTATCAGTTTAACATTGTTGAAGGCTAATGATAATTTATTCTGCATTATCTTAGTCATAATATTTCTTACTGGGCTAGTTGAGCTCACCCTTTCTTTCACTGTTCTCTTCAGGAAATGAGAACGTAGCTGGGGCAAGTCGGGGAACGGAGTGATGGTTCGAATGATAGTATTAGTTAGTAGTCCTCACTATTCTATGTAATAGTGTGTTAATAAATGTAATGAGGACTCCTTTTGAGTATGAATACTCTCTAGAAGATAATATTTGTATTCAAACTCACAGTTTATGTTTTGTCGTATTGTACACGACAGTTGTATTAGTAAGTTGTATTTGTATTCTGTACTTTGTATCTGACGACCCAAGATGGGTGATGTATACCTAATTTTGGGGGCGTCACAGTTGGTATCAGAGCTTAGGGATATGATCCCTGGCTAAGATGTGAGAATAGAACTAGGAGGGGAGAGACGGAGAATTCCTTCGCTAGTATGACCTACCTAAGTTTATTTGCATGGTATTTAATTGGTCGGTCATAATATAAGGATAATATATGACATATCAATTAATTTTTATTTTGTGGCAGTATCTGAAAATGGCATCTGAGAATGTTGAGAATAGCAATGGAGCACAGGCGACTGTTGATTCACCACATATCAATAATCAGGATAATGTGCATCAGGAAGGTGACAATCCTCATGCAAACAACAACACTGACCAGATGATGAATGATGGAATGTTCAGAAACTTTATGCAGTTCATGCAACAGCAGGCGAGAGCGGCTCCTGTCCAAAATATAGGTGGAAACACTGAAAACTCTCGGACGGTCACCGCTAAACAGTTCAAGGAGCTGGGACCACCAGAGTTTAAGGGAGAGCCAAAACCACTTATAGCGGAAACATGGATAAAGCAGATTACCAAGATATTTGATGTCTTGGGATGCTCCGAGGAGCAAAAGGTTCCCTTTGCCGCCTTTATGTTGCGAGGAGAGGCAGATTACTGGTGGGAATCGATTAAACGTACTCAACCTGCCGCACTGAAGATGTCTTGGGAGAAGTTCCAAGAGCTGTTCAATGACAAATACTTTCCCGAAAGTGTTCGTCACATGAAGGAGGTGGAGTTCATCAAATTGGAGCAGAATAATATGACCGTGTCGCAGTATGAGGCTAAATTTGCTGAGTTGTCCCGGTTTGCGTCCCACTTGGTGGATAATGAAGAGCGAATGACGCGAATATTTTTGCGAGGTTTGAAACCTGAGATACGTCAACATCTTATTTCTCATAAACTGTGTTTGTATTCAGATGTTGTGAATAGGGCTCAGTTAGTGGAGCGCGATAACGAGTCAACGCAACCAAAAGAGAGCAGTCGGCAAAATGATAATACCAGTGAGAGCAGTCATCGAAGCGGTGACAACAAGCGTGGAGGGAATCAACAGGCCAGAAATGGTAACCACTTCGGTGGTAATCAGGGCCAAAACAATAAGAATGGTCATTTCAAGAAGAGGAGATTCAACAATGATGGAAAGACGTCAGCACCAGCACCCTTTGTTAAGGAAGGAGAACGACCACCTATCATATGTTTCAAATGCGGAGGGGAGGGGCACATCAGTCCAAACTGCGCGATGCCGTCTAAAGCATGTTATAATTGTGGAAGAG
The DNA here is from genome assembly GCA_016801055.1 of Panax notoginseng. Classification (NCBI taxonomy): domain Eukaryota; kingdom Viridiplantae; phylum Streptophyta; class Magnoliopsida; order Apiales; family Araliaceae; genus Panax; species Panax notoginseng. The sequence continues at coordinate 257,004,215 of CM029013.1, forward strand.
AAGGTCATTTAGCTCGATTTTGTCGTTTACCAAAAACAAGTTCAGCCAAGATGGAGACACCAAAGGCCGTCCCAGAAAAGTCAAAACCGGTAGTGCAAGGGAGAGCGTTTGTTGTGACCTCCCAGAACGCAAGGAACCCGAATGAGGTCATCACGGGTAAGCTTATCATAAACTCTAACGAAGTCTATACTTTATTTGATACCGGTTCTACCCATTCTTTTATTTCTCCTACTTGCGCTCATCGATTAAATTTGATTCCGGAGAAATTAGACTTTGACTTATCTGTTGAAACTCCATTGGGAGAAACCTTCATTACATCTACGGTTTATAAGTCTTGTTTGGTTCAAGTTGGTACCCACACATTACCTGTCGATCTGATTTCATTAAAAATACTTGCATTTGACGTGATTCTAGGGATTGATTGGTTAACTACTCATCATGCAAAAATTGATTGTTTTCGTAAGGTTGTTAGCTTTCATATTCCTAATCGACCTATTATGCGAATTCAAGCAACCAAACCATTAAAATCAATCGCTGTCATCTCAAGCCATAAAGCTATTCGTTTATTGAAAAACGGATGTCAAGCTTTCTTAGCTCATGTCACGGATCTAAACAAAAATACGTCAGTTTTGAATGATATTTCTATTGTTAATAAATTCCCTGACGTATTCCCTGAAGAACTTCCTGGCCTACCCCCAGAGCGTGAAATTGAATTTTGTATCGACCTTGAACCCGGTACAAAACCCATTTCCAAAGCCCCATATCGAATGGCTCCTATTGAACTTCAGGAGTTAAAGATCCAACTGCAGGAATTGTTAGACATTGGCTTTATTCGTCCTAGTACTTCTCCTTGGGGTGCTCCTGTTCTATTCGTGAAGAAGAAAGATGGAAGTATGCGACTTTGTATTGATTATCGGGAGTTGAATCATGTCACCATCAAAAACAGGTACCCATTGCCACGTATTGATGACCTGTTTGACCAGTTGCAAGGAGCACAATTCTTTTCAAAGATCGATCTTCGTTCTGGATATCATCAGCTGAAGGTTAGAACTGAGGATATTCCAAAGACGGCTTTCAGAACTCGGTACGGGCATTATGAATTCTTAGTCATGTCCTTTGGATTGACTAATGCTCCTGCTGCCTTCATGGATATGATGAACCGGGTATTCAAGGAATATTTGGATCACTTTGTGGTCGTCTTTATTGATGACATCCTTATTTATTCCAAAAGCCGTGAAGATCATGAGCAACACTTGAGGCTGGTACTCCAAAAGCTTCGTGAATACAAGCTTTATGCCAAGTTGAAGAAATGCGAGTTCTGGTTGGAGGAGGTAGCATTCCTTGGGCACGTAGTATCAAGTCGTGGAATATCGGTTGACCCGGCAAAGATTGAAGCTATTCAAAGCTGGGAGCAACCTAAATCAGTGACCGAAGTACGTAGCTTTCTTGGTTTAGCTGGTTATTATCGGAGATTCGTGGAAGGATTTTCTCGAATCGCTACTCCATTAACTCAGCTGACTCGGAAAGATACAAAGTTCGGTTGGAGCGAAGAATGTGAGCAGAGTTTTCAAGAACTCAAGAGGAGACTCATTTCAGCACCTGTTCTAACAATACCATCTGGCTCGGAGGGATTTGTCATCTACAGTGATGCTTCGAGCAAAGGGTTGGGATGCGTTCTCATGCAACATGGAAAAGTCATAGCCTATGCATCAAGACAACTCAAGGAATATGAGAGGAATTATCCTACTCATGATCTAGAGTTGGCAGCTGTTGTCTTTGCACTTAAAATTTGGAGGCATTACTTGTATGGGGAGAAGGTGGAGATCTTTACGGATCATAAAAGCCTCAAATATTTCTTCACTCAAAAGGAACTCAACATGCGACAACGACGTTGGCTTGAACTGTTGAAAGATTATGATCATACCATTCAATACCATCCTGGAAAAGCGAACGTGGTAGCTGACGCATTGAGTAGAAGATCATATGCAAGTACGAGTGCGATATTGTCAACACAAAGGCCCATTTTGTGTGATTTGCAAAGGATGGAGATAGAGTTAAAGACTCCAGGGACCCATGTGATGATGGCGAATATACGAGTAGAACCGACTTTAATCGATAAAGTTAAAGCTGCTCAAGCTACAGACCTGGAGCTGATGCGTATGAGGAAGAAAGTGCAAGAAGGTGCTATGCCGGAAGCAAGAATCGATGAAGAAGGAATACTTCGAGTCAACTCCAGACTTTGTGTTCCTAACAACCCTGATTTAAAGTATGAAATCATGATGGAGGCGCACAACACACCGTTTGCAATCCATCCTGGAAGTACCAAAATGTATCATGATCTTCGTCATACATTTTGGTGGAGCAATATGAAGAGAGAGATAGCGTTGTTTATCTCAAGGTGTCTAACTTGTCAACGAGTCAAAGCGGAGCATCAAGTACCAAAAGGTCCATTGCAACCACTTGAAATTCCAGAATGGAAGTGGGAGCACATTACCATGGATTTCGTTACCGGTCTTCCTAGGGTTTCTCAAGGTATTGATGCGATTTGGGTCATTGTTGATAGATTGACCAAGTCTGCTCATTTCTTACCGATACGAGAAACTTATACACTTGAACGTCTTGCTCGTATGTACATAAACGAGATTGTAAGACTGCATGGTATGCCAGTATCCATAGTTTCTGACCGAGACCCAAGATTCACTTCACGATTTTGGGTTAGTTTACAAAAAGCTATGGGCACGGATTTACGATTTAGTTCAGCATATCATCCTCAGACGGACGGACAATCAGAGAGGACTATTCAAACTCTGGAAGATCTATTAAGACTCTGTGTCTTTGACTTCAAGGGAAGTTGGGACAAGTTCTTACCATTGGTGGAGTTTTCCTACAACAACAGTTATCAAGCAAGTATTGGCATGGCTCCATTCGAAGCATTGTATGGAAGAAAATGTCGTTCTCCAGTATGCTGGGATGAGGTGGGTGAAGCAACGTTGTTGGGACCGGAGTTGGTACGTATGACTACAGAAAAGATTCAAACGATCCGACAACGTATAAAAACCTCACAAGATCGACAAAAGAGTTATGCTGATCTTCATCGAAAGGACGTGAAATTTGATGTAGGAGATCATGTGTTCTTACGTGTTGCTCCATGGAAAGGAGTTACGAGATTTGGAAAGAGAGGAAAGCTCAATCCTCGATTCATCGGTCCATTTTTAATCCTCGATCGAGTAGGAACTGTGGCTTATAGACTCGCTTTACCGCCAAGTATGTCTCGTGTTCATAACGTTTTTCACATATCCATGTTACACAAATATGTGGAAGACCCGAACCACATTATTGAGTTAGAACCGGACGAAATAGCGGGGATTTGACGTATGAAGAAGTTCCTGTTCAAATCTTGGATAAGAAGGAACATATTCTACGCTCCAAGGTTATACCTCAAGTCAAAGTTTTGTGGAGAAACCACGATGTTGAGGAAATGACTTGGGAGTTAGAATCTGAAATGAAATCAAGGTATCCTTACCTCTTCGACATACCAGGTACGTACCCTAATTTCGAGGGCGAAATTTCATAAGAAGGGGAGGTTGTAAGACCCCAACTTTTATAAATAAAGATGAATTTTCTATAAATATCATTTTTGAATATTATGGAGTTAATTTGATATAATGTTATAGTTGTGGGTAATATTTATAAATTTTGCAAAGTACGCAAGTTGTTATATAATATTCGATTGGTCGGGGAATATTCGTTTTAACAGGGAATATTCGTACAACGGCACAATCATTGGTGGACCCCACAACGGAATTATTGTCGGATTGAGAAAACGACAAAAATATTTTATTAAAAATAACGGCGGAAGTTTTACCATTGTTACTGTTGAACTACTCGGTAGTAAAAGTACAGTAATACGTGTGGTTGCATAGTAGCACACGGTATTGATTATTAATGCTTATGTGAGAAGTCACTCAGTTTGATTCAATTATTGTCAGTTAATAATATGAATTATTTAGCGATAATGACGTTTTGTTTTATTCGTATTATTAACGTAATAAAACAGAAACATCTTTTTATATAAAACAGAATACTTTATTAAAGTTATTCTATAAATAGAATATATTATATTTTATTTAAAAGATTTTTCTTTAAATATGGACCGTCAGATTAAAGTAATCAATCTGGACCGTTCATGGATTAGTTACTATGCATTCTATTTTTCTATAAATAGCAGCTCATTCCTTCATTATTTCTTACGAATTCACTGAACTCTAGAGAGAGAAACTATAGAGAGAAACTATAGAGAGAGAGAGAGAAGAGAGTATTCTGCTACTTAACTACTTCCTTACTTCAGCTCTTCTTTAAAACGGTAAGGGGTGTTATTCTTTCTTATTCATGAAGAGAACTGTTGTTATTCCATTTCTTATTATTCTGTTGGAATAACCTGTATACGCGGTCTACCCTATACTTGGTGACATTCTTCTATTATTCTGTTGGAACATCCTGTCTGTGTGTTTTACACCGGACCTGGTTCCGTTTTTATTATTATTCTGTTGGAACATCCTGTCTGTGTGTTTTACACCGGACCTGGTTCCGTCTTGTTATTATTCTGTTGGAACATCCTGTCTGTGTGTTTTACACCGGACCTGGTTTCATTATTTATTATTCTGTCGGAATATCCTGTCTGTGCGTTTACGCCGGACCTGGTTCCATTATTTATTATTCTGTCGGAATATCCTGTCTGTGCGTTTACGCCGGACCTGGTTCCATTATTTATTATTCTGTTGGAATAACCTGTTTGTGCGGTCTATCGCATGCATGGTGATTTCTTTTGTTATTCCATTCTTTATTATACTCAGTTGGTTAAGTTTTGACTTCTATACTCCATGAAATTTGTGGAATATCCTTGATAATTGCGTTTCATCCAGTATCTTTTCATGAAAATATTCTTCTAAGCATTCTTGAATTTTACTCCACAAAGCAGTATCATGTTGACAATTTGGACGTTGTTAATTCTTGGATAAATTAATTCTTGAACTTATTTTATTGAATTCTTATATCATTGTCATCATCCTCATGTTTATAAAATGTTGAAAGTCATCTGTGGCCTGTAGTGCATAGATGGACTTGGTATGATTATGACCAGGGATTATTCGGTATAATCATGACCGTAATGTTACAAATGATGTGGTAAAATCCTCATTGGCCCGTAGTGCATTGATGGACAGTTGTTGGCATGATCATGACCATTAATGAATACACGAATATCCTTGGCCGTAGTGCAGGGGTGATTCGATGATGTGGATTATTTTATTAAGCTGAGTCCCAGCGAACACAGTGTTGAAAAATCTTTTAAATCATAAAAGATAGTAGAGTTTATTTTCTACTTGACTCTTTTAATGGATTGCTTGTTCCGCTACAGTTAAACTTGATGTCTATTATATTTTATCAGTTTAACATTGTTGAAGGCTAATGATAATTTATTCTGCATTATCTTAGTCATAATATTTCTTACTGGGCTAGTTGAGCTCACCCTTTCTTTCACTGTTCTCTTCAGGAAATGAGAACGTAGCTGGGGCAGGTCGGGGAACGGAGTGATGGTTCGAATGATAGCATTAGTTAGTAGTCCTCACTATTCTATGTAATAGTGTGTTAATAAATGTAATGAGGACTCATTTTGAGTATGAATACTCTCTAGAAGATAATATTTGTATTCAAACTCACAGTTTATGTTTTGTCGTATTGTACACGACAGATGTATTAGTAAGTTGTATTTGTATTCTGTACTTTGTATCTGACGACCCAAAATGGGTGATGTATACCTAATTTTGGGGGCGTCACAAAGGCAGTGAAGATTTTTTTTATATTACTTCAATAGTATCAGGCCAGAAGCTCATATTAGAAAAAATGTCTATTTTCTCTTATGGGTTATATTATACTAAAACGAGAATAGTTGGAAAAAATATTGTAATACACCAGAAGTGTGCAATAGACCAGAAGTGTTTAGATCCAAAGGTTTTTATGATTTGGCATGATCGTATTAACCATCCAGGATCAATAATGTTGCGTCGAATTATTGAAAACTCCCATGAACATCCCTTAAAGAACCAGAAGATTCCTTTACCTATTGATTATATCAAAGTAAATTAATTACCAAACCATCATATTTAAAGATTATTATTGAGTGTTCATATTTCTTAGAAAGAATTCAATGTGATCTATTTGAACCAATACACCCACCATGTGTGGTTCATTCAAGTATTTTATTCTTTTAATTGATGCATTAACCAGATGATCACATGTATGTTTACTTTTAACTAGAAATATTGCATTTCCTATGCTTCTTGCTCAAATAATTAGGTTGGGAGTACAATTTTCTGATTATATAACTAGGAAAATTTATTTAGATAATGCTGGTAAAATTAGTGTGACGCCCCCAAAATATGTATACATCACCCATTCTGAGTCGCCAAATACATGGTACAGAAACAAATACAACTTCAGTAATACAATTATCGTACAAAATACGACAACACATATACTGTGAGTTTGAATATAAATATTGTCTAATAGACAGTATACAAACTCAAAAGGAGTCTTCATTACAAGTATTGATACACTATTTTACAAAATAGTGACGACTACTAAAACAACTATATATATTGAATCATCACTCCATACCCCGGCTAGTTCTTGCTAAATTCTCTCCTCCTAAGAAGAACAATAGAACAAAAAGTAAAAGGGTGAGCTCAACTAGCCTAGTAAAGAATATTATGACTAAGATAATATACAACAAATTATCATTAGTCTTCAACAAGAAAAAATTTGATAAAATATAATAGACAACAAGTTTTAGATCAACAACTAAAGCGGAAACAGCAATCCATTAGAAGAGTCAAGTAGATAATGAATTCTACTATCTTCTAAGATTTTAAAGTCCATCATCAATATTTTATCCCTGTAACATCAATCAATATACATCTTGAATCAAATATTTATCTTTGCACTACAGGTCAAAGATATTCATTTGTATCAACAGTTGGTCATGTTCATCTCAACACCTGTTCATCTTTGCACTACGGGCCAAAGATATTCATTAGGTAATCATTCATCTTTGCACTACATGTCAAAGATATTCAGTAATATCATCATTTAGGACTGAGGATGATGAAAAATATATTTAAAAAAATGAATCCAGTGAGATAAAAGATCAAATATTAGGGATTCGTATTACAGTTTATCCAAGTTCAATAATACTCCATAATAATCAATTGTGAAGCAGAATTCAAAAATAAAGATCAAAACATGGATACAATCAAAGAAAAGTCATAACTAATTCGTTTAAAAACATTTTTGAGCGGTTATTGCGCCCATGCGAAGCTAACTTTCAAGGATACAACTCTTATGTTTTAACCTTTTTTAAAATCGAAACACACAAGTCCAGAAAATTCATACAAACAGTAGGTCTGAATCTGAATTTCCAGATTGGACAATTTTATTTCGTTTACTTTGGAACATCATAACTCGGTCATCCGAACTCGGAATGAGTCCGTTTCGGAGGCTATGGATTCCTTATTAAGTTTAATATACACTCTTAGAAAACCAATTTTTTTTGGAAATATAAACTAGCCCCGAAATTTCCTAAAGGTCAACAACCCATTAGATTTCAGCTTTCAACATGTTTTACCAAAGTATTCACCATAAATTCATTTTATCTACTTTTTGATTCATTTCAATTGAGTTATTTTCGTAACTCATAAGAGTGCAACCCATCATTACAGAACTTAATTTTTAGGTTTGGGACACCACAACAAAATAGCCCCAAAACAACCCTTAACAGTCTACTATTAGTCCATTTTCCATCCTTTATGCAGATGTTTGTGTTTTTCATTATGTGTTCCACTTTTCATGCATCTACCGGGTAGATTATAAGCATACTCATATATATCACCTTTGACCACCATCAAAGCTAATATACAAAGCTTTAAAGAAAGATGTTGAAACTAGGATTTTAGGTTTACCTTTCTAGGGTTCTTCCTTCTTGTTCTTGTTGCTAGATGATCAAAACTTGAATCAAGCTTGCTCTTTCCTTTTTCCTCTTCTCTTCTATCCGAGAGTCTCTCTCTCTCTTCTTTGTTTTCTCTCTTAGCTCTCTAGTTTTCTCTTTTTCTTACTTAGCTTACAAGATAAAATGAAATGAAAAATGGCTATGTGTTGGATGATTATAATAATCCTCTACAACTAACCTTACCGTGCTCTAGGGTTAAGCTAACCCATCCACAATTAAGTAACTAAAACTAGATAAAAATGGTAGCTTAAGGACTTGTTTGGCTAGATTTAATGGTTGGAGGAGACAAAGCATTAAAGGCTTGCTTTATTTGGATAAACATTTACTAAATATAATAAGTGACTCTCCACTTTGTTACCCTCTCCTTCCCTTCTGTCCACTCCCCCTTTCTCTCCCCTTTTCTTCATATTCAATTAACCACATGTTAAAATTGTTATCCAATGACACACGACTCTCATCTTAATTTTTTTGTGACACTTGCCCCTTAGCCTTTTAATCTTTCCTTATCCCATGTGCTAATAATCTTTCAATTGATACATGCCTCTCTTAGCTTTGGCTCCAAGTTTGGCTTACTCTTTGGCTCCAAGTCTTCAAGTCATCTAATTTTCTAGTCATGCAATTTTAATTTCCTAGCCAAGCCATCTTAATTTCTTAACCGATCCATCTTAATTTCTAGGCTGAATTTGGTTTGGTTACAATTAACTAAATTTTAAATTCTAGTTTCTTTCTAGTTAACTTTCGTAATTCATTTAGTTAGAAAAAAGTCCATTTTGTCGTTTCGTACAATTGATTAGGGTTTATTTCACGAACTAAGTCACTTACCCGATTTCTTTCTAGTTAGATTTTTCTAACTCGTTAAACATATGAAAATAGCGCACGAAATTTCATTCGTTGATTTTATTGGAGATTACGTCTCCCGTCCTCAAATAAACGCTATGTCGTTATTCGAAAAGTCGAAAAACAAACAAAAAAAAACGTTTTCCACGTGAATAGTTGTTTTACGGATTTTTTTCGAAAAATAACTTTTATTAAAGATTTCATCTCTCCTTCACAAATAAACGCTATGACGAAATTTGAAATTTCAAAAAGAACTTTTATTAGCGTTTTTTGCATTTTATGAATAGTGTTTTACCGTATTTCTCGAAAAAATTATTTTCACCAAAAAAAACTCCCAACACTTATACATAATCACGTAACACGTAAACTAGGTCATTAATCGACCTAAATCACATAACACGTAATAATATCTATAAATTTTAATTTTATTAGATATTTATATTGAAAAACCAAATTTCAAGGCTATCTGAATTCTCGGATTGTTACACAGGAGGCACATGCAATAAAGGGAGCACAATGTTCTCATTTACATTTTTTTTTAAAAAGAATTAAAAATTTTAAGCATACCATCTTTTTCGGAAGAAAAATAAATTGGAAGTGTAACACATTATTTTGCAGCAATTATTTGGCTGCCCACCTTTTAACATAGCTTACTGTGTTCCTGACTGATGAACCTCCTTCCTCTTTAACCTTGACAACTTACCTAACTATCTCCACATTATTTTTTTTCTTATTTGTTCTCTCAATATATATTTGTCTATTCATTTATGAAATAGAAAGAAAATTTATTCCAAAAGTTAAGATCACCATTGATTGTAAGAGATTATGCTCCAAAATGAGTTACGAAATACATGCAAACTATAACTCATTCCACAATGTTATGTGCATCTCAAATTCTTGTTTAGGATCTGACTTTTTACTAGACCAGAATAATTTTATGCGGTGACTCAAAAGAAAATAAAGATGAGATTTAATGATGGTATATGTTTTTGTAGCTTCGGTTTTGATATTTATATCTCAGTTTCAGGCACTTTCAGAGAGAGATTCGACAATATTTTTTACGATTTGAGTTATTCTCGTAGACTTTCTTGTCTTTTAATTTTCTAGGTTGATTTCTATATTTACCACAACACTTAAGAAACTGGTAATGCCTTTTAAAAGTGGAACCTTAGAAGAAATTACAATACTTCCTGATAAAAATGGATCAATAGTTCCCGACAATAACCCCTTTAAGAAAAGAAAACTTGTGCTCGACGATCAAACGGAGAGTTTTATGGAGCAAGATAGTTCGTGGTAACTAAGGTTGAAAGCTTGGAAATCTTATGTCTTGCTTTAAAATCGGATAGTTTGAAGCATAGATTTTACCAATATCACTCCAACTTTGATAGACCTAAAAACCATTGCAAAAACATGAAATATAAAAATATGTTAAAATTATTGAATAACTATTAGAGTCAATTCAGTAATAAAAAAGAAAAGCAAAATGAGTACTTTAATGTTTCAATTCGTTTCGTGATTTGCAAGGAAGTCAAGTTTGATCGTCTTGAGTTTTACCATAACATCTTCCATGTTGGACCTCTTTTCAGGTGAATCAGCAACGCAACTCAAAGCCAATTCCATAATAGATGAGAAACATTGTAGCTTCACAGTTATGTGTCCATCCTCTGGCTTTAGCAAGTTTGTGTCAATAACTTGCATTACTAAGTTCGGAAGTGAGTCGTTTACCCAACGCTTCAGACTCATATCTCCACGAAATTGCTCATCACCGGGCTTAGTTCTTGTAAATACTTCCATCAACATAATGCCATAACTGTAAATATCACATTTTGTGGATACTAATCCTTCTGATCCGTACTCTAAATGCAACATCACAAATCAACAAGGTAAATGGAAAAGCAGACCTTGAGAATACAAATGAGAAAAGATTTATTATTAATAGGAAAATAAACAAAATAGGTTGAGGGTCACCTGGTGCCATATATCCAATTGTGGCTAGAGTCATGGTTTGTGCAATGCTCTCCCCCTCTCCCAATAACTTTGCTATGCCAAAATCACTCACATGTGCAACCAAATCTCATCTAAAAGGACGTTGTTGGGCTTCAGATCACAATGAACCACAGACGTTGAATAACCATGATGGAGATAGTCCAAAGCACATGCCACATCTATCATTAAGTCTATTCTTTGCAAAATATCTAAGAAATGGTTGTGGGAGTACAACCACTTCTCAAGACTCCCATTAGGCATGTATTCAAGTATCAATGCTTTGAAATCAAGGTTAGAGCAACTACCAATGACTTTGCTAATATTTCGGTGGCGAAGGTTGCGTAATACTTCACATTCTACATTGAAACTCTTGAATCCTCCTTCTAGTTGCAGATTGAATACCTTTATGGCCACTAATGTCCCATTTGCAAGTATCCCTTTGAAAACTGAACCAAAACTACCAATGCCAACCAAATTACTTTCACTAAAGCCATTAGTTGCTCGTTGAAGTTCATAGTATGAAATTCTCATAGGGCCTATTATTTCTGACAATTCAGTACGTGTGAGGAGTCTAATTCTGCATCCACGTCTTATCAACACTAGTGCAAAGGCCAAGCTGGTAAGAATTATCGATGCAATCACCAACGAAATACATATAGCTAGAAGCACTCTCTTTTTCTTTGATGATCTATAAACAGAACTAGTATGGCATATTGGGACTTGAAACCGAGGAGCACCACACAACGCTTCATTCAATAAGAAAGATCGACTGTTGAACCTTTTGAAAGGACCTTCACTTGGAATTTCTCCTCTTAAACTATTAGAAGATACATTGAAATATCTAAGATACAAGAGTGCGTCTAAGGATTTGGGAATCACACCAGAGAGGTTGTTATGAGACAAATCCAAGTACACTATGCTCACTAAATATTTGAATGTATCAGGAATAGGTCCTTGTAACCTATTATTTGCCAAAGAAATTTCAACCAAGTTTTGGAGCTCCATTAGTGTGCTAGGGATGTAACCCGATAATTGATTATGTGATAGATTTATTACCACAACAGCCTTTAGATTTCCAAATTCAAGGGGTATGTGGCCGCTTAAAGAATTTCTTGATATATCGACCTGCAAAAGATCCTTGAGGTTTCCAAAGTTTCTTGGCAAGTTAGAGGTCAATCTGTTTGAATAAAGATAAAGATATCTTAGAGAAGTAATATTTCCTAAGCATGCTGGCAATGGACCGGAAATCTGGTTTGCTTCTAAGCTTAAGGCACCCAAGTTTTGTAATTGACAAAGATAATCTGGCATGGATCCTCCTATATTGTTCTCACTAAGGCCTAACTGTTGAATCTTCGACAATCCTTTTATGGCCACAAGATTTTTTTCAGTCAATTCATTCCCATACAGTTCTAATAATATAAGACTGCTTAAATTGCCAATTTCAGTAGGAAAGGTTCCCTTGATTCCACAATTATTTGCATACAATTTTTTAAGAGAGGTGGAGAAGTTTCCGATGGAAGCCGGAAGGTTTCCATGCAGGGGATTACTTTCAAAGGCTAACATTCTTAAGTTTTTGCAATTGGCCAAGCTTGTGAGAAAGCTTAGTTCTGAAGATGAACTTTCAGTAATGAAATTGTTCATGCCCAAGTTTAGGACTTCAAGATGTTTCAAATTTCCAAGTGACTTGGGAATTGTGCCCGTGAATTTGTTTCTAAAAAGGTCTAAAATCACGAGTTGAGTAGCATTTGAGATAGACTCTGGCAAAATCCCTGTCAGGTTATTCACTCCTAACTGAATTACTTCTAGCTTGTGGCCAAAATTGGTTGGAAGTTTACCTGAAACTTGACTGCTAACTATTCCAATGATTTCTAATCTTGAGATGTTGAAGATTGATTCTGGAATGGTACCATGTAGGTTAGCGAAACTTAACGTTAACTCCTTCAGATTCCAAAGGCTACCAATCTCTTGTGGTATAGTACCTGTCAAAAAACATATAAAATAAAATGATCAACGAACACTGCTATTAATTGTATTCAAAGCTAATTTGCAATAGGGAAATGATTTGTATGTAGACAAATTTTATGACCAAGTTATTAAATTGCGACCAGTGTGGCGAATCCACAATAAGTATTCAATGAGGGCAATAATACATATTATAAATGTGAAATAAATAAAATAATATATATGTCAAATTATATAATAAAATATTAAAGATTTTTTTGTTTCAAATTATAAGATTATTTTTTACTTTTAAAAGTCAATTTGAAACATTTCAAACTCAAAATTGAGATGATTCATTAAAAATTATGAAACAATAAACCTTGCAATGAATAATATTTGTTAGATACTTTGCGATATTCATCATTGTATTGACTAAAATTGAAGAAATGCATGTCAATTTTGAGTTTGAAAATATTTTAGATTGACTTCAAGAAGTCAATAATGGCATTATATTATGGAATGGATGGAGTAATTTACCAAAAAAAAACTTTGAGTGTATTTTAAAACAATGTGTTTGATGCAATAATACATAATAAATGTGCATTTATCTTTTATATAAACAATATGTTATTTATACTTGAAGTCACGTATTATAGCAAATGAGGTTTTAGCCTAATGGTTAGAATTGAGACCTTATAATTTTCAAGTCTCAGGTTCTAATTTATTCCAAATATGAAGAGTGTTCAATTTTATATTTGAAATTATTTTACAAAATTTTAAATTTAAAAAATATAAATTGATTTAAGTTTCTGAAATAACAAATTTAGTAATTAATAATATTTTCTATATAGATTACAAAAACAAGGGCATACCAAAATATCTTTTAGTATAGTACTCCAAATATATATGTTCATACCTTTCAAGTGGTTGTAATTGAGGTTTAAATACTGTAGTAGAGTTAAGTTTCCAATATCTCTTGGTATAATTCCACTTAATTTGTTGCCAGTTAATGACATAATTTGAAGCTCCGAGCATTCATGTAGACCTGATGGAATTGGACCAGAGAGTTGGTTGTCAGCCAGAAAAAGCCCTTGAATTTTCGGAATCCCGTGACAAATATCCCTTGGAAGATTACCAGATAGGCTATTAGTTGTAAGAGCAAAAATGCGCAGCGTCGAAATGTTGAAGACAGTGAGAGGAATAGAGCCTGAGAGTTGATTAAATTGCAACTCCAACACTTGCAAGTTTTTAAAACTACCAAAATCCCCTGGAATATTTCCTTGTAGAGGATTGCTCCCTAATCTCAACCTCTCAAGCTTTGATAAATTGGATAAAGAAGGTGGAATGGTGCCAGTAAAACTGTTAAAGGAAAGAAACAAGTCTTTCAGATTGGGTAATTTACTCCACCATGAGGGGAGCTCCCCTCCAAAGCTGTTGTTTCGGAAGTAGATTTCTTTTAATCGACGCAAGTTAGACAACTCTTTGGGCAGACTACCATTGAAGCTATTGTTGGTGAGATCAAACGAAACAAGAAACGAGAGGTTTCCAATTTCTGGAGGAATGGTGCCAATTAGGCCCATGTTAGAAAGATTTAAGGCCATGACTCGTCCATGGCGAGTGCTACAAGTGACTCCAACCCAACTGCAGCAAGACGCTTGAGTAGTGATGGACCAGTTGGTCGTCAAGATGCGGTTGGGGTCGGAAATGATGTGAGATTTGAAGGTCAAAAGAGTGGATTGATCGGTGGTGATGTTAAGGGATACGTGATGATGATGATGAGTATTTGAAGCTGAGCAACTCCTAGAAATGGTGGTATGATGATATTCTAACAACAACACTATGATCACATAGAAGCTGAAGCAAATAATTGTCTTCATGACTTTTTAATTTTATGTTTACGGTGGACGATCGCATTCACATTTGAGAAGGAACTTGAATGGGTTTCGCTGATTATTCTTCTTGTGGAAATAATTCTCCCACAGCACAACTACTACTGCGTGTTAATTATATATCACTTTAAAGTTATAATTTGAGTCCAATTCTTGTAGTCAAAAAGCTGAGCTACTCTTCTTAAAATAGACTTTATTAATGTAGAAAGCAAAATAAATGAAAGACTAACCAAATAATTGAGATACATTAATAATGCTTTAAATTCATCACTTTATCTTACGATTCCACTCAAATACTTTAAACTCGTTACTTCTTTTTGCATGCCATTGCTTTGGCGGGTCTTCCTCTAAACAGTAAACTTGTGGGCCAATGATCTTGACTTATTCTAACAGTATAACTCGGATTAACAATAAAGGAAGAGGATCAAGAGTAGAACTCTTAAATAATAGAACTACTTTAAATAATAGAATTGTATCAAAACGACGTAATTTTGATAGGACGCAGTGGCATTTTTGTAAATACGCGGTGGCATGGTATTTACAAAAATGTCACCGCGTCTTATCAAAACTACGTCGTTTTGATACAATTCTATTATTTAAGGGAGTTTTACTACTTAAGTTCTACTCTTGATCCTTTCTATAACAATAAATATACATGTTATACACGGTTTACACAGTAAAAAACAAGGAAATACAACACTAAACTCAAAAGTGAAAATTGAAGTACGTTGGCAAATTTATATATTCCACGATCCAAAATTGAGTCTATTTTAAATTTCGAAGGATTTGAAGAAAAACAAAAATAAAGTAAAACTGACTTGATCAAAGATCAACAATATCGAATTTTAATTAGTAGATAGTTTGGTACATTAGTTTTCCTAATTTTTATAGTGAACTATCGTTTGACATGCTTTAAAAAGAGAAAGTAGACTTTTATTTTTCCGATATACTTTCTCCATATTTAAAGGAGAGCCCTAATATTTTTTTTGTTGTCCTATTTTTTCCTTCAAATATTCTCTCGATACCAAAGAAGCGTCTCAATTATAAAATTTGAAAACTTTAAAAATAATTTTTTTTCACTTTCTAAATCTTTACCTTATATATATATATATATATATATATATATATATATATATATATATATATATATATATATATATATTGTGACGCCCCCAAAACAAGTATACAACACCCATTCTGAGTCGTCAAAATACATGGTACAGAAACAACTACAACTTTATTAATACAACATAAAAACTGTGAGTTTAAATACAAATATTGTCGTCTAGACAATATCCACACTCAAATAAGTCCTCATTACAATTATTGATACATTATTTTACAAAAATGGTGAGGGCTACTAAACAACTTTCTAGAACCATCATTCCATACCCCGACAAGTACTTGCTACATTCTCGCCTCCTGAGAAAAAAAATTGAACAAAAAGGAAAAAAGTGAGCTCAACTAGCCCAGTAAAGAATATTATGACTAAGATAATATAAAACAAATTATCGTTAGTCCTCAACAGGAAAAAATCTAATAAAATACAATAGACAACAAATTTTAAATCAATATTCGCAGTGAAATAATAATTCATTAGAAGAGTTAAGTAGAGAGTGAAATCTACTATCTTCTATATATGAATTTAAAAGTTCATCGTCTATATTTTATCCCTGTAACATCAATCAATATATATCTGGAATTAAATATTCATCTTTGCACTACAGGCCAAAGATATTCATCAGTTGGTCATGTTCATCTAAACACATGTTCATCTTTGCACTACGGGCCAAAGATATTCATCAGAAATCATTCATCTTTGCACTACCGGCCAAAGATATTCAGTAATACCATCACTTAGGACTGAGGATGATGAAAAATATGTTAAAGAAAACGAATCCAGTGAAACAAAAGAATAATTATTAAGGATTCGTATTTCGGTTTATCCATGTCCAAAAATACCTCGTAAATAACTATAGTGGAGTAAAATTCAAGAATGATCAAAACATGGATACAATCAAAGCTAGTATCCATAATAGATATTTTGGAGGAAAAACAAAAATTTAATTTTTCTGTGAATAGTGTCGTATTCGTGAATAGTGCCGTATACATGAATAGTAATCCCGACACAAAAAGTTCCAAATTTGATAAAAAGTTCAAACTAATATTTCGGCATAATGATATTGAAGAAAATAATATCATTTAAGAAGAAAATAACATCTCTTACCTCGTAAAGACAGTACTTCTAGTTGAAACACCGGATATAGGCTATGACTTGAACTTGCACCGTATAGCAACACTCAAAGTATTAAAATACTCACAAGAATACGCTCAATATATCGAGAGAGAAAGAGAGAGAAAACTTCAGTTTCTGATGTGATTTTTAATTCTAACCTAAGCACCCTATTTATAGGAAAATACTTAGAACACCAAAGCAGAAAATTTAATATAATATTAATAAATTATATATAAATTCCTACGCACATATTCTAAGATCTGAATTCAGCCACCTTGCACATGTTAAAGATGCCCACAAAATATAAAAAAATGTTTTTATTAATAAAAATAAATAAAACTTCCAAAAATCAATTATTTCGGAACATCAGAACTTCAATAATTCATAATAAATAGCCCTTTTGTCAGAAAAATTTGAACCACATGTTTTTTTATAGAAAATTCTATTATCTACAACTTTGCAGAAGAAAATTTTTTCAAATTCCAAACAGAAATTGACCGAAATCCATAAATGGGTGATTCTACAGGCTATAATCAAATTTCAATCAAGAAATGGGCCCACAGACATGTTTAACATGTTTTAAACAACTTTTACAACAAAAATACTCTTCTTCCTCATATACTCATATATCTCACATTCATTGTAAAAATATCATCATTATTATATTATAATAATATAATAAAATATTATTTTATCAGAAAAGATAAAATATCGATTTTCAATAATTGTCATTTTAAAAAATTTTCTCCTTCTATATCCACATAAAATGAATATTTTTCTCATCATATAAATCAATAATTAATTATTCACAAATAATATTACAGAATCACAATACTGACAACTAGGCAGTTCCCAGGAAAGAGGGGGCTTTCCAATAAGGATTTCTCCTTACTGGGGCGCAATTAGGTGACCAAACCTCTCCTTAGACAGAACTTTCTAGACATTGTCAATAATATTATCTAATAATATTATTCAGATAATATGAATTATTGCTTTGATAATGAAAAATACTGTGTAGTGACAATTATTGAAACAACAGTAATATAAAATATCAAAGCAACAATTATTGAATCAATAAAATAAAAAATACTGAACAGTAATTATTGTAACAATTATTGAGTAGTGCCTTCTTACGTAAGAATCAATAATTGGTGCAATACCGTGTGCTACTGTGCAACAACGCGTATTACTGTATTTTAACCACCGGGTATTCCAACAGTATTAACGGTAATAACTACGTCGTTATTTATAAATAACTTATATTTGTCGTTTTCTTCATCCAATCGCTTTCCGTTATGGGGCCCACACAAGGCTGCGTCGTCGTACGAATATTCCCCGACAGCAAGAATATTCCACGACCAAACGAATATTCTCCGATAAAAATAAATATTTTATAACCACTTGCTTATTTGAAATATTTGCGCATTTTACCCATAACTAATCATATTAATCAAATTAACCCTTACTATTTCAAAATAATAAATAGAGAAAATTTAATTTCATTAATAATAAGTTGGGGTCTTACAACCTCCCCTCCTTATGAAATTTCGTCCTCGAAATTGACGTACGTACCTGGTGTTTCAAAAAGGTGAGGGTACCTCGCTTTCATTTCCGTTTCCAACTCCCAAGTCATTTCCTCAATAACATAGTTCCTCCACAAAATTTTAACTTGTGGTAAGACCTTTGTGCGTAAGACATGCTCTTTCCTATCCAAGATCTTGACAGGTACCTTCTCATATGTTAAGTCTTCGGTTATCTCGTCCGGTTCTAACTCAATAACATGGTTCGGGTATTTCACATATTTACGAAACACGGATATATAAAAAATATTATGAACACGAGACATACTTGGAGGTAACGCGAGTCTATAGGCCACATTTTCTACTTGGTCAAGAATCTGAAATGGACCAATAAATCGTGGATTGAACTTTCCTCTCTTCCTAAATCTTGTAACTCCTTTCCATGGAGCCACAGGCAACAATACATGATCCCAAATGTCAAATTCTACGACCTTTTGATAAAGATCTGCATAACTCTTTTGTCTATCATGTGCCGTTTGTATGCGTTGTCGAATCGTTTAGAACTTCTCTGTAGTCATTCGTACCAACTCTGGTTCCAACAACGTTGCTTCTCCCACCTCATCCCAACATACTGGAGAGCGACACTTTCGTCCATACAATGCTTCAAATGGAGCCACACCTATACTTGCCTGATAACTGTTGTTGTAGGAGAATTCCATCAATGGTAGGTACTTATCCCAACTTCCTTTAAAATCTAGGACACAAAGTCTTAATAGATCTTCAAGAGTTTGAATAGTCCTCTCTGATTGTCCGTCCGTTTGAGGATGGTATGCCGAACTGAATCGTAAATCAGTGCCCATAGCTTTTTGCAAGCTAACCCAAAATCTTGAAGTGAATCTTGGGTCACGATCCGAAACTATGGATACTGGCATGCCAAGCAACCTCACAATCTCATTTACGTACATACTAGCAAGACGTTCAAGGGAATAAGTTTCCCGTATCGGCAAGAAATGAGCAGACTTGGTTAATCTATCAACAATAACCCAAATAGCATTTATGCCTTGAGAAACCGTGGGAAGACTCGTAACAAAATCCATGGTAATGTGTTCCCACTTCCATTTCGGAATCTCAAGTGGTTGCAATGGGCCCTTAGGCACTTGATGCTCCGCCTTTACACGTTGACAAGTTAAACACCTCGAGATAAACTTTACAATCTCTCTCTTCATATTGTTCCACTAAAATGTATGTCGAAGATCACGATACATTTTGGTACTTCCAGGATGGATTGCAAATGGTGTATTGTGTGCCTCCATCATGATCTTGTACTTTAAATCAGAATCATTAGGAACACAAAGTCTGGAATGGACTCGAAGTATTCCTTCTTCATCGATTTTTACTTCTAGAATAGCACCTTCTTGCACTTTCTTCTTTATACGCATCAGCTCCGGGTATGTGGCTTGAGCAATTTTAACTTTATCGATTAAAGTTGGTTTTATACGTATACTTGACATCATCGCACTCATTCCTGCATATGATCTTCTACTCAACGCGTCAGCTACCACATTTACTTTTCTAAGATGGTATTGAATGGTATGGTCGTAGTCTTTCAACAGCTCGGGCCAACGTCGTTGCTGCATGTTGAGTTCTTTTTAGATGAAGAAATATTTGAGACTTTTATGGTCTGAATATATCTCCATTTTCTCCCCATATAGATAGTGCATCCAGATCTTTAGCGCGAAAACGACTGCTGCCAACTCTAGATCATGAGTAGGATAATTCCTCTCATATTCTTTAAGTTGTCGCGAGGCATAGGCTATGACTTTCCCACGTTGCATGAAAACACATCCTAACCCTTTGCCTGAAGTATCGCTGTAGATAACAAATCCATCCGAACTAGATGGTATTGTCAAAACAGGTGCCGAAATGAGTCTCCTCTTAAGCTCTTGGAAACTCTTCTCGCATTCTTCGCTCCATACGAATTTGATATCCTTCCGAGTCAGCTGAGTTAACGGGGTAGCGATTCGAGAAAATCCTTCCACGAATCTCCGATAATAACTAGCTAAGCCTAGAAAATTACGTACTTCGGTCACCGTCTTTGGCTGCTCCCAACTTTGTATTGCTTCAATCTTCGCCGGGTCAACAGATACTCCATGTTTTGACACCACGTGCCCTAGGAATGCTACTTCCTCAAGCCAGAACTAGCATTTCTTCAACTTAGCATATAGCTTGTTTTTACGCAGCCTTTGGAGTACCAGCTTCAAATAGTGCTCATGATCTTCACGGCTTTTAGAATATATGAGGATGTCATCAATAAAGATAACAACGAACTGATCCAAATATTCCTTGAATACTCGATTCATCATATCCATGAAAGCTGCAGGAGCATTAGTCAATCCAAAAGACATGACTAAGAATTCATAATGCCCGTACCGAGTTCTAAAGGCAGTCTTCGAAATATCCTCAGTTTTAACCTTCAGCTGATGATATCAGAACGAAGATCGATCTTTGAAAAGAATTGTGCTCCTTGTAACTGGTCAAACAGATCATCAATACGAGGTAGCGGATACCTATTCTTGATAGTGACATGGTTTTAATTCCCAGTAATCAATACAAAGTCGCATACTCCCGTCTTTCTTCTTTATAAATAAAACAGGAGCACCCCAAGGAGATGTACTAGGACGAATGAAATCGATGTCCAACAACTCCTGTAGTTGGACCTTTAACTCCTGAAGTTCAATAGGAGCCATTCGATATGGGGTTTTAGAAATGGGCTTTGTACCAGATTCAAGATCAATAAAGAATTCAACTTCACGTTTCGGGGGTAGACCGGGAAGTTCTTCAGGAAATACGTCATGAAAGTCAATAACAACAGGAATATTATTCAAATATGACGTGTCTTTATTCAAATCTATAACATGGGCTAAAGAAAGCTTGACATCCGTTTTTTAATAAATGAATAGCTTTATGACTTGATATAACAGTGATTGATTTTAACGACTTAGTTGCTTGAATTTGCACAACAGGTTGGTTAGGAATATGAAAACTAACAACCTTATGAAAACAATCAATTTTGGCATGCTGAGTAGTTAACTAATCAATCCCTAAAATCACGTCAAATACAAGTATCTTAAAGAGATAAGGTCAACAAGTAAGGTGATGGTGCCAACTTGGATCAAACAAGATTTATAAACAATGGATGTGATGAAAGTTTCTCCTAACGGAGTCTCCACAGATAAATCAAAGTCTAATTTCTCCAGAGTCAAGTTTAAACGTTGAGCACAAGCAGGAGAGATAAATGAATGGGTAGCACCGGTATCTAGTAAGGTATAAACTTCGCAAGAATTTATGATTAGCTTACCCATGATCACCTCGTTTGGGTTCCTCGCATTTTAACCAGTCATGACAAACGCTCTTCCAAGAACCGCTGACTTTGACTTTTCTGGGACAGCCTTTTGAGTCACCATCCCCGCTGGACTTGATTTCGCTACCGTACAATCTCGAGCGATATGTCCTTTCTTTCCACAATTATAGCATACCTTGAACTGTTGTGGACAATTTGGGCTGATATGATTTCCCTCTTTTCCATATTATAGCATACGACCGGTGTCGTTCTCCTCCCTTAGAACCAGTTGCTGCTGGTGCTGACGTCTTCGCATTGTTATTGTTGAATCTCCTCTTTTTAAAATCTCCCCCCGACTCGCTTCTTCTATTCTCATGGCCATGATTACCACCAGAGTGGTTATTGCTTTTATCCGTATTTTTCTTTCTCCGCTGGTTATCGTTGTTCTGATGAACTTGCTGTCATCGGTATGATCCTGGTTGTGGTCCCTCGGTTGACCGTACTCATTATCTCGCTCTAATAATTGAGCCCTGTTGACAACATCTGAATAGAGAAAAAATTTATGAGAAATGAGATATTGACG
>CM029013.1:257626708-258030161 GCA_016801055.1 Panax notoginseng
TCAACTATGAAGTCATTTCCGTCTCCCTCACGAGCATTACTTTCATTCAAAGGGAGTAGAGTCATGGGTTAGGATAAGGTTATGAGTTGAGTCACTTGGGTAATTGAAAACGTCAATGGCTTATGATGAGTCATGGTAAAAAATGACTTAATCACTTAACTTGCCTCGCTACCAATGCGTGAGCCTTGGCGGCTCAACGTCCAAGGCGTTGCCTTACCCTTCTCCAACGCCAAGACGCCTAGTTGTCGCCTAGACGACGCCATGCGACTATGGATGAAGAAAGAATAGGTAAGGAGTACCTATCCCCACGTAGAATTGGTACAAAAACAAAATACACAATAAAAGCAATAGTTTTCATCTCAAATCAATAGTATTTGAACTCTTTCTCAAATAAATGAGATTACATCTGTATATATAGTAAATTTACAACTTGGAGGACAAGTAAAAACCATAAGGCCGTGTTTGTTTGGAGTAATGATGGATGTGATTTGACTATTTATATTATACCTCTAGACACTATTTTATCTTAAGACTACAATCTCAGGGACTATGTTTTCTTTTCTAAAAGCCACGTATGAGGGATTATATAATTTCAAAGGGGGGTGTGGTATTAAATGTACCCCCTTTTTGAGCTATGAATTAGCCTTAAGAGTAAAAATATAGTCATTGGACTGTAATCCTAGGACTAATTGTAGGATAAACTAGTGCCTAACGGTGTACTTATATATTTGGTACACCAAAATAAATAAATGAAATAAACAAAATAATGTCATGTTCCCATACTTCTTATGTGTAATATAAATGTACAACTACTTTAGGTTTGTATCTTCACTTTAAATACTCTTTTGCATATTTTCTGAACTTGTGTAATTGACTTCTGCAGGAAACATTCATGATGCACGAGGATGCTGTCCTTTGTGTTGATTTTAGTAGAGATTCGGAGATGCTTGCATCTGGGTCTCAAGATGGAAAAATTAAAGTATGTTAAAATTGTAGTTAAATCTCTTTTCCTCAGCTTCTCTGGTTAGCAATTTCTTGCCTACAGCCAAAGGAGAAAAGGAAAAAGGTAAAAGGTAAAGGAAAAGGAGATGGACAAGGAAAGAGTACTGACAGAATGACATCCCCCCCTTTAGGCGGTGTTCTTTAATATATGTGAAATAAATGGAATTTTTGAAGTTTAGTAATTAAAACATTAGTGTAACTATTTACTTCGTATTATGGTTATAGGTTTGGCGCATAAGAACTGGTCAATGCTTGCGTCGACTTGAACGTGCACATTCTCAGGGTGTCACAAGTCTCGTCTTCTCTCGAGATGGAACTCAGCTGCTAAGCACATCATTTGATGGAACTGCAAGGTATTGTTGAACACTTTGTTTGGAATTCAACCTCTCTTATTTATTTATTTATTTTAAAATTTTAATTTTTTTAAGAAGAATAGTAATGTTTGCATATGACAGAATTTCCTTCCAGATCAAAATTTTAAAATTAAAATTTATGTGAAAAGGGGGGATAAATCCTGTCATTTGAAGAATATAAAAATATATGAGACCATGTAAAATTTCATATTATTTGGTGATGTGTATCAATGACTTAATACTAATGAAAATTAAACAAATCTGAACTGTGGAGAGATATGCTTAGTTTAGTGGTATGTTTACCTAGAAATATTGCGGTTACATCTTTTATATTCCTTCGGAGCATGAACTTCAAATCTTGTGCTTTTGTGTAACTTTTAGGCTCATTTTTTTTCTTTTCAAATCATGGATGAGACAATCTTGGACTAGACTCCTACAAGTCTACAACTACTGGAACCCTTCATTGCAAGTATTTCAAATTTTCTATTACCTTTGTAAACCTATGTTGTTTTCAATTCATATCAACAAGGACATAACATTTGTGTGCATACATTGTGAAAGTCAATAGTAGATTTTTTTAAAAAGCTAAATATATTCTTTAATAAGTAAATTGAAATTGATGTCACTGAATGCAACCTTTTAGTACTGGTAAATAGTACTCCCTCTCTTCCAAAATATAAGATCACTTTGTGATATTATATTTTGGGATGGTGGTAGTATATATATTCTGTTAATGGTCTATCCTTTTTTTACCACATTAATTACATTGCCTCAATTATCAGTATTATTCATATGCGTACTTATATATATATATATATATTAGTGTTTTAAAAGTCGCTAGGCGGGAGTGGAAGGGGCTCCTAGTGCGTAGGTGTTTGCCTAGACAGACTAGGCATTTTCTTAGGCGGTCTTATTTATTTATTTTTCTATTATACATACTTGTTATACAATACATAGATCTAATTTTTTAAAATTTTACATGAAAAATTACCCTAAAAAAACAATTTCTGAAGACTTAAAAAAAATAATTTCGCTGTAGAGCTTCAAAGTAGAGGTCTAGTTTTGCCTAGGTGGGGGCCTTGGCGCCCAGCCAAATCGAGGCGGTACTCTAGCACGTAGACGAGGATTAATCGGACTTGGGGGGATTTTTAGAACACTGATATATATGTAATATTTATGTATATGTATATATATATATATATGTGTGTGTGTGTGTGTGTGTGTTTCTCTTCTTCACTAAACTTAATGAAGTTTTCTGCCACTGCTGATGTAGAATACATGGACTAAAGTCAGGAAAGTTGCTAAAAGAATTCCGTGGCCATACATCTTATGTAAATGATGCCATCTTTACGCATGATGGAATTCGTGTTATCACTGCATCCAGTGACTGCACAGTCAAGGTTAGTTCTCTGTATCTTTTGTAACGTAAGGACCCAATTGTGAATAGGTTCTTTCTTTAATCAGTGTGTGTGATATATGTTTTATACTCAATTTAGGTTTGGGACGTGAAGACTACAGACTGCCTGCATACATTTAAGCCACCACCTCCGCTAAGGGTAATTTTTTTCTTTCCATGAGAAAGGCATCTTTCATGGATTCTATAAAATTAGATTGCTTGTTTTTGCCCCCTGTATTTAACTCCAGACTTCTCTCTCTTTTTTTCTTTTTTCTTTTTTGGATAGGGGGGTGATGCATCTGTAAATTCTGTTCATCTTTTCTCAAAAAACACAGATCACATTATTG
The DNA here is from genome assembly GCA_016801055.1 of Panax notoginseng. Taxonomy (NCBI): domain Eukaryota; kingdom Viridiplantae; phylum Streptophyta; class Magnoliopsida; order Apiales; family Araliaceae; genus Panax; species Panax notoginseng. The sequence continues at coordinate 257,629,807 of CM029013.1, forward strand.
TGTGTAACAAGACATCGTCAATTTACCTCATGACACTTCAGGGACAGGTAATTATTCTTATTCCCTATACAAACTAGAGCAGGAGAATGTTCCTATGGCATCATTTTGAAAAAACCCAGAAGCTATACATAAAAGAGAAAGGAAGAGAGGAGAGGAGCAATAGAGAAATTAAGAAGACATAGAAGGTTAATTATAAAGGAGAGACAGAAGATATTAGAATAGAGATTGAGAAAGAATGTGTCAAAGACTATTGGTTTAGCTAAAGATTCTAAGGGAAGTTAATGGTGTGAGCAAAAAGAGATTGTTTTCAAAGATGGGGAAAAAAGTGAGCAGAAAGGGAAATTCAAACAGGGAGCAAGGAGATGTAGGCAATAAGAGTATTGTCAAAGCTTGGGGTGGGGGCGGGGGAATGGCATATTTCACTTTTCTGAGGATTCTGAGGACAAATAGCAGCAAATTTTCATTTTTCGTTTGTTATTCTGGTTTGTTTATTGGTCACAAAATAAAAACACCTGCAAAATAGGAAGAATAGGGATATATATCACACACTGAAAAAATGAAAGAAAATAATTAGAAGCAGGGCTGTCAGCTTGTTTTTCTGGCTTCTATATATGCGAGTTGCTTTGCAACAGTCATGCATAACAGGTTTTCAACTTGGCTTACAATAAATGCCTTTTTTTTCAAAAGTATTATTAACAATGACAACTGCAGCCTCCCCTAAAGTTTATCTTGAATCATACAAAATGTTGGGTTGGGCAGTTGGATCACCCTGCCTAACTACATCTGGCATGGTATAGGGTTAAAATTATATATCACAATGGGGTAAGTAGTTATGGAAAAAGGTGTCATCTTTTGAATGATATGGATTGGTCAACACCTTTATGAGACCTACCCCAGTGTTGTTCTTGAATATTAAAACAAAAAATTTTGAAAAAATGGTTTGAAAACGTTGGACTATTTTAGCATGTAGCAGAAATATTAAAAATTACACATATTGATGATGCTTCGTAGTTAAATTCATCACTTTTTCAGAAATTTGATTCTCTCTCTCTCACTCGCTCACACAGTTTTTATTTTGCCGTGAATGGACTGCAACTGAACTTGTTATGCTGTAATTTACTTCTTTATGATGTTTATGCAGGTTGTTAAGAGCTTCTCCTCCGGTAAAAGAGAAGGTGGTGATTTTGTGGCAGCTTGTGTATCACCTAAAGGGGAATGGATTTATTGTGTTGGTGAAGACAGGTACTGCTTAAGCAAAGCTCCTCGCTCTCCTGTTTAGATGGAATTTTGTCCTTTTGTAAATTAGTTTTCTTTTTTCTTTTAAATTGTTTCCTTCTTCTATTCTGTAGGATATTGGTTGTCATTTTATACATTTGTTTGTATGCCCTTTACTGTTTGTCATCTATCTTTTCTTAGTTGAAGTCTTATGGTGACGGTTCAGAAGACTGAAGATTTTTTAAAGCATGTTCTACACAAAATATATGAACTATATGTTTTATAAAGTTACTTTTTAGATAAATAGTACAATCTTTTAAGTTCCCAATTGAAGGTTATAGAATTATTGCTAATGAAATACCAGGGGAGAGAAAGTTCTGTATGTTAAGAATGACGGAAACAGTGCTCATTATTGTTATTATGTACTTCATCTTAAGCATTTGATTATATTAGTTACGTTGCATAATGATTGGCTTGTGATCTATGTGCAGAAATATGTACTGCTTTAGTCACCACTCTGGCAAATTGGAACATTTAATGAAGGTAAGCTTTTCTTTTTGGAGCCGTAGTGGTTCTGAAATTGCCCTTCATCAGTTGAATATACTATTACAAGAATTAGTACTTAATTTGGAAGCTAATTCTGTTCTACAAACATGTTTGATTGTGATTTCAGCTGCAAACAAGTTTTGGTCTTTCTCAAAGATGTTTAATCAAGTTAAATTTTATATATTTTTTCTTCATCATTTTACTGGGCGGGCATATAGGATTAATTTACATCATTCCATTTTTCCTTCTGGTTTTTATGTTAATTTCTGTATCCTTTAAATGTTTGTTTATCATTTTCTTTCTTTTGGTGATCATATTTCCTGGTCCTTCGGTCAAGGTAAAGCTGTGTATATTTGGGCTTCTAAATGTGTAATAATTATGGGTGTCAGTCGTAGGAAAGGATTAAGATAAAAGATAAAAACAAATAAAAAGAAAAAGTAAAGGAAATTTGTGAGACATAAAGGAGTTGCATTGATTTTCTTAGTATATATTGGCAAATTTTATTATGTGTAAAATGAATCAATATCTGTGTATTGAAGTCTATGTATCTCTTCATTCTGGCAGGTGCATGAGAAGGATGTAATCGGGATAACTCACCACCCGCACAGGAACGTAGTAGCCACATATGGTGAAGACTGCACTTTGAAATTGTGGAAGCCTTGAAAACCCTTTGATCATATTTATGTTCGATTTCTCGTCTAGATTCACACATGCACAATGACCCTTGTGAGGTATTTGAAACGTCTTCCTAGTTATATTGCAGTTTAGGTCCTCGTGATTTTCACTTTTCTGTCGTTTTCTTTTAGGCAAGTTTTTTTGCTTCAATAACATGGAAAGATTTGGAACCAAATATATAGTTATAAAGTACCTCTTTGTTGTATTCTTGAGGGAATATTAGAGCAGGCAAGAGGGAATTTAACAAAATGATTTTATAACTAAGTTGTCTTATATTAATTTTAGGCATTGTTTTATCCTTTTAAAATATAGTAAATTGTTTGTTTGATACATTAATTACACATGGCATAACTGAAAGTTGAAATATTTTTGACCTGTCTAACCCCCTGATCCAGCAGAAAATCATAATACCTTTCAATTTCAAGGGCCTCTTTGAGTTTATATTTCAAATATGTATCAACATGAATAATTTTTTGCATTTTATGTTCATTTCATGGGTAATAAAATGAAATAAATTTGACACAGATTTCTTAGTTACCCAGTTCAAATGAGTGTTTTGTCCAATTTGTTCTTACTTCTTAGGGTTTATATAAAAACTCTTTATTTCACATTATAAAATTTAAGACTCATAGTTCATAGCCCTTGCGATTGCAACCATATGGGTCCAGATTGTCTATAACACCATATATATAAAAGCATTTGTGCTTCACCTTTGTACTTATAAATTAGACAATATTATCAAAACCACATGAAATTTCATACTTAAAAATATAAAAAAATCATGACTTTTACATCTAAAAGTTAACTACGGTATACAATCTGGTGTTCTGGAGTTTGTCGCCACAAGAAATATTAACATCAAGTCTTCGTCGAAACGCTTTTCATATCATTAAGCACAAAAATCGACTAGTTAGTGAAAAGGGCACTTTGACCGCCGTAATCCTGCAGCCCCAAATATAGCCTTATCAGATGGAAAGCCACCTGACATAAGAAACCGATTGCTATTTTAAGTTCTATTGAAATGTTGCATGGTAAACCTGCAACATAATGCAGCTGCCAAAGCTCATAAAGGTTGAGGGTTCCTTCTTTCTCTTTTAACTTCTGTATTGTTTTGTGTTTCTAAGCATGGACATAGCTATACTCTCAGATGCAGCATCTATCGTCTTAATATCAATTAAAAGTTCGTAAGTTCCAACTGCAGGAAATAAATAAATTGAATGGAAAAAGAAAATGAGAAAGCAAGATCAAACTGTACCTGAAACATAAAACTGCCTTCGGAAAAGAGCTATTTGAGAGCCTTCATTCCCTGCATAGTTACAAATCTTTATCATTTTATATAGAGCACTAAGAATAGAGTTTGTATGATAACCATTTCTCCACCCCAACCCCCACACACCCCACCACCCAGGATTACTTGGGCAGCAATGACAAAACACCAAGAACTAAAACTAAGTTTTTGAAAATACTTGATAGCATAAATTATCGACTACATTAAACAATGTTTATTCCTCATTATTCCAGTGTTTGGTTGATGTTCTCAAAATAATTTCCTATAAAAACAAAGCACAAAAATATCGAGACGAGCATACGGAACAACTACGTCAATATTAAGTTAACTTTAAACAAGCCACGCAGAGAGCCTACCTTCAGCAAACATTCTTAAGATCCTAAGGAGTCCTAGGGGTACCTTGAGAAGAAGTTCATGAAAAATAATCGAAGGGGCAAAAAAAATGGGAGCAGTCTTCAAGTACTGTAAACTCAAGTTACTTATTAAAGAAAAAATATTGTTAACCGAAGTCGGGAAACTCATCTAGGTTAACCAAAAGAGAAAAGTTTGATCATACTACCACACCATTCAGTTAGTCCCAACTGACTCTTAATCACCATAACATGAATTTCATGGGCATTTGTAACAGTTGATGCCAAAATATTAGGTGACTGAGAAACAACGCAACAGCTACGTCAATATTTCAGCCTAATCCAGATAACGTAGACAATGAGATCTGTACTTTTAAACTTCTTTTTCTTTTCTTTTTTTGATAAGTAATCTTCTTTACTTAACCAGAAAAATATTGAATTTATGTGGATGTTGGGTTACCTGGAACGCGGTTCGTGAAACCAATATGGGTACCTGATAGGCTGATACGCTACATACATATACCAAAACACGGTATACCAGGGTATCTTTACGAGTGTTTATAATTAAAAATTCTCTTAGAATCTAAATGCAAAACTAAATTTGTTAGAAGTTTTTCAGTTTAATCAACAAGTTAATTGTTCTATAGATAATTTACTTAAATGTGATGTTTGAACATTCAATACTAATTTAGATTATTGATATTCGTGCAACATAGGTAAAACAACAAAGGAATATTTCGGTAGCCAAAGAGTATAAGTAGATAAGAGTACCATGTTTGGGAATGTATGTACAACAATACGAGTATCTGGTATTGATATATTAATCAAGTCGGTAAGGAGACTTTGATTTCTGAATCTCCTAGTTCTATGATTACTATCTGCTTTAATGTCTTCACTACTATCAAGATGTCAACCAAACATGATCTTTCAGGCCAAATAGTACAATGTACAGCAAATGACAGTTAGCTGATAAAATTCAGATCAAAACAGAGAGCACTGATTACTTCACACAAACACCTAGTCACCTATACAAATCTTCATACAGGGGAATTCAATATCAGAACAAATGAAAAGAGTTGAGAATAAAGTTCCTATAAATAAGCATTTTAACCTTAGATGTCCTGAATTCATTTACTGCCATTCGAAGAGAATCATCTGATAATATCAACCGTGATAGAGCCCCAGTACTTAGCCTGCAATAGAAATTAACTGCTATATTAGAAAGTTGAGTGGCTGAGATGTCAAAATATGACCCCAAACTCAGCCACTATATCTATGTCATTAAATATTAAAACCCAACATAATAACAGAACACTCAAAAAGATTTAGAGTGGATCCTTATAAGACTCTGAATAACCTAATTAATGAAAATAATGAAAGGTTTTGAAGTTATTATTCTGTACCCCAACTTCTTTGCTGCATCAGCTACGGAACCATCTACTGCACAAATTAAATCTAGCAAAGCTTGCATTCCCTGTAGATTAAGAAAATGATTAATCACTAGTACTCAGATCTTTATTGAACTGATCTCAAATAAGAAACTTAAAGGCTTCAAATTGTGATACAAATATGCAGAAGATAAGAAGGATAAGGCACACCAAAACAAACTTAGGATTTTTCGGGCCAATCTGTGAGCCACAATCAGATCCTCTGATGGTAGACTTTGCTGGAAGAATTTGAAGAAGCTCTTGTGGAGGTGTATACGTGTCAAGATCTATAGTGTTTCTGACTAGCTCAAAAGAATAAGAAGGTATCAGTAAATAGAAGCTAGAGCAACATTTTATTTGATTACTGTCGTTCTACGACGCATATGCTTGTGTGTGTCAATGTGTGACTGACACTGAGTACAACAGTATTTTCTTCAGTATTTGTTTGAACAACTATGTGTATGCATAAGAGAAAACTAGCAGTGTAGACATCAGAAAAGCTGGACCACTAAGGTCAAAGAAACTCATTACAACTACCATAGTTCTCTAAAAGAAGGGTATTTCGGTTCCCCTAATTTACTGAAGTTATTAAAATATTTAGTTATCGCTTTTTTTAAGTCACTTACTTATTTTAAATTGTTGAAAACTTAATAATTTAGGAGATTCTTATCTTATAGGATTAGGAAATACTTTCCTCGTAGAAAAGGTTTCCTTATTTCTGTATGGGCACACATCTCATCAGATATAAACAATAAAACAAGTTGATGAATAAAGATCTCTTCAGATTTCAGAAGGCCTATACTTCTTGTATTGTTGTGAGCCAAGATCTTCCTTAAATAGGCCAAATCTAAATGATCAGGAACCAAAAAGAAATTACAAAGTTATTTTTCACAATGCCATCAAAGCAACTATACATTATTACATTTCTTTCTTACTGCAGTTAAAGCCTCTAACTCTACACTTGATCCCTTAAACCAAAACCTAGCCCAATATTTTATTGTAGTCCTAAAATACTTGAGTTCCACAGGCTGGCAAAATTTCAGCACCCTACATTCCCAATAGAAGTTAAGACAGGCCTCAACAAATTCAACCATAAATCCATTCTTCATCTCAAATTGTTTTTTTTCCTAAACGTAAACTATAGAACATTATTTGGTAATAGGGTAACCCTAGTTGTCTTGTTTAAAGTTGGTTTTCCTAGTAACATACTAAAGTAATGTTGCCTCTTTCAGGAGTTAGAGATACTGCAAGTATGCAAGGAAAATCATACCTTTAAGAGCTAATAGAGTACGCAAGCGAGTTAACGCTGATGCACGATTCATGTGCTGTGATCTATCTTCTGCTGCCTATAAAGCAAAAATCCATATTAATACGGTCCAAATGGAAGTGAACAAATAATAAAGTAAAAGACATTTGCAGATTTGCCAAGTTACTTTCAGCCAAGTACAATAGGTAAGACAAGGAAGATAATATGTTTATACTATGCACAAGAATATTATCAAAAATAACAATGAAATTACATATGCAACCAGTCATAACTATTGATAAGGGCGAGATTTTGGGGGCTTAACTATTACTATATCAAACTCTGATTTAAAGACCTCTACCATATTAAATAAGGTTTACCAGCCTGAGATCATTTTTGAGGTCAAAATTCACAATTTTCTTTGGGGAATGTTTTGTGATGGACACACTGTTTTAGAACTAAAAGAGCTAATGAGCTATCCCATTCTTGAAAAGACGCGTAAAAAACTAGTAAAATCCCTTCTAATGAATACAGTAACAGGTCAAACAATATATACTTTCAAATATATCAATATCAAGAATTCCATCAGTCCCTCAGTCTACATTAAGTGATTAGGTATGACTGGATTCCTTTCAATAATAACCCTTTGATAGAAAGAGAAAAAGGGTATAGATAGAATCCTCACTTATTTGGATCCTGAAATACAAACCCGTTCACTTAATTTGTGAGAGAGAGAGTCTAATGTTAAAATTATGTGCAATGAACAACATAAATTTTGCGTTCATTTTTTCGTTTCCATTTTTTGTCTTATCCTTGGAGTTCCAAATAAAGCCTCAGTCTTCCTACATTCTATCTTGAATTTATTTATTTGTGCATCATGTTTGTTCCTTACCAACCACTGCTGCATTATAGACAACACTTGTAAGGCCAAACAACTGAGGCCTTTTAGTTATGCCAAAACTGCAATCAGTTTCAGCATTCAAAAATTCAGTTTCGATCACATAATTCGTTATCTTTTCTCGACGAATAATTGTATAAATTACTAAAAAGTCAAAAAAAAACATGGATTACACAAAATGTCCAAATACTAAAAACCCAATAACAGTATATCAAAATAAAAATGGAACAACAATAATAATAGCAATAAGAACTTACAAAAAAATAAATCAATAAACGAACCTGGGCAATGATTCCGGTGGAAAGATGCTTGAGACGAACGGCGGTCTCACGCTTGTTCCGGTGCTGACCGCCGGGACCCGAAGACTTGAAGGTGCTCATGTCACATTGGCTTAACAGCTGCTCGTCCGTCAGACCCAACAATTCTCGCCCAAACCCAATTCCAGACCCAATTTCATGACTATTTCTATTATTAGTGCTATTATTGCTGTAGCACTTGATTGTTCTTAGTATACATTTTGTTCTTGTTGGATTGGGAAGATAAAGATTCTTTGAAAAATTAGAAGAATAACAAGGGATTGAAAGAACAGAAGACTTTGTACTGATAATGATTCTTGGGAGTTTAAGGAATGATTTGAAAAGGGATTGGGACATTATTTTTTTCTTTGCAACAAGGGTTTTGAATATGGGGATTTTGTGAGGAAGAAGAGATAGATCCTCTTGATGTGGTTATTAGTCCAATTGAAATTATAAAGGGCTTACACTTTAAACTTTTAAAATTTTCCATTTTATAATTTAAACCTTAAAGTGGTACCAAAAATAAATAAAAATTTAAACCTTAATTTCTCTTAATCTTTTGTAATAAAATGTTTTAGCCCTCGAATTTAGCATTTTTGTCTAGATAAATTACCTGACTCAAAATAAATTGGCAATTAAGTTTTTTAAATCGTCTACGTTTTCTCTAATTTTTCTACTCTTTTTTCCTCATTGCACACTACTCACGTGTCAATAATTTTTTGTGTTTTCAAATATATTTAAAAATAAAATTACCCAAAATACTCTCATTTGAATTATTTGTTACATTAGGGTGACCATAAAATTTTATATATAAAATTTAAGAATATTTAGATTTAAATTGTAAAATGTAAAAAAAAATTAAACTATAGTTAAGCAACTATAAAAACAAGAAAGACAATTAAAAAAACATTAAAAGAGATGTAAAGGGGAGGTTTTAAAGAAAATTTATTTCTTAGACATGCCCTTCACACTAATTAGAATTAAAAGTAGTTAATCCATCTAAAATATAAATAACATATTAAAAATTATTACTATTTATAATTAAATTTAAGAAAATATCTCTAATATTTGCATGGATTTAAAGGAAAAATATATCTATAATTTTTTTCGAAGGAAAGGAGTACATTATTGTAGTTGGCTTGCCTGTTTGGGACAAGTATGGGATTGAACCCACACCATCATTGTTGGGATTTGGGAGTTGGGTGGGTCTATAACCAATTGACTACTACCTTGAGCTCATCTTCATTGTTGGGACTTGGGTGGGTCTATTATAACCAATTGGACTGCCACCTTGAGCTCATATATAGTTCAATATTTATCTAAACAAAGAATTTTATTGAGATAAAAATATGTTAATTGTTATAAAAACTCTAGCAAAGTGTATAATAATACTCTTATAATTGTTGCATAATTTTAGAGATAATAAGTAAGAGAAAAAGAAGAGAAAATTTTCTGAGAAGTTCTCTTTCTTTCATTCAGTAGCATCCCTTTTATAGAGAATGCAGGAGAGGAAGAGGAGAAGGAATTCAATAAGGGTGGGCGGGTGAACAGGTTCCCTCATCATGAGGGAATCAACTTTTTTTAACACTTCCCCTGATTCCCTATGATATAAGATTATGTCTCATTAAAAACCTTGTTAAGAAAATCCAGTGGGAAAAACTTAACGAAGGGAAAAAGAGTACATATCTTTTATATAAATATCTTAATTGACTGCCTCGTTAAAACCTTGTTAGGAAAAACCCATTGGGATAAAAACTGTGACTAAGGAAAAAGAGTACAGTCTTCCCCTCAAAAGGAATTCATTGCTTCTTGATGAAATGTTGTCATAAGTCTTTCAGTCGACACATTCCAATCCTTTTCCGAAGTTTTGCAAACGTTGCATTTGGTAGCGACTTTGTGAATAAGTCGGCTAGATTATCACATGATCGAATTTGATGCACATCTATGTCACCCTTCTTTTGTAGCTCACGTGTGAAGAAGAATTTAGGTGAAATGTGCTTTGTTCTATCTCCCTTGATGTATCCTCCTCTAAGTTGAGCAATGCATGCAGCGTTATCCTCATATAAAATTGTAGGAATGTCTTTGATTGATGGTAATCCACATGACTTTTGAATATGTTGAATAATTGATCTCAATCAAACACACTCTCTGCTTGCTTCATGTATAGCAAGAATTTCTGAGTGATTTAAAGATGCAGCTGTCATGGTTTGCTTTGTGGATTTCCAGGATATAGCTGTGTCACAATATGTAAATACATAACTTGTTTGTGATCTTCCATTGTGTGGATCTGATAAATATCCTGCATCGGCATATCCAACCAATTGCGATGTTGAATTTCTTGGATAAAATAACCCAAGATCTATACTTCCACGGAGGTATCTCAAAATGTGTTTGATCCCATCCCAATGTCTCTTAGTCGGAGAAGAACTGTATCTTGCTAACAGGTTGACAGCAAAAGTAATATCAGGTCGTGTACAGTTTGCAAGATACATAAGAGCACCTATTGCACTTAGGTATGGAACTTCAGGTCCAAGAACTTCTTCCCCACTTTCTAGAGGCCGAAATGGATCTTTATCAACTTCTAAAGATCAAACAACCATCGGGGTAGTCAAAGGATGAGCTTTATCCATATGAAAACGACTGAGAATCTTTTCAGCATATGTGGATTGATGAACAAAAATTTCAGATGCTAAATGCTCCACTTGTATTCCCAAACAGAATTTTGTCTTTCCAAGATCTTTCATTTCAAATTCATCCTTTAAATAAATAGCAGTTCTTGTGAGTTCTTCAGGAGTACCTACAAGATTCAAATCATCCACATATACAGCAATGATGGAAAATCCACTTTGCGATTTCTTAATAAAAACACATGGACATACTTGATCATTTATATATCCATCTTTTATTAAATAATCACTAAGTCGATTATACCACATACGACCAGACTGTTTCAACCCATACAACGAGCGTTGTAACTTGATTGAATATATGTGACGTGGCCTTTGTGATTCAGCCATTTTCAATCCTTCAGGGATTCTCATGTAAATCTCACTGTCAAGTGAACCATATAGGTATGCAGTTACAACATCCATCAGACGTGTTTCCAAACCTTCCATGGTTGCCATACCTATCAGAAAGCGAAAAGTAACTCCATCCATTACTGGAGAGTATGTATCCTGATAATCAATACCAGGTTTTTGTGAAAATCCTTGAGCTACAAGTCGGGCTTTGTGAAAATCTTTTATTTTCCGACATTCTTCCACGTTTTGTGGTTCAGGATCCGTGTCAGGAATCAAAGTAATATCTGATGCTATAGAGAAAGCAAATATATCGTCAATCATGACTTTGCTTCGATCCTATATTTTCTCATTATGTACATAATTTATTGAGATCTCTTGGTGTTCATCTCTTATCCCTTCACTGAGATTTTGAACCTCTTCTGGGGCTATTCTCACTCTTGGAATATGCGCTTCTTCTGGAGCGATTTGTACCTCTTCTGGAGCTATTCCCACTTTTGGAATAAGTGCTACTTCTGGAGCGGGCATTCCTTCTGGGATTCCCTTATTTGCTTTTAATTTTCGTGGTACAGTGTCTTTTGCACCAACCGGTCTTCCACGCTTCTGGCGTGGTTTAGATTCTTCTATTACCTTATTCATCAATTCTCCAGGAATTGATTTTTCAATAGGCATTTCTATCCTTGCTGGAGTATTCACTGCAGGTGTATGTGACTTTATCACTTTTCTAGCATCATTAAATGCATCTGGCATTTGATTTGCAATATTTTGTAAATGAATAATTCTTTGAACTTCAATTTCACATTGTCCTGTACGAGGATCAAGTGAATTTAAATCTGATGCATTCCATGATATTTCAGAGGATTTTTTATTTAAAACTTTCCCTCCTCCTAATGGTGGAAATACATATTCATCAAAATGACAATCTACATAACGTGCAGTAAAAACATCTCCAGTTAAAGGTTCAAGATATCTGATAATAGAAGGAGAATCAAAACCAACATAAATACCTATTCTTCGTTGGGCTCCCATCTTAGTTCTTTGTGGAGGTGCAATTGGAACATATACCGCACTTCCAAAAACTCGAAAGTGTGATATGTTGGGTATCTGTCCAAGAACTAACTGTAAAGGAGAAAATTTATGAATAGCCGTTGGTCTTACTCGAATGATGGCTGCAGCATGAAGAATTGCATGACCCCAAACTGAGGTAGGTAAGTTAGCCCTTAACATTAATGGTCGTGCAATAAATTGAAGTCTTTTTATTAAAGATTCAGCTAAACCATTTTGTGTATGAATATGAGGAACGAAATGCTCAATGGAAATTCCAATAGTCATACAAAAATCATTAAAAGTTGTAAGACCCCAACTTTTATAAATAAAGATGAATTTTTTTTATAAATATCATTTTTGAATATTATGGAGTTAATTTGATATAATGTTATAGTTGTGGGTAATATTTATAAATTTTGCAAAGTACGCAAGTTGTTATATAATATTCGATTGGTCGGGGAATATTCGTTTTAACAGGGAATATTCGTACAACGACACAATCATTGGTGGACCCCACAACGGAATTATTGTCGGATTGAGAAAACGACAAAAATATTTTATTAAAAATAACGGCGGAAATTTTACCATTGTTGCTGTTGAACTACTCGGTAGTAAAAGTACAGTAATACGTGTGGTTGCATAGTAGCACACGGTATTGATTATTAATGCTTATGTGAGAAGTCACTCAGTTTGATTCTATTATTGTCAGTTAATAATATGAATTATTTAGTGATAATGACGTTTTGTTTTATTCGTATTATTAACGTAATAAAACAGAAACATCTTTTTATATAAAACAAAATACTTTATTAAAGTTATTCTATAAATAGAATATATTTTATTTTATTTAAAAGATTTTTCTTTAAATATGGACCGTCAGATTAAAGTAATCAATCTGGACCGTTCATGGATTAGTTACTATGCATTCTATTTTTCTATAAATAGCAGCTCATTCCTTCATTATTTCTTACGAATTCACTGAACTCTAGAGAGAGAAACTATAGAGAGAAACTATAGAGAGAGAGAAGAAGAGTATTCTGCTACTTAACTACTTCCTTACTTCAGCTCTTCTTTAAAACGGTAGGGAATATTATTTCTTTTGTATTCAAGAAGAGAACTTCTGTTATTCCATTTCTTTATTATTCTGTTGGAATAACCAGTATACGCGGTCTACCCTATACTTGGTGATATTCTTCTATTATTCTGTTGGAACATCCTGTCTGTGTGTTTTACACCGGACCTGGTTCCGTTTATTATTCTGTTGGAACATCCTGTCTGTGTGTTTTACACCGGACCTGGTTCCGTTTTATTATTATTCTGTTGGAATATCCTGTCTGTGTGTTTTACACCGGACCTGGTTCCATTATTTATTATTCTGTCGGAATATCCTGTCTGTGCGTTTACGCCGGACCTGGTTCCATTATTTATTATTCTATTGGAATAACCTGTCTGTGCGGTCTATCGCATGCATGGTGATTTCTTTTGTTATTCCATTCTTTATTGTACTCAGTTGGTTAAGTTTTGACTTCTATACTCCATGAAATTTGTGGAATATCCTTGATAGTTGCGTTTCATCCAGTATCTTTTCAAGAAAATATTCTTCTAAGCATTCTTGAATTTTACTCCACAATGCAGTATCATGTTGACAATTTGGACGTTGTTAATTCCTGGATAAATTAATTCTTGAACTTGTTTTATTGAATTCTTATATCATTGTCATCATCCTCATGTTTATAAAATGTTGAAAGTCATCTGTGGCCTGTAGTGCATAGATGGACTTGGTATGATTATGACCAGGGATTATTCGGTATAATCATGACCGTAATGTTACAAATGATGTGGTAAAAGTCCTCATTGGCCCGTAGTGCATTGATGGACAGTTGTTGGCATGATCATGACCATTAATGAATACACGAATATCCTTGGCCGTAGTGCAGGGGTGATTCGATGATGTGGATTATTTTATTAAGCTGAGTCTCAGCGATCGCAGTGTTGAAAAACCTTTTAAATCATAAAAGATAGTAGAGTTTATTTTCTACTTGACTCTTTTAATGGATTGCTTGTTCCGCTGCAGTTAAACTTGATGTCTATTATATTTTATCAGTTTAACATTGTTGAAGGCTAATGATAATTTATTCTGCATTATCTTAGTCATAATATTTCTTACTGGGCTAGTTGAGCTCACCCTTTCTTTCACTGTTCTCTTCAGGAAATGAGAACGTAGCTGGGACAAGTCGGGGTACGGAGTGATGGTCCGAATGATAGTATTAGTTAGTAGTCCTCACTATTCTATGTAATGGTGTGTTAATAAATGTAATGAGGACTCCTTTTGAGTATGAATACTTTCTAGAAGATAATATTTGTATTCAAACTCACAGTTTATGTTTTGTCGTATTGTACACGACAGATGTATTAATCAGTTGTATTTGTATTCTGTACTATGTATCTGACGACCCAAGATGGGTGATGTATACCTATTTTGGGGGCGTCACAGTTGGTATCAAAGCTTAGGGATATGATCCCTGGCTAAGATGTGAGAATAGAACTAGGAGGGGAGAGACGGGGAATTCCTTCGCTAGTATGACCTACCTAAGTTTATTTGCATGGTATTTAATTGGTCGGTCATAATATAAGGATAATATATGACATATCAATTAATTTTTATTTTGTGGCAGTATCTGAAAATGGCATCTGAGAATGTTGAGAATAGCAATGGAGCACAGACGACTGTTGATTCACCACATATCAATAATCAGGATAATGTGCATCAGGAAGGTGTCAATCCTCATGCAAACAACAACACTGACCAAATGATGAATGATCAAATGTTCAGAGGCTTTATGCAATTCATGCAACAACAGGTGAAAGCGGCTCCTGTCCACAACGTAGGTGGAAATACTGGAAACTCTCAGGCGGTCACCGCTAAACAGTTTAAGGAGCTGGGACCACCGGAGTTTAAGGGAGAACCCAAACCACTTGTAGCTGAAACATGGATAAAGCAGATCACCAAGATATTTGATGTCTTGGGTTGCTCCGAGGAGCAAAAGGTTCCCTTTGCCGCCTTTATGTTGCGAGGAGAGGCAGATTACTGGTGGGAATCGATAAAGCGTACTCAACCTGCCGCACTGAAGATGTCTTGGGAGAAGTTCCAAGATCTGTTTAACGACAAATACTTTCCCGAGAGTATTCGTCACATGAAGGAGGTGGAGTTCATCAAATTGGAGCAGAATAATATGACCGTGTCGCAGTACGAGGCAAAATTTGCGGAGTTATCCCGGTTTGCGTCCCACCTGGTGGATAATGAAGAAAGAATGACGCGGATGTTTTTAAGAGGTTTGAAGCCGGAGATACGTCAACATCTTGTTTCTCATAAACTGTGTTTGTATTCAGATGTTGTAAATAGGGCTCAGTTGGTGGAGCGCGATAACGAGATAACGCAACCAAAAGAGAGCAGCCGGCAAAATGATAATACCAGTGAGAGCAGTCATCGAAGCGGTGACAACAAGCGTGGAGGGAATCAACAGGCCAGAAATGGTAACCACTTCGGTGGTAATCAGGGCCAAAACAATAAGAATGGACATTTCAAGAAGAGGAGATTCAACAATGATGGAAAGACGTCAGCACCAGCACCTGTCGTTAAGGAAGGAGAACGACCACCTATCATATGTTTCAAATGCGGAGGGGAGGGGCACATCAGTCCAAACTGCGCGATGCCGTCCAAAGCATGTTATAATTGTGGAAGAGAAGGTCATTTAGCCCGATTTTGTCGTTTACCGAAGACAAATTCAGCTAGGATGGAGGCACCAAAGGCCGTCCCAGAAAAGTCAAAACCGGTTGTGCAAGGGAGAGCGTTTGTTGTGACCTCCCAGAACGCAAGGAACCCGAATGAGGTCATCACGGGTAAGCTTATCATAAACTCTAACGAAGTCTATACTTTATTTGATACCGGTTCAACCCATTCTTTTATTTCTCCTACTTGCGCTCATCGATTAAATTTGATTCCGGAGAAATTAGACTTTGACTTAGCAGTTGAAACTCCATTGGGAGAAACCTTCATTACATCCACGGTTTATAAGTCTTGTTTGGTTCAAGTTGGTACCCACACATTACCTGTCGATCTTATTTCATTAAAAATACTTGCATTTGACGTGATTCTAGGGATTGATTGGTTAACTACTCATCATGCAAAAATTGATTGTTTTCGTAAGGTTGTTAGCTTTCATATTCCTAATCGACCTATTATGCGAATTCAAGCAACCAAACCATTAAAATCAATCGCTGTCATCTCAAGCCATAAAGCTATTCGTTTATTGAAAAACGGATGTCAAGCTTTCTTAGCTCATGTCACAGATCTAAACAAAAATACGTCAGCTTTGAATGATATTTCTGTTGTTAATAAATTTCCTGACGTATTTCCCGAAGAACTTCCTGGCCTACCCCCAGAGCGTGAAATTGAATTTTGTATCGACCTTGAACCCGGTACAAAACCCATTTCCAAAGCCCCATATCGAATGGCTCCTATTGAACTTCAGGAGTTAAAGACCCAACTGCAGGAATTGTTAGACATTGGTTTTATTCGTCCTAGTACTTCTCCTTGGGGTGCTCCTGTTCTGTTCGTGAAGAAGAAAGATGGGAGTATGCGACTTTGTATTGATTATCGGGAGTTGAATCATGTCACCATCAAAAATAGGTACCCATTGCCACGTATTGATGACCTGTTTGACCAGTTGCAAGGAGCACAATTCTTTTCAAAGATCGATCTTCGTTCTGGATATCATCAGCTGAAGGTTAGAACTGAGGATATTCCAAAGACGGCTTTTAGAACTCGGTACGGGCATTATGAATTCTTAGTTATGTCTTTTGGATTGACTAATGCTCCTGCTGCCTTCATGGATATGATGAACAGGGTATTCAAGGAATATTTGGATCACTTTGTGGTCGTCTTTATCGATGACATCCTTGTTTATTCCAAAAGCCGTGAAGATCATGAGCAACACTTGAGGCTGGTACTCCAAAAGCTTCGTGAATACAAACTTTATGCCAAGTTGAAGAAATGCGAGTTCTGGCTGGAAGAGGTAGCATTCCTTGGGCACGTAGTATCAAGTCGTGGAATATCTGTTGACCCGGCAAAGATTGAAGCTATTCAAAGCTGGGAGCAACCTAAATCAGTGACCGAGGTACGTAGCTTTCTTGGTTTAGCTGGTTATTATCGGAGATTCGTGGAAGGATTTTCTCGAATCGCTACTCCATTAACTCAGCTGACTCGGAAAGATACAAAGTTTGGTTGGAGCGAAGAATGTGAGCAGAGTTTTCAAGAACTCAAGAGGAGACTCATTTCAGCACCTGTTCTAACAATACCATCTGGCTCGGAGGGATTTGTCATCTACAGTGATGCTTCGAGCAAAGGGTTGGGATGCGTTCTCATGCAACATGGAAAAGTCATAGCCTATGCATCAAGACAACTCAAGGAATATGAGAGGAATTATCCTACTCATGATCTAGAGTTGGCAGCTGTTGTCTTTGCACTTAAAATTTGGAGGCATTACTTGTATGGGGAGAAAGTGGAGATCTTTACGGATCATAAAAGCCTCAAATATTTCTTCACTCAAAAGGAACTCAACATGCGACAACGACGTTGGCTTGAACTGTTGAAAGATTATGATCATACCATTCAATACCATCCTGGAAAAGCGAACGTGGTAGCTGACGCATTGAGTAGAAGATCATATGCGGGTACAAGTGCAATATTAACAACGCAAAGGCCCATTTTGTGTGACTTGCAAAGGATGGAGATAGAGTTGAAGACTCCAGGGACCCATGTGATGATGGCGAATATACGAGTAGAACCGACTTTAATCGATAAAGTTAAAGCTGCTCAAGCTACAGACCTGGAGCTGATGCGTATGAGGAAGAAAGTGCAAGAAGGTTCTATGCCGGAAGCAAGAATCGATGAAGAAGGAATACTTCGAGTCAACTCCAGACTTTGTGTTCCTAACAACCCTGATTTAAAGTATGAAATCATGATGGAGGCGCACAACACACCGTTTGCAATCCATCCTGGAAGTACCAAAATGTATCATGATCTTCGTCATACATTTTGGTGGAGCAATATGAAGAGAGAGATAGCGTTGTTTATCTCAAGGTGTCTAACTTGTCAACGAGTCAAAGCGGAGCATCAAGTACCAAAAGGTCCATTGCAACCACTTGAAATTCCAGAATGGAAGTGGGAGCACATTACCATGGATTTCGTTACCGGTCTTCCTAGGGTTTCTCAAGGTATTGATGCGATTTGGGTCATTGTTGATAGATTGACCAAGTCTGCTCATTTCTTACCGATACGAGAAACTTATACACTTGAACGTCTTGCTCGTATGTACATAAACGAGATTGTAAGACTGCATGGTATGCCAGTATCCATAGTTTCTGATCGAGACCCAAGATTCACTTCACGATTTTGGGTTAGTTTACAAAAAGCTATGGGCACGGAGTTACGATTTAGTTCAGCATATCATCCTCAGACGGACGGACAATCAGAGAGGACTATTCAAACTCTTGAAGATCTATTAAGACTCTGTGTCTTTGACTTCAAGGGAAGTTGGGACAAGTTCTTACCATTGGTGGAGTTTTCCTACAACAACAGTTATCAAGCAAGTATTGGCATGGCTCCATTCGAAGCATTGTATGGAAGAAAATGTCGTTCTCCAGTATGCTGGGATGAGGTGGGCGAAGCAACGTTGTTGGGACCGGAGTTGGTACGTATGACTACAGAAAAGATTCAAACGATCCGACAACGTATAAAAACCTCACAAGATCGACAAAAGAGTTATGCTGATCTTCATCGAAAGGACGTGGAATTTGATGTAGGAGATCATGTGTTCTTACGTGTTGCTCCATGGAAAGGAGTTACGAGATTTGGAAAGAGAGGAAAGCTAAATCCTCGATTCATCGGTCCATTTTTAATCCTCGATCGAGTAGGAACTGTGGCTTATAGACTCGCTTTACCGCCAAGTATGTCTCGTGTTCATAACGTTTTCCACATATCCATGTTACGCAAATATGTGGAAGACCCGAACCACATTATTGAGTTAGAACCGGACGAAATAGCGGAGGATTTGACGTATGAAGAAGTTCCTGTTCAAATCTTGGATAAGAAGGAACATATTCTACGCTCCAAGGTTATACCTCAAGTCAAAGTTTTGTGGAGAAACCACGATGTTGAGGAAATGACTTGGGAGTTAGAATCAGAAATGAAATCAAGGTATCCTTACCTCTTCGACATACCAGGTACGTACCCTAATTTCGAGGGCGAAATTTCATAAGAAGGGGAGGTTGTAAGACCCCAACTTTTATAAATAAAGATGAATTTTTTATAAATATCATTTTTGAATATTATGGAGTTAATTTGATATAATGTTATAGTTGTGGGTAATATTTATAAATTTTGCAAAGTACGCAAGTTGTTATATAATATTCGATTGGTCGGGGAATATTCGTTTTAACAGGGAATATTCGTACAACGACACAATCATTGGTGGACCCCACAACGGAATTATTGTCGGATTGAGAAAACGACAAAAATATTTTATTAAAAATAACGGCGGAAATTTTACCATTGTTACTGTTGAACTACTCGGTAGTAAAAGTACAGTAATACGTGTGGTTGCATAGTAGCACACGGTATTGATTATTAATGCTTATGTGAGAAGTCACTCAGTTTGATTCAATTATTGTCAGTTAATAATATGAATTATTTAGCGATAATGACGTTTTGTTTTATTCGTATTATTAACGTAATAAAACAGAAACATCTTTTTATATAAAACAAAATACTTTATTAAAGTTATTCTATAAATAGAATATATTTTATTTTATTTAAAAGATTTTTCTTTAAATATGGACCGTCAGATTAAAGTAATCAATCTGGACCGTTCATGGATTAGTTACTATGCATTCTATTTTTCTATAAATAGCAGCTCATTCCTTCATTATTTCTTACGAATTCACTGAACTCTAGAGAGAGAAACTATAGAGAGAAACTATAGAGAGAGAGAGAAGAAGAGTATTCTGCTACTTAACTACTTCCTTATTTCAGCTCTTCTTTAAAACGGTAGGGAATATTATTTCTTTTATATTCATGAAGAGAACTTCTGTTATTCCATTTCTTATTATTCTGTTGGAATAACCAGTATACGCGGTCTACCCTATACTTGGTGACATTCTTCTATTATTCTGTTGGAACATCCTGTCTGTGTGTTTTACACCGGACCTGGTTCCGTTTATTATTCTGTTGGAACATCCTGTCTGTGTGTTTTACACCGGACCTGGTTCCGTTTTATTATTATTCTGTTGGAATATCCTGTCTGTGTGTTTTACACCGGACCTGGTTCCATTATTTATTATTCTGTCGGAATATCCTGTCTGTGCGTTTACGCCGGACCTGGTTCCATTATTTATTATTCTGTTGGAATAACCTGTCTGTGCGGTCTATCGCATGCATGGTGATTTCTTTTGTTATTCCATTCTTTATTGTACTCAGTTGGTTAAGTTTTGACTTCTATACTCCATGAAATTTGTGGAATATCCTTGATAGTTGCGTTTCATCCAGTATCTTTTCAAGAAAATATTCTTCTAAGCATTCTTGAATTTTACTCCACAATGCAGTATCATGTTGACAATTTGGACGTTGTTAATTCCTGGATAAATTAATTCTTGAACTTGTTTTATTGAATTCTTATATCATTGTCATCATCCTCATGTTTATAAAATGTTGAAAGTCATCTGTGGCCTGTAGTGCATAGATGGACTTGGTATGATTATGACCAGGGATTATTCGGTATAATCATGACCGTAATGTTACAAATGATGTGGTAAAAGTCCTCATTGGCCCGTAGTGCATTGATGGACAGTTGTTGGCATGATCATGACCATTAATGAATACACGAATATCCTTGGCCGTAGTGCAGGGGTGATTCGATGATGTGGATTATTTTATTAAGCTGAGTCTCAGCGATCACAGTGTTGAAAAACCTTTTAAATCATAAAAGATAGTAGAGTTTATTTTCTACTTGACTCTTTTAATGGATTGCTTGTTCCGCTGCAGTTAAACTTGATGTCTATTATATTTTATCAGTTTAACATTGTTGAAGGCTAATGATAATTTATTCTGCATTATCTTAGTCATAATATTTCTTACTGGGCTAGTTGAGCTCACCCTTTCTTTCACTGTTCTCTTCAGGAAATGAGAACGTAGCTGGGACAAGTCGGGGTACGGAGTGATGGTCCGAATGATAGTATTAGTTAGTAGTCCTCACTATTCTATGTAATGGTGTGTTAATAAATGTAATGAGGACTCCTTTTGAGTATGAATACTCTCTAGAAGATAATATTTGTATTCAAACTCACAGTTTATGTTTTGTCGTATTGTACACGACAGATGTATTAATCAGTTGTATTTGTATTCTGTACTATGTATCTGACGACCCAAGATGGGTGATGTATACCTATTTTTGGGGGCGTCACAAAAGTCATTGATGAAAATTCAGCTGCGTTATCAAGTCGAATTGACTTAATTAGATGATCAGTGAACTGAGCCCGTAACTTGATTATTTGAGCAAGAAGTTTTGAGAAGGCAAAGTTTCGAGAAGAGAGAAGACAAACATGAGACCATCTAGTTGAAGCATCTATTAAAACCATGAAATATCGAAATGGGCCAGACAATGGGTGAATAGGTCCACAAATGTCTCCTTGAATTCTCTCTAGGAATTTCGGGGCTTCTTTATAAACTTTTACTGGTGATGGTCGAACAATTAATTTTCCTCGAGAACATGCAGCACAAGGAAATTCACTACTAGGAAAAACCTTCTTATCTTTGAGAGGATGACCAGTAGAATTTTCAATAATACGACGCATCATAGAAGTACCTGGATGACCGAGTCTTTCATGCCAAAGCATAAAGGATTTGGGATCTATAATTTTTGGAATCATAACATTATGAGACTCAATTGCTCTAATTTTCATAGTATATAATCCAGAAGAAATTGAATGAAGTTTTTCTAGGATATTCTTTTTTCCAGAAATAGTAGAAGTAATGAGAAGATATTCATTATCATTCTCATTGGTTATTTCAATATGAAAATCATTTAGTCGAATATCTTTAAAACTAAGCAAATTTCTTCTTGATTTACTAGAATATAGAGCATTTTTGATAAAAACTTGTGTCTCATTTGGTAGTAAGAAACTAGCTTTTCCAAATCCCTCGATTAAATTTGATGTGCTAGAGATAGTCCCTACATTTCCCTTAGCTTTGATTAGTTGTGAAAAATATTTCTCACTTTGAAGGATTGTATGAGTTGTTGCACTGTCTGCTAAACATATATCCTCCATATCCATTAAAGATGGTCTGACATATATAAAAACATAAATAAGAAAAGTTACATTTCAAATATAATTTTATTCATGAGAAACACATATCACATATAGAATGAAAACTAATAATATTATACATGCATGATGTTTAATTAAAACAAGAATTTAAACGATATCCCAAAAGATACTTTCAGAAGGTTCAGTAATATCATCAACCTTTTCCTCATTGTTGGTCATTGGTGAATCATCAACAATATTCAATTGATGATTAACAAAGTTTATTTCTGCCTCCATTACTTTGTTCTTTTGAGACTCCTGAAATAAATTAGCCAGATTGTAAGACCCCGAATTTTATGAAATAAAAGTATGCAATTTTTCTTATAATTACTATTCAGTAAATAGTTAAATTGATAAAAGTTTAAAGTTATGGGTGAAATATGAACTTTTTTTCAAAATAAGCAAGTGGTTATAAAATAATCATTGTTGTCGGGGAATATTCGTTTGGTCGTGGAATATTATTTCTGTCAGAGAATATTCGTACGACGGCGCAGCTATTTGTGGGCCCCATAACGAATAACTGTCGGGTGAAGGAAAACGACAAATTTGAGTTTTTACAAATAACGGCGTAGTTGTTACCGTTAACACTGTTGGAATACCCGGTGGTTAAAATACAGTAATACGCGTTATTGCACAGTAGCACACGGTATTGCATAGTATTTTTGAAATTATTGATTCTTACGTAAGAAGGCACTACTCAATAATTGTTACAGTAGTTACTGTTCAATATTTTATTTTATTGATTCAATAATTGTTGCGTTGATATTTTATATTATTGTTGTTTCAATAATTGTTGCTGCACAGTATTTTCCTTTATCAGATCAATAATTCATATTATTTGAATAATATTATTAGATAACATTATTGTCAATGTCTAGAAAGTTCTGTCTAAGGAGAGGTGTAACGACCCCAAAATAGGTTCATTCCACCCAACCCATTCTGAGTCGTCAAATACATGGTACAGAAAACAACTACAACTTTATTACAACAATTGTCGTGCAAAATACAACAACACATATGCTGTGAGTTTGGATACAAATATATACCAAATGTGACTCATGTTCCAACCGTGGACATCACCTCACAATAACACCTTACATAAAGGTATAGTCAAAAACTGTTTTAGAAATTAGAATCTTTGGGAAGTGCTCAAGGAAACCTTCGTACATGGGAGGCCACGCGTCTAGGTTATGATCGATATCATATGGCCACAGAATTATCCTTGGTTGATCCAATAGACCCCAAAGAAAAACGAGAAGATTACTATCATATTCTTCCCAATGGTGAGTCTTCTCTTGACTTATCTTTATCTCCACTGTCTCTAATTGAGAATTATACTTCAAACAAACACCAAGATTATATAGGTAGTGCCCATAGATATACTCAGCAAGTGGATGAGCACATCCCTGTCTTATGATGACACGAGGTTGTATGTCGTTAGACATCTTGTATGATAGTGGCAAACCACCCTTCCAACGTTGGGTACACCTTACCCTATTAGATTCACCAAATATAACTACTAAATGAACTTTTCTATACTGCTTCGGGAGAACATCCACAGCTAGAGACCACCGTTCTATTTCCCCGTTACCCTCGCTCGACCCAGCTACACTCTTATTACCTGAAAGGAATTGTGAAGCAAAAGGGTGAGCACAACTAGCTCAGTAAAGAATATCATGACTAAAGATAATTAAATTATCAATAGCCTTCATCAATAATAAATCAGAGATTTAGAACATATGGTAAATGATAAAAATTTCAACCATAGTTGCAGCGGAACGAGCAATCCATTAGAAGAGTCAAATAGACTATAAAGTCTATTATCTTCTCCATGTTAAAAATCCACCAACAATATTTTATCCATGTAACATCACTCAACAGTTCCTTTCCACAATCATATGAATAACTCATAATCATAATTGTGACTATAAATTTTTCTTCGCACCCAGGACGAAGAATATTTTCATCACCTGTCTTTACCTGAAACATCAAAGATCATGGTTATACCAAATCACAATTCCTGTTTATAATCATACTAACAAATCCATCTTTGCACTACGGGCCAAAGATATTCATCAACAAACCATCTTTGCACTACGGGCCAAAGATATTCATCAACAAACCATCTTTGCACTACGGGCCAAAGATATTCAACAACAGTTCATCTTTGCACTACAGGCCAAAGATATTCATCAACAGGCCATCTTTGCACTACATGCCAAAGATATTCATCAACAATTCATATTTGCACTACAGGCCAAATATATTCATATCTCAAAGAAATATATAATCATTTCAGAATTTATATAAACAATAATTATAACCATGTTGATCAATTCACCTTTCCACTTAAGCTTAAGATATTCAATTATAAATTCAATGGTCAAGATCATACCAGTCACAATTCAACTTTGCACTACAGGCCAAAGAGAACCCTAGTCATGATCATACCAATAATCTACCCATCTTTACACTCCAGTGAAAGAAAATTTCAACATCAGGGTTATAAAAATGTTATATATGATGATAAAAATAATATGATCAACATATAGTTTTAATCTCAAGAGTAATATTCGTAACTCATGAATAGTAACCCCGACACAAAAGATAGAAATTCTACAATAAAATTCATACCAATATTTCGGTATAATGATATTGAAAGAATAACATTACTTAAATTTATAAACAATTTATTTTAATTGTTTACACTTTACTAATTAATGCATTTAATCATCATAAAATGCCAACTCTTACAATTTCATCATCAATAACCAAAACCCTCATCAAAAATCTGCATATACCTCATATAGGATTCTCAAGCCATAAAATCCTATTTTCCAATTTTCTTTCTTCACAAAACATATTTAATTCATTTACTCATAACTAGACCATTTTCATGAAAAATACCAAATCAGTTCCAAAAATATTTCTTTTCTGGGATTTAGCATAATATAGTCCCATAGTGAACATATATTTTTCTCAGAATTTTTAAAAGTCATTTACTATTTTTCATATGGCCAAAACAGCCGAATATTTAGACATTTATCAAAAATTGTACTTTTATCTAAAAATTCTAAAATTCACAGAGTATACTCCTATCATATACATGTACTCCCAATAAAAATTTCATCAATTTTAGAGTTAACCACAAGGAATTATAAGCTGTTACTTTTAAAATAGTCTTTTCTCATAAAATTCATAACTCTCAATCTATACATCCAAAAATTACCATTTTTGGACACAATCAAGAAAACTCATCAAAATATCATTTCAAATTTTTTCAGAATTTTTGAAGATCAGAAAAATTACGAAACTGAAAATCATAACAACCCTTAAAATCTCTTAATATCCCTTACAATCCCTTACAATCCCTTACCTCAAAAGAGCAGTACTTCTGACTGGATATCGGATATGATGCTGAAGGAAACTTGCACTGATGAATAACAACTCACCAAGTATCTAAAAACTCACAAAATATGCTTCATAATATAGAGAGAGAAAGAGAGAAAGCTTATGTTTCTGGTGTGATTTTCAATTCTAACTTAGCCCTCTATTTATAGGAAAATTTTGGTAGGTTTGACCTGCAACCTGATGGCTTTACCTGCTACTATTCCCACCCACCACATTTGAAATATAATTCAGCACATTTCTTCACCAACCACAAGTGGGGCCCACCAATTCTAGAATTTTTCACCAAAATGATAAACTCCGAAAATTCAACAATTTCTGAACCAGTCATCTCGTAAAATTCATAATAAATCATACGTTCATTTTTAACGGTTCAAAATTTGTGGGCATATACTCAACTTATATATGTATAACATATCCAAAAATTATCACGATCCAACGGTCGGATTAAAAATTATAACCCCCGTAAAATATCTCAAAAACCCTGATTTTTAATACCTCCATTCCGACAAAAATACTGGTAAAAACCTCAACATTAACTCCTTCATTTTTAACCACAAAAATATATCCCTCATTTATATCCACATAATATAAATATTTCCTTATCATATGAATCAATAATTAATTATTCACAAATAATATTACAGAATCACATTTATGACAATCAGGCCGTTCCCAGGAAAGAGGGGGCTTTCCAATAAGGATTTCTCCTTACTAGCGCGCAATTAGATGACCAAACCTCTCCTTAGACAGAACTTTCTAGACATTGCCAATAATGCTATCTAATAATACTATTCAAATAATATGAATTATTGATCTGATAAAGGAAAATACTGTGCAGCAACAATTATTGAAACAACAATAATATAAAATTTCAACGTAGCAATTATTGAATCAATAAAATAAAATATTGAACAGTAATTACTGTAACAATTATTGAGTAGTGCCTTCTTACGTAAGAATTAATAATTTTAAAAATATTGTGCAATACCGTGTGCTACTGTGCAATAACGCGTATTACTGTATTTTAACCACTGGATATTCCAACAGTGTTAACGGTAACAACTACGTCGTTATTTATAAAAACTCAAATTTGTCGTTTTCTTCATCCGACAGTTATTTGTTATGGGGCCCACAAATAGCTGCGCCGTCGTACGAATATTCCCCGACAGAAAGAATATTCCACGACCAAACGAATATTCCCCAACAACAATGATTATTTTATAACCACTTGCTTATTTTGAAAAAAAATTTACATTTCACCCATAACTTTAAACTTTTATCAATTTAACCATTTACTAAATAGTAATTATAAGAAAAATTGAATACTTTTATTTCATAAAATTCGGGGTCTTACAAGAGGTTTGGTCATCTAATTGCGCGCCAGTAAAGAAAAATTCTTATTGGAAAGCCCCCTCTTTCCTGGGAACGGCCTGGTTGTCATAAATGTGATTCTGTAATATTATTTGTGAATAATTAATTATTGATTCATATGATAAGGAAATATTTATTTTATGTGGATATAAACGAGGGATATATTTTTGTGGTTAAAAATGAAAGAGATAATGTTGAGGTTTTTATCCGTATTTTTGTCGGAATGGAGGTATTAAAAATCAGGATTTTTGAGATATTTTGCGGGGGTTATAATTTTTAATCCGACCGTTGGATCGTGGTAATTTTTGGATATGTTATACATGTAAGACCCCGAATTTTATGAAATAAAAGTATTCAATTTTTCTTATAATTACAATTCAGTAAATGGTTAAATTGATAAAAGTTTAAAGTTATGGGTGAAATATGAATTATTTTTTTTCAAAATAAGCAAGTGGTTATAAAATAATCATTGTTGCCGGGGAATATTCGTTTGGTCGTGGAATATTCTTTCTGTCGGGGAATATTCGTACGACGGCGCAGCTATTTGTGGGCCCCATAACAGAATAACTGTCGGGTGAAGAAAATGACAAATTTAAGTTTTTACAAATAACGGCGTAGTTGTTACCGTTAACACTGTTGAAATACCCGGTGGTTAAAATACAGTAATACGCGTTATTGCACAGTAGCACACGGTATTGCATAGTATTTTTGAAATTATTAATTCTTACGTAAGAAGGCACTACTCAATAATTGTTACAGTAATTACTGTTCAATATTTTATTTTATTGATTCAATAATTGCTACGTTAAAATTTTATATTATTGTTGTTCAATAATTGTCACTGCACAGTATTTCCCATTATCAGATCAATAATTCATATTATTTGAATAATATTATTAGATAACATTATTGGCAATGTCTAGAAAGTTCTGTCTAAGGAGAGGTTTGGTCATCTAATTGCGCGTCAGTAAGGAAAAATCCTTATTGGAAAGCCCTCTCTTTCCTGGGAACGGCCTGGTTGTCATAAATGTGATTCTGTAATATTATTTGTGAATAATTAATTATTGATTCATATGATAAGAAAAAATTTATTTTATGTGGATATAAATGAGGGATATATTTTTGTGGTTAAAAAATGAAGGAGTTAATGTTGAGATTTTTATCCGTATTTTTGTCGGAATGGAGGTATTAAAAATCAGGATTTTTGAGATATTTTGCGGGGGTTATAATTTTTAATCCGACCGTTGGATCGTGGTAATTTTTGGATATGTTATACATATATAAGTTGAGTATATGTCCACAAATTTTGAACCGTTAAAAATGAACGTATGATTTATTATGAATTTTACGAGATGACTGGTTCAGAAATTGTTGAATTTTCGGAGTTTATCATTTTGGTGGAAAATTCTAGAATTGGTGGGCCCCACTTGTGGTTGGTGAAGAAATGTGCTGAATTATATTTCAAATGTGGTGGGTGAGAATAGTAGCAGGTAAAGCCATCAGGTTGCAGGTCAAACCTACCAAAATTTTCCTATAAATAGAGGGCTAAGTTAGAATTGAAAATCACACCAGAAACATAAGCTTTCTCTCTTTCTCTCTCTAGATTATTGAGTGTATTTTATGAGTATTTAGATACTTGGTGAGTTGCTATTCATCAGTGCAAGTTTTCTTCAGCCTTATACCGATCAGAAGTACTGCTCTTTTGAGGTAAGGGATAGTAAGGGATAGTAAGGGATAGTAAGGGATTTTAAGGGTTGTTATGTTTTTCAGTTTCGTAATTTTTCTGAACTTCAAAAATTCTGGAAAAATTTGAAATGATATTTTGATGAGTTTTATTGATTGTGTCCAAAAATGGTGATTTTTGGATGTATAGATTGAGAGTTATGAATTTTATGAGAAAAGACTATTTTAAAAGTAACTGCTTATAATTTCTTGTGGTTAACTCTAAAATTGATGAAATTTTTATTGGGAGTACATGTATATGATGGAAGTATACTCTGTTAATTTCAGAATTTTTAGACAAAAGTACAATTTTTGATAATTGTCTAAATATTCGGCTATTTTGGCCATATGAAAAATAGTAAATGACTTTTAAAAATTCTGAGAAAAATATATGTTCACTATGGGACTATATTATGCTAAATTCCAGAAAAGAAATATTTTTGGAACGATTTGGTATTTTTCATGAAAATAGTCTAGTTATGAGAAAATGAATTAAATATGTTATGTGAAGTAAGAAAATTGGAAAAATAGGATTTTATGGTTTGAGAATCCTATATGAGGTATATGCAGATTTTTGATGAGGGTTTTGATTATTGGTGATGAAATATTATGAGTTTGGTATTTTTGAGTGATTAAATGCATTATTTAGTAAGTGTAAACAATTTAAATAAATTGTTTATAAGCTTAAGAAATGTTATTCTTTCAATATCATTATACCGAAATATTGGTATATATTTTATTGTGAAATTTCTATCTTTTTGTGTCGGAATTACTATTCATGAGTTACTATTCACGAATTACTATTCACGAGTTACTATTCACGGTACTATTCAAGACAAAATTGGTTTCTTTTTCTAACTAAATTATAGTTGATTTATGAATATTACTCTTGAGATTAAATCTAGATGTTTTGATTATATTGATTTTACTATTATATATAACATTTTTATAACCTTGATGTTGAAATTCTCTTTCACTAGAGTGTAAAGATGGGTAGATTATTGGTATGATCATGACTAGGGTTCTCTTTGGCCTGTAGTGTAAAGTTGAATTGTGACTGGTATGATCATGACCATTGAATTTATAATTGAATATCTTAAGCTTAAGTGCAAAGGTGAATTGATCAACATGGTTATAATTATTGTTTATATAAATTCTAAAATGATTATAATTCTTTGAGATATTAATATATTTGGCATGTAGTGCAAATATGAACTGTTGATGAATATATTTGGCCTGTAGTGCAAATATGAACTGTTGATGAATATCTTTGGCCTGTAGTGCAAAGATGATATGTTGTTGAATATCTTTGGCCTGTAGTGCAAAGATGAACTGTTGTTGAATATCTTTGGCCAGTAGTGCAAAGATAAACTGTTGACGAATATCTTTAGCCCGTAGTACAAAGATGAAATTATTAGTATGATTATGAACAAGAATTGTGATTTGGTATAACCATGATCTTTGATGTTTCAGGTAAAGACAAGTGATGAAAATTATCTTTGTCCTGGATGAGAAGAGGAATTTAGAATCATAATTATGATTATGAGTTATTCATATGATTGTGGACCAGAACTGTTGATTGATGTTACAGGGATAAAATATTGTTGGTGGATTTTTAACATGGAGAAGATAATAGACTTTATAGTCTATTTGACTCTTCTAATGGAT
Organism: Panax notoginseng; assembly: GCA_016801055.1. Classification (NCBI taxonomy): domain Eukaryota; kingdom Viridiplantae; phylum Streptophyta; class Magnoliopsida; order Apiales; family Araliaceae; genus Panax; species Panax notoginseng. The sequence continues at coordinate 257,660,406 of CM029013.1, forward strand.
TGCATGTTCCGCTGCAACTATGGTTGAAATTTTTATCATTTACCATATGTTCTAAATCTCTGATTTATTATTGATGAAGGCTATTGATAATTTAATTATCTTTAGTCATGATATTCTTTACTGAGCTAGTTGTGCTCACCCTTTTGCTTCACAATTCCTTTCAGGTAATAAGAGTGTAGCTGGGTCGAGCGAGGGTAACGGGGAAATAGAACGGTGGTCTCTAGCTGTGGATGTTCTCTCGAAGCAGTATAGAAAAGTTCATTTAGTAGTTTTATTTGGTGAATCCAATAGGGTAAGGTGTACCCAACGTTGGAAGGGTGGTTTGCCACTATCATACAAGATGTCTAACGACATACAACCTCGTATCATCATAAGACAGGGTTGTGCTCATCCACTTGCTGAGTATATATACGAGCACTACCTATATAATCTTGGTGTTTGTTTGAAGTATAATTCTCAATTAGAGACAGTGGAGATAATGATAAGTCAAGAGAAGACTCACCATTGGAAAGAATATGATAGTAACATTCTCATTTTTCTTTGGGGTCTATTGGGTCAACCAAGGATAATTCTGTGGCCATATGATATCTATCATAACCTAGACGCGTGGCCTCCCATGTACGAAGGTTTCCTGAAGCACTTCCCAAAGATTCTAATTTTCAAAACAGTTTTTGACTATACCTTTATGTAAGGTGTCATTGTGAGGTGATGTCCACGATTGGAACATGAGTCACATTTGGTATATATTTGTATCCAAACTCACAGCATATGTGTTGTTGTATTTTGCACGACAATTGTTGTAATAAAGTTGTAGTTGTTTTCTGTACCATGTATTTGACGACTCAGAATGGGTTGGGTGGAATGGACCTATTTTGGGGACGTTACATTTGGTATCAGAGCTATAAGTAAAGAGCCCCGAGCCTCTCGCTGGTGACTTCCTGTTGATGGGGGATGCACTGAAGCCAGACTCTCCATAGGGGACGCCGTTCTGCGGTGGCAAACTGATAGGTATCAATGTAAGGTGCTGACATAGGTTGGTGTCCAGAGTTACATTTGGTATCAGAGCTTAGGGATATGATCTCTGGCGGAGATCGGGGAATACAACTAGGAGGGGAGAGATGAGTAAATCCTTCGCTAGTGTGTCCTACCTAAGCTTATTTGTTGGTCAGTCATAATATCGGGATATTATGTGATATGTTAATTTGTTCAATTAACCCTTGTTTTGAAGCTGTATTCTAGAATGATATCTAAAATACAGGAGATTAGCAATGGAGAAATCATGATGACAGGGAAGATGGAATCTGAAATGAAAGCAAGGTATTCTCAACTCTTTGAAATACCAGGTACGTAAATTTCGGGGACGAAATTTTATAAGGAGGGGAGATTGTAAGACCCCGAATTTTATGAAATAAAAGTATTCAATTTTTCTTATAATTACAATTCAGTAAATGGTTAAATTGATAAAAGTTTAAAGTTATGGGTGAAATATGAATTTTTTTTTTAAAATAAGCAAGTGGTTATAAAATAATCATTGTTGTCGGGGAATATTCGTTTGGTCGTGGAATATTCTTTCTGTCGGGGAATATTCGTACGACGGCGCAGCTATTTGTGGGCCCCATAACAGAATAACTGTCGGGTGAAGAAAATGACAAATTTGAGTTTTTACAAATAACGGCGTAGTTGTTACCGTTAACACTGTTGAAATACCCGGTGGTTAAAATACAGTAATACGCGTTATTGCACAGTAGCACACGGTATTGCATAGTATTTTTGAAATTATTGATTCTTACGTAAGAAGGCACTACTCAATAATTGTTACAGTAATTACTGTTCAATATTTTATTTTATTGATTCAATAATTGCTACGTTGAAATTTTATATTATTGTTGTTCAATAATTGTCACTGCACAGTATTTCCCATTATCAGATCAATAATTCATATTATTTGAATAATATTATTAGATAACATTATTGGCAATGTCTAGAAAGTTCTGTCTAAGGAGAGGTTTGGTCATCTAATTGCGCGCCAGTAAGGAAAAATCCTTATTGGAAAGCCCCCTCTTTCCTGGGAACGGCCTGGTTGTCATAAATGTGATTCTGTAATATTATTTGTGAATAATTAATTATTGATTCATATGATAAGAAAATATTTATTTTATGTGGATATAAATGAGGGATATATTTTTGTGGTTAAAAAATGAAGGAGTTAATGTTGAGATTTTTATCCGTATTTTTATCGGAATGGAGGTATTAAAAATCAGGGTTTTTGAGATATTTTGCGGGGGTTATAATTTTTAATCCGACCGTTGGATCGTGGTAATTTTTGGATATGTTATACATATATAAGTTGAGTATATGTCCACAAATTTTGAACCGTTAAAAATGAACGTATGATTTATTATGAATTTTACGAGATGACTGGTTCAGAAATTGTTGAATTTTCGGAGTTTATCATTTTGGTGGAAAATTCTAGAATTGGTGGGCCCCACTTGTGGTTGGTGAAGAAATGTGCTGAATTATATTTCAAATGTGGTGGGTGAGAATAGTAGCAGGTAAAGCCATCAGGTTGCAGGTCAAACCTACCAAAATTTTCCTATAAATAGAGGGCTAAGTTAGAATTGAAAATCACACCAGAAACATAAGCTTTCTCTCTTTCTCTCTCTAGATTATTGAGTGTATTTTGTGAGTATTTAGATACTTGGTGAGTTGCTATTCATCAGTGCAAGTTTCCTTCAGCCTTATACCGATCAGAAGTACTGCTCTTTTGAGGTAAGGGATAGTAAGGGATAGTAAGGGATAGTAAGGGATTTTAAGGGTTGTTATGTTTTTCAGTTTCGTAATTTTTCTGAACTTCAAAAATTCTGGAAAAATTTGAAATGATATTTTGATGAGTTTTATTGATTGTGTCCAAAAATGGTGATTTTTGGATGTATAGATTGAGAGTTATGAATTTTATGAGAAAAGACTATTTTAAAAGTAACTGCTTATAATTTCTTGTGGTTAACTCTAAAATTGATGAAATTTTTATTGGGAGTACATGTATATGATGGAAGTATACTCTGTTAATTTCAGAATTTTTAGACAAAAGTACAATTTTTGATAAATGTCTAAATATTCGGCTATTTTGGCCATATGAAAAATAGTAAATGACTTTTAAAAATTCTGAGAAAAATATATGTTCACTATGGGACTATATTATGCTAAATTCCAGAAAAGAAATATTTTTGGAACTGATTTGGTATTTTTCATGAAAATAGTCTAGTTATGAGAAAATGAATTAAATATGTTATGTGAAGTAAGAAAATTGGAAAATAGGATTTTATGGCTTGAGAATCCTATATGAGGTATATGCAGATTTTTGATGAGGGTTTTGATTATTGGTGATGAAATATTATGAGTTTGGTATTTTTGATGATTAAATGCATTATTTAGTAAAGTGTAAACAATTTAAATAAATTGTTTATAAGCTTAAGAAATGTTATTCTTTCAATATCATTATACCGAAATATTGGTATAGATTTTATTGTGAAATTTTATCTTTTTGGTGTCGAAATTACTATTCATGAGTTACTATTCACGAATTACTATTCACGAGTTACTATTCACGGGTACTATTCAAGATAAAATTGGTTTCTTTTTCTAACTAAATTATAGTTGATTTATGAATATTACTCTTGAGATTAAATCTAGATGTTTTGATTATATTGATTTTACTATTATATATAACATTTTTATAACCTTGATGTTGAAATTCTCTTTCACTAGAGTGTAAAGATGGGTAGATTATTGGTATGATCATGACTAGGGTTCTCTTTGGCCTGTAGTGCAAAGTTGAATTGTGACTGGTATGATCATGACCATTGAATTTATAATTGAATATCTTAAGCTTAAGTGCAAAGGTGAATTGATCAACATGGTTATAATTATTGTTTATATAAATTCTAAAATGATTATAATTCTTTGAGATATTAATATATTTGGCATGTAGTGCAAATATGAACTGTTGATGAATATATTTGGCCTGTAGTGCAAATATGAACTGTTGATGAATATCTTTGGCCTGTAGTGCAAAGATGAACTGTTGTTGAATATCTTTGGCCAGTAATGCAAAGATAAACTGTTGACGAATATCTTTAGCCCGTAGTACAAAGATGAAATTATTAGTATGATTATGAACAAGAATTGTGATTTGGTATAACCATGATCTTTGATGTTTCAGGTAAAGACAAGTGATGAAAATTATCTTTGTCCTAGATGAGAAGAGGAATTTAGAATCATAATTATGATTATGAGTTATTCATATGATTGTGGACCAGAACTGTTGATTGATGTTACAGGGATAAAACATTGTTGGTGGATTTTTAACATGGAGAAGATAATAGACTTTATAGTCTATTTGACTCTTCTAATGGATTGCATGTTCCGCTGCAACTATGGTTGAAATTTTTATCATTTACCATATGTTCTAAATCTCTGATTTATTATTGATGAAGGCTATTGATAATTTAATTATCTTTAGTCATGATATTCTTTACTGAGCTAGTTGTGCTCACCCTTTTGCTTCACAATTCCTTTCAGGTAATAAGAGTGTAGCTGGGTCGAGCGAGGGTAACGGGGAAATAGAACGGTGGTCTCTAGCTGTGGATGTTCTCTCGAAGCAGTATAGAAAAGTTCATTTAGTAGTTTTATTTGGTGAATCCAATAGGGTAAGGTGTACCCAATGTTGGAAGGGTGGTTTGCCACTATCATACAAGATGTCTAACGACATACAACCTCGTGTCATCATAAGACAGGGTTGTGCTCATCCACTTGCTGAGTATATATACGAGCACTACCTATATAATCTTGGTGTTTGTTTGAAGTATAATTCTCAATTAGAGATAGTGGAGATAATGATAAGTCAAGAGAAGACTCACCATTGGGAAGAATATGATAGTAACCTTCTCGTTTTTCTTTGGGGTCTATTGGGTCAACCAAGGATAATTCTGTGGCCATATGATATCTATCATAACCTAGACGCGTGGCCTCCTATGTACGAAGGTTTCCTTGAAGCACTTCCCAAAGATTCTAATTTCCAAAACAGTTTTTGACTATACCTTTATGTAAGGTGTCATTGTGAGGTGATGTCCACGATTGGAACATGAGTCACATTTGGTATATATTTGTATCCAAACTCACAGCATATGTGTTGTTGTATTTTGTACGACAATTGTTGTAATAAAGTTGTAGTTGTTTTCTGTACCATGTATTTGACGACTCAGAATGGGTTGGGTGGAATGGATCTATTTTGGGGACGTTACAATACATATATAAGTTGAGTATATGTCCATAAATTTTGAACCGTTAAAAATGAACGTATGATTTGTTATGAATTTTAAGAGGTGGCTGATTCGGAAATTAGGTTATAAATCATTTTTGGTGAAAAATTCTAGAATTGGTGGGCCCCACTTGTGGTTGGTGAAGAAATGTGCTGAATTATATTTCAAATGTGGTGGGTGGGAATAGTAGCAGGTAAAGCCATCAGGTTGCAGGTCAAACCTACTAAAATTTTCCTATAAATAGAGGGCTAAGTTAAAATTGAAAATCACACCAGAAACATAAGCTTTCTCTCTTTCTCTCTCTAGATTATTGAGTGTATTTTGTGAGTAGTTAGATACTTGGTGAGTTGCTATTCATCAGTACAAGTTTCCTTCAGCCTTATACCGATCAGAAGTACTGCTCTTTTGAGGTAAGGGATAGTAAGGGATAGTAAGGAATTTTAAGGGTTGTTATGATTTTTAATTTCGTAATTTTTCTGACCTTCAAAAATTCTGGAAAAATTTGAAATGATATTTTGATGAGTTTTCTTGATTGTGTCCAAAAATGATGATTTTTGGATGTATAGATTGAGAGTTATGAATTTTATGAGAAAAGACTATTTTAAAAGTAACAGCTTATAATTCCTTGTGGTTAACTCCAAAATTGATGAAATTTTTATTGGGAGTACATGTATATGATAGAAGTATACTCTGTAAATTTCAGAATTTTTAGACAAAAGTACAATTTTTGATAAATGTCTAAATATTCGGCTATTTTGGCCATATGAAAAATAGTAAATGACTTTTAAAAATTCTGAGAAAAATATATGTTCACTATGGGACTATATTATGCTAAATTTCAGAAAAAGAAATATTTTTGGAACAGATTTGGTATTTTTCATGAAAATAGTCTAGTTATGAGAAAATGAATTAAATATGTTATGTGAAGTAAGAAAATTGGAAAATAGGATTTTATGGCTTGAGAATCCTATATATGAGGTATATGCAGATTTTTGATGAGGGTTTTGGTTATTGATGATGAAATCTTAAGAGTTGGCATTTTATGATGATTAAATGCATTAATTAGTAAAGTGTAAACAATTTAAATAAATTGTTTATAAGCTTAAGAATATTATTCTTTCAATATCATTATACCGAAATATTGGTATGTATATTATTGTAGAATTTCTACCTTTTTCATGTCAGGGTTACTATTCACGAGTTACTATTTATGAGTTACTATTCACGAGTTACTATTCACGAGTTACTATTCACGAGTTACTATTCACGACAAAATTGGTTTCTTTTTCTAACCAAATTATAGTTGATTTATGAATATTACTCTTGAGCTTTAAATCTATATGTTGATCATATTGTTTTTATTATCATATATAACATTTTTATAACCTTGATGTTGAAATTCTCTTTCGCTTGAGTGTAAAGATGGGTAAATTATTGGTATGATCATGACTATGGGTTCTCTTTGGCCAGTAGTGCAAAGTTGAATTGTTGACTGGTATGATCATGACCATTGAATTTATAATTGAATATCTTTAGCTTAAGTGTAAAGATGAATTGATTAACATGGTTATAATTATTGTTTATATAAATTCTGAAATGATTATATATTTCTTTGAGATATTAATATATTTGGCCTGTAGTGCAAATATGAACTGTTGATGAATATATTTGGCCGTAGTGCAAATATGAACTGTTGAGGAATATCTTTGGCCTGTAGTGCAAAGATGAATTGTTGATGAATATCTTTGGCCCGTAGTGCAAAGATGACATGTTGTTGAATATCTTTGGCCAGTAGTGCAAAGATGAACAGATGTTGAGATAAACATGACCAACTGGTGATACAAATGAATATCTTTGGCCGTAGTGCAAAGATGGATTTATTAGTATGATTATGAACAGGAAATGTGATTTGGTATAACCATGATCTTTGATGTTTCAGGTAAAGATAGGTGATGAAAATTATCTTCGTCCTGGATGAGAAGAGGAATTTAGAACTACAGTTATGATTATGAGTTATTCATATGATTGTGGACCAGAATTGTTGATTGATGTTACAGGGATAAAACATTGTTGATGGATTTTTAACATGGAGAAGATAATAGACTTTATAGTCTATTTGACTCTTCTAATGGATTGCATGTTCCGCTGCAACTATGGTTGAAATTTTTTATCATCTACCATATGTTCTAAATCTCTGATTTATTATTGATGAAGACTATTGATAATTTATTTATCTTTAGTCATGATATTCTTTACTGGGCTAGTTGTGCTCACCCTTTTGCTTCACAATTCCTTTCAGGTAATAAGAGTGTAGCTGGGTCGAGCGAGGGTAACAAGGGAATAGAACGGTGGTCATCATTTAGTAGTTATATTTGGTGAAGAAAATAGGGTGAGGCGAACCCAACGTTGGAAGGGTGTTTTGCCACTATAATACAAGATGTCTAACGACATACAACCTCGTGTCATCATAAGACATGATTGTGCACATCCGCTTGCCGAGTATATCTACAAGCACTATCTATATAATCTTGGTGTTTGTTTGAAGTATAATTCTCAGTTAGATACAGTGGAGATAATGATAAGTCAAGAGAAGACTCACCATTGGGAAGAATATGATAGTAATCTTCTCGTTTTTCTTTGGAGTCTATTGGGTCAACCAAGGATAATTATGTGGCCATATGATATCTATCATAACCTAGACGCATGGCCTCCCATGTACGAAGGTTTCCTTGAGCACTTCCCAAAGATTCTAGTTTCTAAAACAGTTTTTGACTGTACCTTTATGTAAGGTACCTTTGTGAGGTGCTGATACATGATGGTGTCCAATGTCACATTTGGTATATATTTGTATCCAAACTCACAGCATATGTGTTGCTGTATTTTGCACGACAATTGTTGTAATAAAGTTGTAGTTGTTTTCTGTACCATGTATTTGACGACTCAGAATGGGTTGGGTGGAATGAACCTATTTTGGGGGCGTTACATTTGGTATCAGAGCTTAGGGATATGATCTCTGGCGGAGATCGGTGAATACAACTAGGAGGGGAGATGTAAGACCCCAATTTTTATAAATAAAGATGAATTTTCTATAAATATCATTTTTGAATATTATGGAGTTAATTTGATATAATGTTATAGTTGTGGGTAATATTTATAAATTTTGCAAAGTAAGCAAGTTGTTATAAAATATTCGTTTGGTCGGAGAATATTCTTTTTGTCGGGGAATATTCGTACGACGGCACAATCATTGGTGGACCCCACAACGGAATTATTGTCGGATTGAGAAAACGACAGAATTATCTTTCTATAAAAATAACGGCTGAGGTGTTACCGTTAAAACCGTTAAAACTGTTGAACTACTCGGTAGTAAAAGTACAGTAATACGCGTGGTTGCATAGTAGCACACGGTATTGATTATTGATGCTTACGTGAGAAGTCACTCAGTTATACTCAATTATTGCTAATGTAATTGCTGCATCATATCTCTAAAATTATTATCATAGTATCATCTGTATAATATGTTATATTATTAAATCAATAATTAAGACGTTGTGGTAAGTTTGGTTATTTTATGGGGGGCCATATGTCATCATCTAAGAGTCTCTTCGTCAATAGTAATTACCGTCGTCAATAGTAATTACCGTCGTCAATAGTATTTACCTTGGTCAATAGTAATTACCTTCGTCAATAGTATTTACCTTGGTTAATAGTAATTACGTTCGTCAATAGTATTTACCTTGGTCAATAGTAATTACTTTCGTCAATAGTAGTTGTTCCTTCAATATTACCAAGAGTCATTTGACCCTTCGTTAAGACCAAGAGTCATTTGACTCTTCGTTAAGACCAAGAGCCACCCTCAGTTTTTCTCTAAATAGAGGCCTAGGGCTTCATTATTTTTCACGAATTCATTCAAGCTATAGAGAGAGAAAGTATAGAGAGAATAAGAGAGAGAGAATAAAAGTATTCTGCTACATCACTTTTCTAATATCCAGTTCTTTTAAGGTAGGGAATATTATTTCTTTTATATTCATGAAGAGAACTTCTGTTATTCCATTTGTTATTATTCTGTTGGAATAACCAGTATACGCGGTCTACCCTATACTTGGTGACATTCTTCTATTATTCTGTTGGAACATCCTGTCTGTGTGTTTTACACCGGACCTGATTCCGTTTATTATTCTGTTGGAACATCCTGTCTGTGTGTTTTACACCGGACCTGGTTCCGTTTATTATTCTGTTGGAACATCCTGTCTGTGTGTTTTACACCGGACCTGGTTCCGTTTTATTATTATTCTGTTGGAATATCCTGTCTGTGTGTTTTACACCGGACCTGGTTCCATTATTTATTATTCTGTCGGAATATCCTGTCTGTGCGTTTACGCCGGACCTGGTTCCATTATTTATTATTCTATTGGAATAACCTGTCTGTGCGGTCTATCGCATGCATGGTGATTTCTTTTGTTATTCCATTCTTTATTGTACTCAGTTGGTTAAGTTTTGACTTCTATACTCCATGAAAGTTGTGGAATATCCTTGATAGTTGCGTTTCATCCAGTATCTTTTCAAGAAAATATTCTTCTAAGCATTCTTGAATTTTACTCCACAATGCAGTATCATGTTGACAATTTGGACGTTGTTAATTCCTGGATAAATTAATTCTTGAACTTGTTTTATTGAATTCTTATATCATTGTCATCATCCTCATGTTTATAAAATGTTGAAAGTCATCTGTGGCATGTAGTGCATAGATGGACTTGGTATGATTATGACCAGGGATTATTCGGTATAATCATGACCGTAATGTTACAAATGATGTGGTAAAAGTCCTCATTGGCCCGTAGTGCATTGATGGACAGTTGTTGGCATGATCATGACCATTAATGAATATACGAATATCCTTGGCCGTAGTGCAGGGGTGATTCGATGATGTGGATTATTTTATTAAGCTGAGTCCCAGCGATCACAGTGTTGAAAAACTTTTTAAATCATAAAAGATAGTAGAGTTTATTTTCTACTTGACTCTTTTAATGGATTGCTTGTTCCGCTACAGTTAAACTTGATGTCTATTATATTTTATCAGTTTAACATTGTTGAAGGCTAATGATAATTTATTCTGCATTATCTTAGTCATAATATTTCTTACTGGGCTAGTTGAGCTCACCCTTTCTTTCACTGTTCTCTTCAGGAAATGAGAACGTAGCTGGGGCAAGTCGGGGAACGGAGTGATGGTCCGAAGATAGTATTAGTTAGTAGTCCTCACTATTCTATATAATGGTGTGTTAATAAATGTAATGAGGACTCCTTTTGAGTATGAATACTCTCTAGAAGATAATATTTGTATTCAAACTCACAGTTTATGTTTTGTCGTATTGTACACGACAGTTGTATTATTAAGTTGTATTTGTATTCTGTACTATGTATCTGACGACTCAAGATGGGTGATGTATACCTAATTTTGGGGGCGTCACAGTTGGTATCAGAGCTTAGGGATATGATCCCTGGCTAAGATGTGAGAATAGAACTAGGAGGGGAGAGACGGGGAATTCCTTCGCTAGTATGACATACCTAAGTTTATTTGCATGGTATTTAATTGGTCGGTCATAATATAAGGATAATATATGACATATCAATTAATTTTTATTTTGTGGCAGTATCTGAAAATGGCATCTGAGAATGTTGAGAATAGCAATGGAGCACAGACGACTGTTGATTCACCACATATCAATAATCAGGATAATGTGCATCAGAAAGGTGTCAATCCTCATGCAAACAACAACACTGACCAAATGATGAATGATCAAATGTTCAGAGGCTTTATGCAATTCATGCAACAACAGGTGAAAGCGGCTCCTGTCCACAACGTAGGTGGAAATACTGGAAACTCTCTGGCGGTCACCGCTAAACAGTTTAAGGAGCTGGGACCACCGGAGTTTAAGGGAGAACCCAAACCACTTGTAGCTGAAACATGGATAAAGCAGATCACCAAGATATTTGATGTCTTGGGTTGCTCCGAGGAGCAAAAGGTTCCCTTTGCCGCCTTTATGTTGCGAGGAGAGGCAGATTACTGGTGGGAATCGATAAAGCGTACTCAACCTGCCGCACTGAAGATGTCCTGGGAGAAGTTCCAAGAGCTGTTTAACGACAAATACTTTCCCGAGAGTATTCGTCACATGAAGGAGGTGGAGTTCATCAAATTGGAGCAGAATAATATGACCGTGTCGCAGTACGAGGCAAAATTTGCGGAGTTATCCCGGTTTGCGTTCCACCTGGTGGATAATGAAGAAAGAATGACGCGGATGTTTTTAAGAGGTTTGAAGCCGGAGATACGTCAACATCTTGTTTCTCATAAACTGTGTTTGTATTCAGATGTTGTAAATAGGGCTCAGTTGGTGGAGCGCGATAACGAGACAACGCAACCAAAAGAGAGCAGCCGGCAAAATGATAATACCAGTGAGAGCAGTCATCGAAGCGGTGACAACAAGCGTGGAGGGAATCAACAGGCCAGAAATGGTAACCACTTCGGTGGTAATCAGGGCCAAAACAATAAGAATGGACATTTCAAGAAGAGGAGATTCAACAATGATGGAAAGACGTCAGCACCAGCACCTGTCGTTAAGGAAGGAGAACGACCACCTATCATATGTTTCAAATGCGGAGGGGAGGGGCACATCAGTCCAAACTGCGCGATGCCGTCCAAAGCATGTTATAATTGTGGAAGAGAAGGTCATTTAGCCCGATTTTGTCGTTTACCGAAGACAAATTCAGCTAGGATGGAGGCACCAAAAGCCGTCCCAGAAAAGTCAAAACCGGTTGTGCAAGGGAGAGCGTTTGTTGTGAACTCCCAGAGAGCAAGGAACCCGAATGAGGTCATCACGGGTAAGCTTATCATAAACTCTAAAGAAGTTTATACTTTATTTGATACCGGTTCAACCCATTCTTTTATTTCTCCTACTTGCGCTCATCGATTAAATTTGATTCCGGAGAAATTAGACTTTGACTTATCTGTGGAAACTCCGTTGGGAGAAACCTTCATTACCTCCACTGTTTATAAGTCTTGTTTGGTTCAAGTTGGTACCCACACATTACCTATCGATCTGATTTCATTAAAAATACTTGCATTTGACGTGATTCTAGGGATTGATTGGTTAACTACTCATTATGCAAAAATTGATTGTTTTCGTAAGGTTGTTAGTTTTCATATTCCTAATCGACCTATTATGCGAATTCAAGCAACCAAACCATTAAAATCAATCGCTGTCATCTCAAGCCATAAAACTATTCGTTTATTAAAAACGGATGTCAAGCTTTCTTAGCTCATGTCACAGATCTAAACAAAAATACGTCAGTTTTGAATGATATTTCTATTGTTAATAAATTCCCTGACGTATTCCCTGAAGGACTTCCTGGCCTACCCCCAGAGCGTGAAATTGAATTTTGTATCGATCTTGAACCCGGTACAAAACCCATTTCCAAAGCCCCATATCGAATGGCTCCTATTGAACTTCAGGAGTTAAAGATCCAACTGCAGGAATTGTTAGACATTGGCTTTATTCGTCCTAGTACTTCTCCTTGGGGAGCTCCTGTTCTATTCGTGAAGAAGAAAGATGGAAGTATGCGACTTTGTATTGATTATCGGGAGTTGAATCATGTCACCATCAAAAACAGGTACCCATTGCCACGTATTGATGACCTGTTTGACCAGTTGCAAGGAGCACAATTCTTTTCAAAGATCGATCTTCGTTCTGGATATCATCAGCTGAAGGTTAGAACTGAGGATATTCCAAAGACGGCTTTTAGAACTCGGTACGGGCATTATGAATTCCTAGTCATGTCCTTTGGATTGACTAATGCTCCTGCTGCCTTCATGGATATGATGAACCGGGTATTCAAGGAATATTTGGATCACTTTGTGGTCGTCTTTATTGATGACATCCTTATTTATTCCAAAAGCCGTGAAGATCATGAGCAACACTTGAGGCTGGTACTCCAAAAGCTTCGTGAATACAAGCTTTATGCCAAGTTGAAGAAATGCGAGTTCTGGCTGGAGGAGGTAGCATTCCTTGGGCACGTAGTATCAAGTCGTGGAATATCGGTTGACCCGGCAAAGATTGAAGCTATTCAAAGCTGGGAGCAACCTAAATCAGTGACCGAGGTACGTAGCTTTCTGGATTTAGCTGGTTATTATCGGAGATTCGTGGAAGGATTTTCTCGAATCGCTACTCCATTAACTCAGCTGACTCGGAAAGATACAAAGTTTGGTTGGAGCGAAAAATGTGAGCAGAGTTTTCAAGAACTCAAGAGGAGACTCATTTCAGCACCTGTTCTAACAATACCATCTGGCTCGGAGGGATTTGTCATCTACAGTGATGCTTCAAGCAAAGGGTTGGGATGCGTTCTCATGCAACATGGAAAAGTCATAGCCTATGCATCAAGACAACTCAAGGAATATGAGAGGAATTATCCTACTCATGATCTAGAGTTGGCAGCTGTTGTCTTTGCACTTAAAATTTGGAGGCATTACTTGTATGTGTTAGAGTTTATGCCCTAGAGGCCAATTATTTGATGTAATTGCTTAACATTTGATATTATTGTTGATTGAATAAATAAATGATTTTATTATGGTTTTAATTACTGCGTAATATAATTGTTAACATAATAAAATTCCTTAGAATAATGATACAAATTATATAGTTTCAAGTATGTGACTTGAACATGAGATTATATAATTATAATTAGTATCATTGTTCTTAAATGTCCCTAGTCGAGTATCATTGTTGATGGGACAACAATGATGCATTGAGACTAGTATGTGGATTGACTGATGACCAAATCTCATTGGTCATAAATATATGAGATATTAAGTCAATGCATAGGTACATGTTAGAGAACAATGTACTGGACAGACCCACCATGAGAATTCTATATGGAGCATTATGCGAAGTGTCATTAGTAATTCTCATAGTGACAATGATGTAATGGTCCTCCGACCTGAAACCGCTATATTACTACACGAGAATTTATGTACTTTGATATCATCAAATGTCACCTTTAATAGGGTGGACTATAAAGGTGATTATTGGGTTCATTATGAATCGTGTGAGTAATATGAGTGATCTAGATGGAATTTAACCATCCTATATTTTATAGGTGATATCCATGGGCCTCTTGATTGAGTAGGACTATGAAATGCATGGCCATGCTCAAATAGTGATTTGTTTCATATAGTCTACTCATTGATCAAGAAAACTCAGATTAAATTATGAAGAGTATGACACATTCCATGACTCGAGTTTAATCTAGGATATTAAGGTTAAAAGGATTAAATTACATTGAAACATTGGTCACGAAAAGGTTGCATCGAATCATCGATCTTATTATTACTTGGGTAGCAGTGATGCATTACTAGATGCCGCTCACTGTTTATAACTTTATAATATGATTTTAAGGTTATTGCCAACGTAATAATAACCTATAGGGTCACACACAAAGAACGTAATTAAAAGGAAATTAATTTAAATTGTAAAGATTTAAATATGTCAATATGATTGATATAATTTTAAATTACGAATTTAAATTAATAGGATAATTTATATATATGCATATTAATTAAGTAAGACTTAATTAAGATATATATAAATTCGGATTTTAATAATATTAGGTTTTGATTAATTCCTCCTGACTGCTATATATATGATGTATATCAGACTTTAGGTTTTTACGTCAAAACAAAACCCTAGCCGCTCTTAGAGAGAGACTAGAGAAAATAGTTCCGAAAATCCTCATCCTTGGTGGCTAGTACCGCGATTCCTTCTTCTGCAGATCGTAAGACGATTCGCGGAGCGTTCGTGTGGATACCGTAGAGACGCAGTCGGTTTGTATTGCGTTGGAGATTCGAGGCGCAGTCGATTTCAGACTCTCGTTTTCATAATCGGTATAATCTCTAAACCTCTTAATTAATTGATTTTTTCGCATGGATCCTGTTTTAGGGTTTCGGAAATTGCTTTAAAATTTTAATTTCCGCTGTGCGTTTCTGTGCCGAAACCCTACAGTGGTATCAGAGCTACTTGCGAAACGATTAATTTAGATTACGTGTTTTACTTGTATTCGATATATATGATATATGATGATGCATGTTTACCGATATGAAATTGAATATATGATATTCCGTTGTATGTATATTCTGGTAATATATATGATGATAATGTTAATCGTATCTTTAATCGATGGAATAACAATATAACTGTTCTAATCGGATTAG
The DNA here is from genome assembly GCA_016801055.1 of Panax notoginseng. Taxonomy (NCBI): domain Eukaryota; kingdom Viridiplantae; phylum Streptophyta; class Magnoliopsida; order Apiales; family Araliaceae; genus Panax; species Panax notoginseng. Next base: position 257,675,982 of record CM029013.1, read on the forward strand.
AAACATGAAGAATCGTTTTAATATGATTAATCGAAACTGGAAATATATGATAAATTCTGGGTGTACTGTTATTCGTTTTAATATGATTAAATCGAAACTGGTATTATATGATTTGTTATTATGGGTGTTTTGGTGGATTAAAATGTATGATTCTGAAACTGTTTCAGAGATTTTATGGAAAAATTCTGCAATACAGATTGTAGTTCGAAAATTTTTTCCAGGGGCGCTGCCCCCGACCCCGCTCGCTGACCGGTCAGCGAGACCACCCGCCGGCTGATCGGTCAGCCGGACCACCGCCAGGGGGGGAGACCCCCCCTTGGACCCCCCCGTCGTAGCGCACGATGGTCGTGTCCCCTATATGTTATATATTGTTTTCTTTAATTATATATAAATTGTTATGTGCTTATTGTGATATGCATGGTGCACAGTTATGGCCTTTTGACCCATAGGTTAGTGGTTTTTGGTTTTGAAATACGGCTTGCATGTCGTGCCTTTCTATAAATTCTGATGTAATATTCTCTTCTCATCTAAATCCCCTCGAATGTAACTCGAGGTTTCTTTATGTCATGTAATAATCTGTAATTGATGAAGATGTCAAGATGGAGAGGAGGCACATGCTTGAGGAAGATCCAAGGAGGCTATTTATTTTAAGATCTTTTACCACCTTAGATTGACCTTCAATCTTTCATTAGCTTGAAAAGATTGACAGTGGATTGGGCCATAACTGTGACACATTTAATTTTGCACTTTATTTATGCTTGTATGCGATATGATATGATAAATAATGTGCATGCTTAATAAGATTAAAATTGGTGAGATCTAAATTAATCCCTCATTAAATTATTAAGTCTAAATCAGATGCCTTCCAATGAATAACACTCATCAAGACCTTGATCAATAGATGTAGGTTTGCCAAAGCAAAGTACCCTATTTATCTAGGTAAGATGCGATAGGATAATTGTGATATCCAAACTGTTAAAATCATTGGGGCCGACTTAACTAAGTTATCTCAATAGGATTGTGGACTTAGAGGCATAGAGTTTGGTAGGTACCATTAGATGGACTAAAACAATTGTTGTTTACCAAACTATCCAGGAGTTATATATGATATAATTGACAAAGGGTTGTCTACCTAAATAATTATGTTTTAAGAGATTAGCCAAAGCTAACTTAAGTCATAATGAAATATGGATCTTGGCTCACTAGAAAGATTTAATAGAAAATGCTTTCCGAATTAATGGTGAGGGCTATTAATTTGAATAAAATAGTGGGAGGTATATTTTGAATGTACTATTATCAATTACATAATATCAACTCTGCAATTTGACTTATTATTTTGGCACTTATAAATTGTAGATATCAATGGCAAACAACAACAACAACACAAGTAGTCTTTCACTACGATCAGTCCTTGAGAAGGACAAGCTGAGTGGGATTAATTTCCTTGACTGGCACAGGAACTTGAGGATTGTCCTTAAACAAGAGCGTAAGCTATATGTCCTTGATGGGCCCATTCCTGCAGCACCGGCTGTCACTGCACCACGTGCGGAGCATAATGCTTACAAGAAGCATCAAGATGATGCTCTGGACGTGAGTTGTCTCATGCTAGCAACCATGAACGCTGAGCTTCAGAAGCAACATGAGTTAATGGATGCTTATGAGATGATCGAGCATCTCAAGAAATTGTTCGAAGGGCATGCTCGACAGGAGAGGTATGATACAAGCAAAGCGTTGTATCACTGCAAGATGGGTGAACGTGATCCAGTTGGTCCACATGTGCTGAAAATGATTGGGTATATTGAGTACCTGGATAGGTTGGGTTTTCCAATCACTCCGGAAGCCCAAACTGATCTTGTTTTACAATCTTTGAACAGCAGCTACTCTCAATTTGTTATGAACTATCTTATGAATGAAATTGAGAAACCCCTTACTGAGTTGTTGAGCATGTTAAGAACTGCCGAGAACAACATGAAAAAGGCAGGACCCGCTCCCATAATGATGGTGCAAAAGGGGAATGCTAAGGGAAATTGGAAAGGCAAAAAGAAGATAGGATCTAAGTCTGTTGCCAAACCCAATTCCAAAACCAAACAGGCTTTAAAACCTAAAGGTGGGGTGGCTAAAGAAGGTGAATGTCACTTCTGTGGAAAACCTGGACACTGGAAAAGGAACTGTCATGCTTATTTGGAAGAAGTGAAGAAAAGAAAAGGAAGTACGACTTCTGATTCAGGTATATATGTTATAGAAGTCAATTTGTCTACTTCTACATCATGGGTATTGGATACTGGATGTGGTTCTCACATTTGTGTTAATGTGCAGGGACTCCGAAGGAGTAGGACTTTGGCGAAAGGAGAGGTTGACCTACGAGTTGGGAATGGAGCAAAAGTTGCTGCACTGGCCGTAGGAACTTATCATTTATCTTTGCCCACTGGGCTAGTTTTAGAATTAGAAGATTGTTATTTTGTGCCTGCTATAAACAAAAATATTATTTCTGTTTCTTGTTTGGACAAGAAAGGGTTTTCATTTATAATTAAGAACAATGGTTGTTCGTTTTACTTAAATGATATTTGCTATGGTGTTGCACAATTATTTAACGGTCTTTATATTCTTGATTTAGAAATGCCTATCTATAACATAAACACAAAACGATTTAAATCAAATGATTCAAATCCGACATATCTCTGGCACTGTCGTTTGGGCCATATAAATGAGAAACGCATATCAAAACTCCATAAAGATGGATTTTTGGATTCATTTGATTTTGAATCATATGAAAAATGCGAATCTTGTTTATTAGGCAAGATGACTAAAGCCCCTTTCACTGGACACAGTGAACGGGCTAGCGATATATTGGGACTTATACATAGTGATGTATGTGGACCCATGAGTTCGTTAGCAAGAGGTAGGTTTTATTACTTCATTACATTTACTGACGACTTCAGTAGATATGGATATGTGTATCTAATGAGACACAAATCCGAATCCTTTGAAAAGTTTAAGGAATTCAAGAATGAAGTTCAAAACCAATTTGGCAAAAGCATAAAAGCCCTTCGATCCGATCGAGGAGGTGAATACTTAAGCCAAGACTTTGATGACCTTCTAAAGGAGTGTGGTATTATATCACAGCTCACTCCACCTGGAACACCACAATGGAATGGTGTGTCTGAGAGGAGGAATCGAACCTTGTTGGACATGGTACGATCAATGATGAGTCATGCAGATCTTCCAATAAGCTTCTGGGGTCATGCCCTAGAGACAGCTGCATTCACACTTAACCGTGTTCCTACAAAGACGGTTCAGAAGACACCATATGAGATGTGGACTGGGAAACGTCCTAGTATGTCGTTCATGAAGATTTGGGGATGCGAGGCGTTTGTAAAACGTCTAGATTCTGATAAGCTCGGACCCAAATCTGACAAATGTAATTTTGTGGGATACCCAAAAGAAACAAAAGGGTATTATTTCTACAAACCTTCTGAGAATAAAGTGTTTGTTGCTCGAACTGGTATTTTTCTAGAAAGAGAATTTGTCTCTAAAGGAAACAGTGGGAGGAAAGTAGAACTCGAAGAAATTCGAGAACCACAAAATATCATTGAACCTGAGTTGGAACGTGAGCAGGAACCACAAGAAATTGTGGAAAGTGAACCTGCTCAAATTACACAAGGAATTCGTAGATCTGGTAGGACACGCCAAGAGCCTGAGAGATATTATGGATATCTTGTGACTCAAAACGGTGATGTGATGCTCATAGATCAGGATGAGCCTACTTCCTACCAAGAAGCTATGAATGGACCAGATTCTGAGAGATGGCTTGAAGCCATGAGATCTGAAATGGATTCCATGTATACTAACCAAGTATGGACCTTGGTTGATCCACCCGAAGGGGTAAAACCAATCGGGTGCAAGTGGGTTTTCAAGAAGAAAACCGACATGGATGGTAATGTACAAACCTATAAAGGCCGACTGGTAGCAAAAGGTTTCAAACAAATTCAAGGTGTTGACTATGATGAAACATTTTCTCCAGTGGCAATGGTTAAATCCATCAGGATCTTACTTGCTATTGCAGCTTTTTATGATTACGAAATCTGGCAGATGGATGTCAAAACTGCTTTCCTTAACGGAAATCTACTTGAGGATGTGTATATGACACAACCTGAGGGTTTTGTCATTCCAAAGGATGCTGGAAAGGTATGTAAGCTGCAGCGATCCATTTATGGATTAAAGCAAGCCTCTCGGAGTTGGAATCTTCGATTTGATGAAGCAGTCAAAGAATTTGGCTTTATTAAAAATGAAGATGAACCTTGTGTATATAAGAAGGTTAGTGGGAGTCACATTGTATTCCTAGTATTATATGTTGATGACATATTAATTATTGGGAATGACATTCCTTCCTTACAGGCTGTAAAAACATGGTTAGGAAAATGTTTCTCCATGAAAGATTTGGGCGATGCTGCCTATATTTTAGGTATCAAAATCTATAGAGATAGATCGAGAAAAATGCTCGGCCTAAGTCAAAGTACATATATTGATAAAGTGTTGAAACGGTTCAACATGCAAGAGGCGAAAAGAGGAAATTTACCCGTGACTCATGGTATAAAGATCTCTAAGGCCCAATGTCCTAAATCACAAGATGATGAGGAGCGTATGAGAAAGATCCCTTATGCTTCGGCAATTGGATCTATCATGTATGCAATGATATGTACTCGTCCGGATGTCTCGTATGCTTTGAGCATGACGAGCAGATACCAGTCGAATCCAGGTGAAGGTCACTGGACAGCAGTCAAGAATATCCTCAAGTACCTGAAAAGGACTAAGGATTCATTCTTGGTATATGGATGTGAAGACGAACTGGCAGTAAAGGGTTACACAGATGCTAGTTTCCAAACTGACAATGATGACTATAAGTCTCAGTCAGGTTTTGTGTTTTGCCTTAATGGTGGTGCTGTTAGCTGGAAAAGTTCAAAGCAAGAGACAGTCGCTGATTCTACAACAGAGGCTGAGTATATTGCTGCTTCTAGTGCAGCCAAGGAGGCTGTATGGATTAAAAAGTTCATCACTGAACTTGGTGTTGTTCCAACCATTGTTGATCCGGTTGCTCTATACTGTGATAATAATGGAGCCATTGCACAGGCTAAGGAACCCAGATCTCACCAACGATCCAAGCATATACTTAGGCGGTACCATCTCATCCGTGAAATCATTGACAGAGGAGATGTACATATAGGAAGAGTGCCAACAGATGATAATGTTGCAGATCCACTGACCAAGGCTTTGTCGCAGCAGAAGCACGACGGTCACATTAGTTCCATGGGTATTAGATACATGAGTGATTGGCTCTAGTGCAAGTGGGAGACTGTTAGAGTTTATGCCCTAGAGGCCAATTATTTGATGTAATTGCTTAACATTTGATATTATTGTTGATTGAATAAATAAATGATTTTATTATGGTTTTAATTACTGCGTAATATAATTGTTAACATAATAAAATTCCTTAGAATAATGATACAAATTATATAGTTTCAAGTATGTGACTTGAACATGAGATTATATAATTATAATTAGTATCATTGTTCTTAAATGTCCCTAGTCGAGTATCATTGTTGATGGGACAACAATGATGCATTGAGACTAGTATGTGGATTGACTGATGACCAAATCTCATTGGTCATAAATATATGAGATATTAAGTCAATGCATAGGTACATGTTAGAGAACAATGTACTGGACAGACCCACCATGAGAATTCTATATGGAGCATTATGCGAAGTGTCATTAGTAATTCTCATAGTGACAATGATGTAATGGTCCTCCGACCTGAAACCGCTATATTACTACACGAGAATTTATGTACTTTGATATCATCAAATGTCACCTTTAATAGGGTGGACTATAAAGGTGATTATTGGGTTCATTATGAATCGTGTGAGTAATATGAGTGATCTAGATGGAATTTAACCATCCTATATTTTATAGGTGATATCCATGGGCCTCTTGATTGAGTAGGACTATGAAATGCATGGCCATGCTCAAATAGTGATTTGTTTCATATAGTCTACTCATTGATCAAGAAAACTCAGATTAAATTATGAAGAGTATGACACATTCCATGACTCGAGTTTAATCTAGGATATTAAGGTTAAAAGGATTAAATTACATTGAAACATTGGTCACGAAAAGGTTGCATCGAATCATCGATCTTATTATTACTTGGGTAGCAGTGATGCATTACTAGATGCCGCTCACTGTTTATAACTTTATAATATGATTTTAAGGTTATTGCCAACGTAATAATAACCTATAGGGTCACACACAAAGAACGTAATTAAAAGGAAATTAATTTAAATTGTAAAGATTTAAATATGTCAATATGATTGATATAATTTTAAATTACGAATTTAAATTAATAGGATAATTTATATATATGCATATTAATTAAGTAAGACTTAATTAAGATATATATAAATTCGGATTTTAATAATATTAGGTTTTGATTAATTCCTCCTGACTGCTATATATATGATGTATATCAGACTTTAGGTTTTTACGTCAAAACAAAACCCTAGCCGCTCTTAGAGAGAGACTAGAGAAAATAGTTCCGAAAATCCTCATCCTTGGTGGCTAGTACCGCGATTCCTTCTTCTGCAGATCGTAAGACGATTCGCGGAGCGTTCGTGTGGATACCGTAGAGACGCAGTCGGTTTGTATTGCGTTGGAGATTCGAGGCGCAGTCGATTTCAGACTCTCGTTTTCATAATCGGTATAATCTCTAAACCTCTTAATTAATTGATTTTTTCGCATGGATCCTGTTTTAGGGTTTCGGAAATTGCTTTAAAATTTTAATTTCCGCTGTGCGTTTCTGTGCCGAAACCCTACAGTATGGGGAGAAAGTGGAGATCTTTACGGATCATAAAAGCCTCAAATATTTCTTCACTCAAAAGGAACTCAACATGCGACAACGACGTTGGCTTGAACTGTTGAAAGATTATGATCATACCATTCAATACCATCCTGGAAAAGCGAACGTGGTAGCTGACGCATTGAGTAGAAGATCATATGCGGGTACAAGTGCAATATTAACAACGCAAAGGCCCATTTTGTGTGACTTACAAAGGATGGAGATAGAGTTGAAGACTCCAGGGACCCATGTGATGATGGCGAATATACGAGTAGAACCGACTTTAATCGATAAAGTTAAAGCTGCTCAAGCTACAGACCTGAAGCTGATGCGTATGAGGAAGAAAGTGCAAGAAGGTGTTATGCCGGAAGCAAGAATCGATGAGGAAGGAATACTTCGAGTCAACTCCAGACTTTGTGTTCCTAACAACCCTGATTTAAAGTATGAAATCATGATGGAGGCGCACAACACACCGTTTGCAATCCATCCTGGAAGTACCAAAATGTATCATGATCTTCGTCATACATTTTGGTGGAGCAATATGAAGAGAGAGATAGCGTTGTTTATCTCAAGGTGTCTAACTTGTCAACGAGTCAAAGCGGAGCATCAAGTACCAAAAGGTCTATTGCAACCACTTGAAATTCCAGAATGGAAGTGGGAGCACATTACCATGGATTTCGTTACCGGTCTTCCCAGAGTTTCTCAAGGTATTGATGCGATTTGGGTCATTGTTGATAGATTGACCAAGTCTGCTCATTTCTTACCGATACGAGAAACTTATACACTTGAACGTCTTGCTCGTATGTACATAAACGAGATTGTAAGACTGCATGGTATGCCAGTATCCATAGTTTCTGATCGAGACCCAAGATTCACTTCACGATTTTGGGTTAGTTTACAAAAAGCTATGGGCACGGAGTTACGATTTAGTTCAGCATATCATCCTCAGACGGACGGACAATCAGAGAGGACTATTCAAACTCTTGAAGATCTATTAAGACTCTGTGTCTTTGACTTCAAGGGAAGTTGGGACAAGTTCTTACCATTGGTGGAGTTTTCCTACAACAACAGTTATCAAGCAAGTATTGGCATGGCTCCATTCGAAGCATTGTATGGAAGAAAATGTCGTTCTCCAGTATGCTGGGATGAGGTGGGCGAAGCAACGTTGTTGGGACCGGAGTTGGTACGTATGACTACAGAAAAGATTCAAACGATCCGACAACGTATAAAAACCTCACAAGATCGACAAAAGAGTTATGCTGATCTTCATCGAAAGGACGTGGAATTTGATGTAGGAGATCATGTGTTCTTATGTGTTGCTCCATGGAAAGGAGTTACGAGATTTGGAAAGAGAGGAAAGCTAAATCCTCGATTCATCGGTCCATTTTTAATCCTCGATCGAGTAGGAACTGTGGCTTATAGACTCGCTTTATCGCCAAGTATGTCTCGTGTTCATAACGTTTTCCACATATCCATGTTACGCAAATATGTGGAAGACCCGAACCACATTATTGAGTTAGAACCGGACGAAATAGCGGAGGATTTGACGTATGAAGAAGTTCCTGTTCAAATCTTGGATAAGAAGGAACATATTCTACGCTCCAAGGTTATACCTCAAGTCAAAGTTTTGTGGAGAAACCACGATGTTGAGGAAATGACTTGGGAGTTAGAATCAGAAATGAAATCAAGGTATCCTTACCTCTTCGACATACCAGGTACGTACCCTAATTTCGAGGGCGAAATTTCATAAGAAGGGGAGGTTGTAAGACCCCAATTTTTATAAATAAAGATGAATTTTCTATAAATATCATTTTTGAATATTATGGAGTTAATTTGATATAATGTTATAGTTGTGGGTAATATTTATAAATTTTGCAAAGTAAGCAAGTTGTTATAAAATATTCGTTTGGTCGGAGAATATTCTTTTTGTCGGGGAATATTCGTACGACGGCACAATCATTGGTGGACCCCACAACGGAATTATTGTCGGATTGAGAAAACGACAGAATTATCTTTCTATAAAAATAACGGCTGAGGTGTTACCGTTAAAACCGTTAAAACTGTTGAACTACTCGGTAGTAAAAGTACAGTAATACGCGTGGTTGCATAGTAGCACACGTTATTGATTATTGATGCTTACGTGAGAAGTCACTCAGCTATACTCAATTATTGCTACAGTAATTGCTGCATCATATCTCTTAAATTATTGTCATAGTATCATCTGTATAATATGTTATATTATTAAATCAATAATTAAGACGTTGTGGTAAGTTTGGTTATTTTATGGGGGGCCATATGTCATCATCTAAGAGTCTCTTCGTCAATAGTAATTACCGTCGTCAATAGTAATTACCTTCGTCAATAGTATTTACCTTGGTCAATAGTAATTACCTTCGTCAATAGTATTTACCTTGGTCAATAGTAATTACCTTCGTCAATAGTATTTACCTTGGTCAATAGTAATTACTTTCGTCAATAGTAGTTGTCCCTTCAATATTACCAAGAGTCATTTGACCCTTCGTTAAGACCAAGAGTCATTTGACCCTTCGTTAAGACCAAGAGCCACCCTCAGTTTTTCTATAAATAGAGGCCTAGGGCTTCATTATTTTTCACGAATTCATTCAAGCTATAGAGAGAGAAAGTATAGAGAGAATAAGAGAGAGAGAATAAAAGTATTCTGCTACATCACTTTTCTAATATCCAGTTCTTTTAAGGTAGGGAATATTATTTCTTTTATATTCATGAAGAGAACTTCTGTTATTCCATTTGTTATTATTCTGTTGGAATAACCAGTATACGCGGTCTACCCTATACTTGGTGACATTCTTCTATTATTCTGTTGGAACATCCTGTCTGTATGTTTTACACCGGACCTGGTTCCGTTTATTATTCTGTTGGAACATCCTGTCTGTGTGATTTACACCGGACCTGGTTCCGTTTATTATTCTGCTGGAACATCCTGTCTGTGTGTTTTACACCGGACCTGGTTCCGTTTTATTATTATTCTGTTGGAATATCCTGTCTGTGTGTTTTACACCGGACCTGGTTCCATTATTTATTATTCTGTCGGAATATCCTGTCTGTGCGTTTACGCCGGACCTGGTTCCATTATTTATTATTCTATTGGAATAACCTGTCTGTGCGGTCTATCGCATGCATGGTGATTTCTTTTGTTATTCCATTCTTTATTGTACTCAGTTGGTTAAGTTTTGACTTTTATACTCCATGAAATTTGTGGAATATCCTTGATAGTTGCGTTTCATCCAGTATCTTTTCAAGAAAATATTCTTCTAAGCATTCTTGAATTTTACTCCACAATGCAGTATCATGTTGACAATTTGGACGTTGTTAATTCCTGGATAAATTAATTCTTGAACTTGTTTTATTGAATTCTTATATCATTGTCATCATCCTCATGTTTATAAAATGTTGAAAGTCATCTGTGGCATGTAGTGCATAGATGGACTTGGTATGATTATGACCAGGGATTATTCGGTATAATCATGACCGTAATGTTACAAATGATGTGGTAAAAGTCCTCATTGGCCCGTAGTGCATTGATGGACAGTTGTTGGCATGATCATGACCATTAATGAATATACGAATATCCTTGGCCGTAGTGCAGGGGTGATTCGATGATGTGGATTATTTTATTAAGCTGAGTCCCAGCGATCACAGTGTTGAAAAACTTTTTCAATCATAAAAGATAGTAGCGTTTATTTTCTACTTGACTCTTTTAATGGATTGCTTGTTCCGCTACAGTTAAACTTGATGTCTATTATATTTTATCAGTTTAACATTGTTGAAGGCTAATGATAATTTATTCTGCATTATCTTAGTCATAATATTTCTTACTGGGCTAGTTGAACTCACCCTTTCTTTCACTGTTCTCTTCAGGAAATGAGAACGTAGCTGGGGCAAGTCGGGGAACGGAGTGATGGTCCGAAGAATAGTATTAGTTAGTAGTCCTCACTATTCTATATAATGGTGTGTTAATAAATGTAATGAGGACTCCTTTTGAGTATGAATACTCTCTAGAAGATAATATTTGTATTCAAACTCACAGTTTATGTTTTGTCGTATTGTACATGACAGTTGTATTATTAAGTTGTATTTGTATTCTGTACTATGTATCTGACGACTCAAAATAGGTGATGTATACCTAATTTTGGGGGCGTCACAGGAGAGATGAGTAAATCCTTCGCTAGTGTGTCCTACCTAAGCTTATTTGTTGGTCAGTCATAATATTGAGATATTATGTGATATGTTAATTTTTTTAATTAACCCTTGTTTTATGGCAGTATTTGAGAATGGCAGCTGAGAATGCTAACAATGGAGTGAATGAGACTGTGGGGATACCTCTAATCACTAACCATGATAATGTGATGTCAGACGAAGAAGGAATTAGAGATATCTATGTGGTGAGTGAAGAATTGATAGTTGCACCCGAGATAGTCGCAGAGGTAACAGCTGAGACTGAGGAAGAAGAGGAAGAAGAAGTACCAGAGGAGAGTTTATTAGAGGTATTATATGATCAAAATGTAGAATTTCAAAATCGTATTCATGAGTTAGAAGAGCAGGCAGAAGAACGACAGGCGGTCGTGGAACAAAAGGATGCAACAATTCAAGCTTGTGTTACCCGATATGTGATGCTTGAACAGAAGCATTCTTTGGCAGAGTATAAGATGATAAAAATAGAATCTGAGCTGAGAAAAGAAAAAACTGAACGAGTGAGAATAAGTGATGCATGGGCAAAAGCCGCACGACACGCGGATATTGTGGAAAGAGATGTTCGATCTAAGAAGGCTAAAATAGATGATATGAATTTCTCTTTTTGGAAAGCAATTGGGAGAACCCAACATCGAGTTTTGAATTACCCTGTACATAGCGGTCAACCTGAATCCGATATGGATCGAAGATTGATGATTTAGATCATGAATGAGGAGTACGAAGAGGCAGTTGAGGGAGGAATATGTCCTATAGAAAGGTATATTCCAACGGTAATGATGACGCCAAATGTTGCTCCAGACAAGTCAAAGCCGAGTAGTTCGAGGGATGGCGGTTGTCATGACTTCCCAACAAATGAGGAACCCAAATGAAGTTATCATGGGAGAAGAGCAATGGAGAAATCATGATGATCTGAGAGATAGAATCTGAAATGGAAGCAAGATATTCTCAACTCTTCGAAATACCAGGCACGTAAATTTCGGGGACGAAATTTCATAAGGAGGGGAGATTGTAAGACCCCGAATTTTATGAAATAAAAGTATGCAAATTTTCTTATAATTACTATTCAGTAAATAGTTAAATTGATAAAAGTTTAAAGTTATGGGTGAAATATGAACTTTTTTTCAAAATAAGCAAGTGGTTATAAAATAATCATTGTTGTCGGGGAATATTCGTTTGGTCGTGGAATATTATTTCTGTCAGAGAATATTCGTACGACGGCGCAGCTATTTGTGGGTCCCATAACGAATAACTGTCGGGTGAAGAAAAATGACAAATTTGAGTTTTTACAAATAACGACGTAGTTGTTACCGTTAACACTGTTGGAATACCTGGTGGTTAAAATACAGTAATACGCGTTATTGCACAGTAGCACACGGTATTGCATAGTATTTTTGAAATTATTGATTCTTACGTAAGAAGGCACTACTCAATAATTGTTACAGTAGTTACTGTTCAATATTTTATTTTATTGATTCAATAATTGTTGCGTTGATATTTTATATTATTGTTGTTTCAATAATTGTTGCTGCACAGTATTTTCCTTTATCAGATCAATAATTCATATTATTTGAATAATATTATTAGATAAAATTATTGTCAATGTCTAGAAAGTTCTGTCTAAGGAGAGGTTTGGTCATCTAATTGCGCGCCAGTAAGGAAAAATTCTTATTGGAAAGCCCCCTCTTTCCTGGGAACGGCCTGGTTGTCATAAATGTGATTCTGTAATATTATTTGTGAATAATTAATTATTGATTCATATGATAAGGAAATATTTATTTTATGTGGATATAAACGAGGGATATATTTTTGTGGTTAAAAATGAAGGAGATAATGTTGAGGTTTTTATCCGTATTTTTGTCGGAATGGAGGTATTAAAAATCAGGATTTTTAAGATATTTTGCGGGGGTTATAATTTTTAATCCGACCGTTGGATCGTGGTAATTTTTGGATATGTTATACATATATAAGTTGAGTATATGTCCATAAATTTTGAACCGTTAAAAATGAACGTATGATTTGTTATGAATTTTAAGAGGTGGCTGATTCGGAAATTAGGTTATAAATCATTTTTGGTGGAAAATTCTAGAATTGGTGGGCCCACTTGTGGTTGGTGAAGAAATGTGCTGAATTATATTTCAAATGTGGTGGGTGGGAATAGTAGCAGGTAAAGCCATCAGGTTGCAGGTCAAACCTACTAAAATTTTCCTATAAATAGAGGGCTAAGTTAGAATTGAAAATCACACCAGAAACATAAGCTTTCTCTCTTTCTCTCTCTAGATTATTGAGTGTATTTTGTGAGTATTTAGATACTTGGTGAGTTGCTATTCATCAGTGCAAGTTTCCTTCAGCCTTAGACCGATCAGAAGTACTGCTCTTTTGAGGTAAGGGATAGTAAGGGATAGTAAGGAATTTTAAGGGTTGTTATGATTTTTAATTTCGTAATTTTTCTGACCTTCAAAAATTCTGGAAAAATTTGAAATGATATTTTGATGAGTTTTCTTGATTGTGTCCAAAAATGATGATTTTTGGATGTATAGATTGAGAGTTATGAATTTTATGAGAAAAGACTATTTTAAAAGTAACAGCTTATAATTCCTTGTGGTTAACTCCAAAATTGATGAAATTTTTATTGGGAGTACATGTATATGATAGAAGTATACTCTGTAAATTTCAGAATTTTTAGACAAAAGTACAATTTTTGATAAATGTCTAAATATTCGGCTATTTTGGCCATATGAAAAATAGTAAATGACTTTTAAAAATTCTGAGAAAAATATATGTTCACTATGGGACTATATTATGCTAAATTTCAGAAAAAGAAATATTTTTGGAACGGATTTGGTATTTTTCATGAAAATAGTCTAGTTATGAGAAAATGAATTAAATATGTTATGTGAAGTAAGAAAATTGGAAAATAGGATTTTATAGCTTGAGAATCCTATATATGAGGTATATGCAGATTTTTGATGAGGGTTTTGGTTATTGATGATGAAATCTTAAGAGTTGACATTTTATGATGATTAAATGCATTAATTAGTAAAGTGTAAACAATTTAAATAAATTGTTTATAAGCTTAAGAATATTATTCTTTCAATATCATTATACCGAAATATTGGTATGTATATTATTGTAGAATTTCTACCTTTTTCATGTCAGGGTTACTATTCACGAGTTACTATTTATGAGTTACTATTCACGAGTTACTATTCACGAGTTACTATTCACGACAAAATTGGTTTCTTTTTCTAACCAAATTATAGTTGATTTATGAATATTACTCTTGAGCTTTAAATCTATATGTTGATCATATTATTTTTATTATCATATATAACATTTTTATAACCTTGATGTTGAAATTCTCTTTCGCTTGAGTGTAAATATGGGTAAATTATTGGTATGATCATGACTATGGGTTCTCTTTGGCCAGTAGTGCAAAGTTGAATTGTTGACTGGTGTGACGCCCCCAAAATAGGTATGCAACACCCATTCTGAGTCGCCAAAATACATGGTACAGAAACAACTACATCTTTATTATTACAACACAAGAACTGTGAGTTTAAATACAAATATTGTCATTTAGACAATATCCACACTCAAATAAGCCCTCATTACAATTATTGATACATTATTTCACAAAAATAGTGAGGACTACTAAAGTAACTTCTAGAACCATCATTCCATACCCCGACTAGTACTCGCTACATTCTCGCCTCCTGAGAAAAATGGAACAAAAAGGAAAAGGGTGAGCTCAACTAGCCCAGTAAAGAACATTATGACTAAGATAATACAGAACAAATTATCGTTAGTCTTCAACAGGGAAAAATCTAATAGAATACAATAGACAACAAGTTTTAAATCAATAACTGCAGCGAAAACAGCAAACCATTAGAAGAGTCAAGTAGAGAATGAGTTCTACTATCTTCTAAGATTTAAAAGTCCATCATCAATATTTTATCCCTGTAACAACAATCAATAACCATCTTTAATCAAATATTCATCTTAGCACTACAGGCCAAAGATATTCATTTGTATCACCAGTCGGTCATGTTCATCTCAACACCTGTTCATCTTTGCACTACGGGCCAAAGATATTCATCAGTTAATCATTCATCTTTGCACTACGGCCAAAGATATTCAGTAATATCATCATTTAGGACTGAGGATGATGAAAAATATATTAAAGAAAACGAATCCAGTGAAACAAAATAACAAATATTAAGGATTCGTATTTCGATTTATTCATGTCTAAAAAAATACCTTATAATTATTCATAGTGAAGTAGAATTCAAGAATGATCAAAACATGGATACAATCAAAGCTAGTACCCAGAATAGATATTTTGGACGAAAAGAAGAAAATTTTATTTTTCGGTGAATAGTAACTCGTGAATAGTAACTCGTGAATAGTAACTCATGAATAGTAACCCCGACGTGAAAAGTTCCAAATTTGATAAAAATTTCCAAACAATATTTCGGCATAATGATATTGAAGAAATAATATCATTTTTGAATAAAATAACATCCCTTACCTCGTACAGACAGTACTTCTGGTCGGAATACCGGTATAAGGCTGAAAGACACTTGCTCTGATGAATAGAAACTCTCAAAGTATCTAAATACTCACAAAATACACTCAATAATCTAAGAGAGAAAGAGAGAAAACTTGTTTCTGGTGTGATTTTCAATTCTAACTTAGCCCTCTATTTATAGAAAAATGTTAGCACGCCGAAGCAGACTTAACCTGCAACCTGATGGCTTTACCTGCTACTATTCCCACCCACCACATTTGAATAAAAATCTCAGCACATTTCTTCACCAACCAAGAGTGGGGCCCACCAATTCTAGAATTTTCTACCAAAATGATTAACTTCAACAATTTCTGAACCAGTCATCTCGTAAAATTCATAATAAATCATACGTTCATTTTTAACGGTTCAAAATTTGTGGACATATACTCAACTTATATATTTATAACATATCCAAAAATTACCACGATCCAACGGTCGGATTAAAAATTATAACTCCCGCAAAATATCTCAAAAACCCTGATTTTTAATACCTCCATTCCGACAAAAATACTGATAAAAACCTCAACCTTAACTCCTTTATTTTTAACCACAAAAATATATCCCTCATTTATATCCACAAAAATAAATATTTCCTTATCATATGAATCAATAATTAATTATTTACAAATAATATTACAGAATCACATTTATGACAACCAGGCCGTTCCCAGGAAAGAGGGGGCTTTCCAATAAGGATTTCTCCTTACTGGCGCGCAATTAGATGACCAAACCTCTCCTTAGACAGAACTTTCTAGACATTGCCAATAATGTTATCTAATAATATTATTCAAATAATATGAATTATTGATCTGATAATGGGAAATACTGTGTAGTGACAATTATTGAAACAACAGTAATATAAAATATCAACGCAGCAATTATTGAATCAATAAAATAAAATACTGAACAGTAATTACTGTAACCATTATTGAGTAGTGCCTTCTTACGTAAGAATCAATAATTGGTTCAATACAGTGTGCTACTGTGTAACAACGCGTATTACTGTGTTTTAACCACCGGGTATTCCAACAGTATTAACGGTAACAACTACGCTGTTATTAATAAAAAACATATACTTGTCGTTTTTTTCATCCAATCGCTTTCCGTTATGGGGCCCACAAAAGACTGCGCCGTCGTACGAATATTCCCCGACAGGAAGAATATTTCACGACCAAACGAATATTCCCCGACAACAATGAATATTTTATAACCACTTGCTTATTTAAAATATTTACGCATTTTACCCATAACTAACCTCATTAATCAATTTAACACTTACTATTTCAAAATAATAAATAGAGGGAATTTAAATTTCATTTATTAATAATTTGGGGTCTTACAACCTCCCCTCCTTATGAAATTTCGTCCTCGAAATTGACGTACGTACCTGGTGTTTCGAAAAGATGAGGATACCTCGCTTTCATTTCCGTTTCCAACTCCCAGGTCATTTCCTCAATAGCATGGTTTCTCCACAAAACTTTAACTTGTGGTATGACCTTCGTGCGTAGGACATGCTCCTTTCTATCCAAGATCTTGACAGGTACCTCTTCGTACGTTAAGTCTTCAGCTATCTCGTCCGGTTCTAACTCAATAACGTGGTCTGGGTCTTTTACATATTTACGTAACACAGATATATGAAAAACATTATGAACACGAGACATACTTGGAGGTAACGCAAGTCTATAGGCCACATTTCCTACTCGGTCAAGAATCTGAAATGGACCAATAAATCGTGGATTGAGCTTTCCTCTCTTCCCAAATCTTGTAACTCCTTTCCATGGAGCCACACGCAACAATACATGATCCCCAATGTCAAATTCCACGTCCTTCCGATGAAGATCCGCATAACTCTTTTGTCGATCCTGTGCCGTTTGTATACGTTGTCGAATCGTTTGGATCTTCTCTGTAGTCATGCGTACCAACTCTGGTCCCAACAATGTTGCTTCACCCACCTCGTCCCAGCATACTGGAGAGCGACACTTTCGTCCATATAATGCTTCAAATGGGGCCACACCTATACTTGCCTGATAACTGTTATTGTAAGAGAATTCCACCAATGGTAGGTACTTATCCCAACTCCCTTTGAAATCTAGGACACAAAGTCTTAATAGATCTTCAAGAGTTTGAATAGTCCTCTCTGATTGTCCGTCCGTTTGAGGATGGTATGCCGAACTAAATCGTAAATCTGTGCCCATAGCTTTTTGCAAGCTAACCCAAAATCTTGAAGTGAATCTTGGGTCACGATCCGAAACTATGGATACTGGCATGCCATGCAGTCTCACAATCTCATCTACGTATATACGAGCAAGACGTTCAAGGGAATAAGTCTCCCGTATCGGCAAGAAATGAGCAGACTTGGTTAATCTATCAACAATAACCCAAATAGCATTTATGCCTTGAGAAACCGTGGGAAGACCCGTAACGAAATCCATGGTAATGTGTTCCCACTTCCATTTCAGAATCTCAAGTGGTTGCAATGGACCCTTTGGTACTTGATGTTCCGCCTTTACACGTTGACAAGTTAAACACCTCGAGATAAACTTTGCAATCTCTCTCTTCATATTATTCCACCAAAATGTATGTCGTAGATCACGATACATTTTGGTACTTCCAGGATGGATTGCAAATGGTGTATTGTGTGCTTCCATCATGATCTTGTACTTCAAATCAGAATTGTTAGGAACACAGAGTCTAGAGTGAACTCGAAGTATTCCTTCTTCATCGATTCTTGCTTCTGGAATAGAACCTTCTTGCACTTTCTTCTTCATACGCATCAGCTCTATGTCCGTAGCTTGAGCAGCTTTAACTTTATCGATTAAAGTCGGTTCTACTCGTATATTTGATATCATCATGTGGGTACTTGGAGCCTTCATCTCTATCTCCATCCTTTGCAAGTCATACAAAATGGGCCTTTGTGTTAACAACATTGCACTCGTACCCGCATATGATCTTCTACTCAATGCGTCAGCTACTACGTTTGCTTTTCCAGGATGATATTGGATGGTATGATCGTAATCTTTTAACAGCTCGAGCCAACGTCGCTGCCGCATGTTGAGTTCCTTTTGGGTGAAGAAATATTTAAGGCTTTTATGATCTGTATAGATCTCCACTTTCTCTCCATACAGGTAGTGTCTCCAGATCTTCAACGCGAAAACTACTGCTGCCAACTCCAAATCATGAGTAGGATAATTCCTCTCATATTCTTTGAGTTGTCGCGAGGCATAGGCTATGACTTTCCCATGTTGCATGAGAACACATCCTAACCCTTTGCCTGAAGCATCACTGTAGATAACAAATCCATCCGAACCAGATGGTATTGTCAGAACAGGTGCCGAAATGAGTCTTCTCTTAAGCTCTTGAAAACTCTTCTCATTCCTCGCTCCATACGAATTTGATATCTTTCCGAGTCAGCTGAGTTAACGGGGTAGCGATTCGAGAAAACCCTTCCACGAATCTTCGATAATAACCAGCTAAGCCTAGAAAGCTACGTACTTCGGTCACCGTCTTTGGTTGCTCCCAACTTTGTATTGCTTCAATCTTCGCCGGGTCAACAGATACTCCATGTTTTGACACCACGTGCCCTAGGAAAGCTACTTCCTCAAGCCAGAACTCGCATTTCTTCAACTTGGCATATAACTTATTTTCACGCAGCCTTTGGAGTACCAGCTTCAAATGATGCTCATGATCTTCACGGCTTTTGGAATATATGAGGATGTCATCAATAAAGACAACAACGAACTGATCCAAATAATCCTTAAATACTCGGTTCATCATATCCATGAAAGCCGCAGGAGCATTAGTCAATCCAAAAGACATAACTAGGAACTCATAATGCCCGTACCGAGTTCTGAAGGCAGTCTTTGGAATATCCTCAGTTTTAACCTTCAGCTGATGATATCCAGAACGAAGATCGATCTTTGAAAAGAACTGTGCTCCTTGTAACTGGTCAAACAGGTCATCAATACGAGGTAGCGGATACCTATTCTTAATAGTGACATGGTTTAATTCCCGGTAATCAATACAAAGTCGCATACTCCCGTTTTTTTCTTTACAAATAAAACAGGAGCACCCCAAGGAGATGTACTAGGACGAATGAAACCGATGTCCAACAACTCTTGTAGTTGGACCTTTAACTCCTGAAGTTCAATAGGAGCCATTCGATATGGGGTTTTAGAAATGGGCTTTGTACCAGGTTCAAGATCAATAAAGAATTCAATTTTTCGTTCCGGGGGTAGACCGGGAAGTTCTTCAGGAAATACGTCAGGAAAGTCAATAACAACAGGAATATTATTCAAATTTGACGTGTCTTTATTCAAATCCATAACATGGGCTAAGAAAGCTTGACATCCGTTTTTTAATAAACGAATGGCTTTATGGCTTGATATAACAGTGATTGATTTTAATGGCTTAGTTGTTTGAATTCGTACAACAGGTTGGTTAGGAATATGAAAACTAACAACCTTACGAAAACAATCAATTTTGGCATGATGAGTAGTTAGCCAATCAATCCCTAAAATCACATCAAAAGCAAGTATCTTTAAAGAGATAAGGTCAACAGGTAAGGTGATGGTACCAACTTGGATCACACAAGATTTATAAACAGTGGATGTGATGAAAGTTTCTCCTAACGGAGTCTCCACAGATAAATCAAAGTCTAACTTCTCCGGAGTCAAGTTTAAACGTTGAGCACAAGCAGGAGAGATAAAAGAATGGGTAGAACCGGTATCTAATAAGGTATAAACTTCGCATGAATTTATGATTAGCTTACCCGTGATCACCTCGTTTGGGTTCCTCGCATGTTGACCAGTCACGACAAACGCTCTTCCAGGAACCGTTGACTTTATCTTTTCTGGGACAGCTTTTTGAGTCACCATCCCCGCTGGACTTGGTTTTGCTACAGTGCAATCTCGAGCGATATGTCCTTCCTTTCCACAATTATAACATACCTTAAACTGTTGTGGGCAGTTTGGGCTGATATGTCCTTCTTTTCCGCACTTATAGCATATAACCGGTGGTCGTTCTCCTCCCTTGGAACCAATTGCTGTTGGTGCTGACGTCTTCGTATTGTCATTGTTGAATCTCCTCTTTTTAAAATCTCCTCCCGACTCGCTTCTTCTATTTTCATAGCCACGATTACCACCAGAGTGGTTGCCGTTCTTGTCTGTATTTTTCTTTCTACGCTGGTTATCATTGTTCTGATGACTGTTGTCACCGATATGATCCTGGTTGTGATCCCTCAGTTGACCGTACTCGTTATCTCGCTCTAATAATTGAGCCCTGTTGACAACATCTGAATAGAGAGAAAATTTATGAGAAATGAGATATTGACGTATGCCGGGTTTCAAACCTCTCAGAAACATCCTTGTCATACGTTCCTCATTCTCCACCAAATGAGGTGCAAACCTGGACAAC
Organism: Panax notoginseng; assembly: GCA_016801055.1. Classification (NCBI taxonomy): domain Eukaryota; kingdom Viridiplantae; phylum Streptophyta; class Magnoliopsida; order Apiales; family Araliaceae; genus Panax; species Panax notoginseng. Next base: position 257,697,083 of record CM029013.1, read on the forward strand.
TCTGCAAACTTTGCCTCGTACTGAGATACCGTCATATTATTCTGCTCTAGTCTAATAAACTCTACCTCCTTCATATGACGAATACTTTCAGGAAAGTACTTGTCATTGAACAGTTTTTGAAATGTCTCCCAAGACATGCTGAGTGCGGTTGGATGGGTACGCTTCACAGACTCCCACCAGTAATCTGCCTCGCCACGGAACATAAAGGTGGCGAATGGAACCTTCTGTTCCTCCGTGCATCCCAAGACATCGAATATCTTGGTAATTTGCTTGACCCACGTTTCCGCCATGATCGGATCCGGCTTTCCCTTAAATTCTGGTGGTCCCAATTCTTTGAACTGTTTGGCTGTGACAAACCGTGAATTGCTATCATTTCCTCCTGTATTTTGAACACGAGTCTCCCTTGTCTGGTTTTGCATGAATTGCAAAAAACTTCTAAACATTCCATCGTTCATCATCTGCTCATTGGTGTTGTTCACAGGAGGAACATTGCCAGCCTGTTGCACGTTCTCCTCGTTGGTAAGCACCGGTGTCTCCACGGTCTCATTTACTCCACTATTAACATTCTCAGTCGACATTCTCAAATACTGCCATAAAACAAGGGTTAATTAAATAAATTAACAAATCACATAATACCCCTATATTATGACTGACCAATAAATAAGATTAGGTAGGACACACTAGCGAAGGATTCGTCTCTCCCCTCCTAGTTCTATTCCCCGATCTCCGCCAGAGATCATATCCCTAAGCTCTGATACCAACTGTGACGCCCCCAAAATAGGTATGCAACACCCATTCTGAGTCGCCAAAATACATGGTACAGAAACAACTACATCTTTATTATTACAACACAAGAACTGTGAGTATAAATACAAATATTGTCATTTAGACAATATCCACACTCAAATAAGCCCTCATTACAATTATTGATACATTATTTCACAAAAATAGTGAGGACTACTAAAGTAACTTCTAGAACCATCATTCCATACCCCGACTAGTACTCGCTACATTCTCGCCTCCTGAGAAAAATGGAACAAAAAGGAAAAGGGTGAGCTCAACTAGCCCAGTAAAGAACATTATGACTAAGATAATACAGAACAAATTATCGTTAGTCTTCAACAGGGAAAAATCTAATAGAATACAATAGACAACAAGTTTTAAATCAATAACTGCAGCGAAAACAGCAAACCATTAGAAGAGTCAAGTAGAGAATGAGTTCTACTATCTTCTAAGATTTAAAAGTCCATCATCAATATTTTATCCCTGTAACAACAATCAATAACCATCTTTAATCAAATATTCATCTTAGCACTACAGGCCAAAGATATTCATTTGTATCACCAGTCGGTCATGTTCATCTCAACACCTGTTCATCTTTGCACTACGGGCCAAAGATATTCATCAGTTAATCATTCATCTTTGCACTACGGCCAAAGATATTCAGTAATATCATCATTTAGGACTGAGGATGATGAAAAATATATTAAAGAAAACGAATCCAGTGAAACAAAATAACAAATATTAAGGATTCGTATTTCGATTTATTCATGTCCAAAAAAATACCTTATAATTATTCATAGTGAAGTAGAATTCAAGAATGATCAAAACATGGATACAATCAAAGCTAGTACCCAGAATAGATATTTTGGACGAAAAGAAGAAAATTTTATTTTTCGGTGAATAGTAACTCGTGAATAGTAACTCGTGAATAGTAACTCATGAATAGTAACCCCGACGTGAAAAATTCCAAATTTGATAAAAATTTCCAAACAATATTTCGGCATAATGATATTGAAGAAATAATATCATTTTTGAATAAAATAACATCCCTTACCTCGTACAGACAGTACTTCTGGTCGGAATACCGGTATAAGGCTGAAAGACACTTGCTCTGATGAATAGAAACTCTCAAAGTATCTAAATACTCACAAAATACACTCAATAATCTAAAGAGAGAAAGAGAGAAAACTTGTTTCTGGTGTGATTTTCAATTCTAACTTAGCCCTCTATTTATAGGAAAATGTTAGCACGCCGAAGCAGACTTAACCTGCAACCTGATGGCTTTACCTGCTACTATTCCCACCCACCACATTTGAATAAAAATCTCAGCACATTTCTTCACCAACCAAGAGTGGGGCCCACCAATTCTAGAATTTTCTACCAAAATGATTAACTTCAACAATTTCTGAACCAGTCATCTCGTAAAATTCATAATAAATCATACGTTCATTTTTAACGGTTCAAAATTTGTGGACATATACTCAACTTATATATTTATAACATATCCAAAAATTACCACGATCCAACGGTCGGATTAAAAATTATAACTCCCGCAAAATATCTCAAAAACCCTGATTTTTAATACCTCCATTCCGACAAAAATACTGATAAAAACCTCAACCTTAACTCCTTTATTTTTAACCACAAAAATATATCCCTCATTTATATCCACAAAAATAAATATTTCCTTATCATATGAATCAATAATTAATTATTTACAAATAATATTACAGAATCACATTTATGACAACCAGGCCGTTCCCAGGAAAGAGGGGGCTTTCCAATAAGGATTTCTCCTTACTGGCGCGCAATTAGATGACCAAACCTCTCCTTAGACAGAACTTTCTAGACATTGCCAATAATGTTATCTAATAATATTATTCAAATAATATGAATTATTGATCTGATAATGGGAAATACTGTGTAGTGACAATTATTGAAACAACAGTAATATAAAATATCAACGCAGCAATTATTGAATCAATAAAATAAAATACTGAACAGTAATTACTGTAACCATTATTGAGTAGTGCCTTCTTACGTAAGAATCAATAATTGGTTCAATACAGTGTGCTACTGTGTAACAACGCGTATTACTGTGTTTTAACCACCGGGTATTCCAACAGTATTAACGGTAACAACTACGCTGTTATTAATAAAAAACATATACTTGTCGTTTTTTTCATCCAATCGCTTTCCGTTATGGGGCCCACAAAAGACTGCGCCGTCGTACGAATATTCCCCGACAGGAAGAATATTCCACGACCAAACGAATATTCCCCGACAACAATGAATATTTTATAACCACTTGCTTATTTAAAATATTTACGCATTTTACCCATAACTAACCTCATTAATCAATTTAACACTTACTATTTCAAAATAATAAATAGAGGGAATTTAAATTTCATTTATTAATAATTTGGGGTCTTACAACTGGTATGATCATGACCATTGAATTTATAATTGAATATCTTTAGCTTAAGTGTAAAGATGAATTGATTAACATGGTTATAATTATTGTTTATATAAATTCTGAAATGATTATATATTTCTTTGAGATATTAATATATTTGGCCTGTAGTGCAAATATGAACTGTTGATGAATATATTTGGCCGTAGTGCAAATATGAACTGTTGAGGAATATCTTTGGCCTGTAGTGCAAAGATGAATTGTTGATGAATATCTTTGGCCCGTAGTGCAAAGATGACATGTTGTTGAATATCTTTGGCCAGTAGTGCAAAGATGAACAGATGTTGAGATAAACATGACCAACTGGTGATACAAATGAATATCTTTGGCCGTAGTGCAAAGATGGATTTATTAGTATGATTATGAACAGGAAATGTGATTTGGTATAACCATGATCTTTGATGTTTCAGGTAAAGATAGGTGATGAAAATTATCTTCGTCCTGGATGAGAAGAGGAATTTAGAACTACAGTTATGATTATGAGTTATTCATATGATTGTGGACCAGAATTGTTGATTGATGTTACAGGGATAAAACATTGTTGATGGATTTTTAACATGGAGAAGATAATAGACTTTATAGTCTATTTGACTCTTCTAATGGATTGCATGTTCCGCTGCAACTATGGTTGAAATTTTTTATCATCTACCATATGTTCTAAATCTCTGATTTATTATTGATGAAGACTATTGATAATTTATTTATCTTTAGTCATGATATTCTTTACTGGGCTAGTTGTGCTCACCCTTTTGCTTCACAATTCCTTTCAGGTAATAAGAGTGTAGCTGGGTCGAGCGAGGGTAACAAGGGAATAGAACGGTGGTCATCATTTAGTAGTTATATTTGGTGAAGAAAATAGGGTGAGGCGAACCCAACGTTGGAAGGGTGTTTTGCCACTATAATACAAGATGTCTAACGACATACAACCTCGTGTCATCATAAGACATGATTGTGCACATCCGCTTGCCGAGTATATCTACAAGCACTATCTATATAATCTTGGTGTTTGTTTGAAGTATAATTCTCAGTTAGATACAGTGGAGATAATGATAAGTCAAGAGAAGACTCACCATTGGGAAGAATATGATAGTAATCTTCTCGTTTTTCTTTGGAGTCTATTGGGTCAACCAAGGATAATTCTGTGGCCATATGATATCTATCATAACCTAGACGCATGGCCTCCCATGTACGAAGGTTTCCTTGAGCACTTCCCAAAGATTCTAGTTTCTAAAACAGTTTTTGACTGTACCTTTATGTAAGGTACCTTTGTGAGGTGCTGATACATGATGGTGTCCAATGTCACATTTGGTATATATTTGTATCCAAACTCACAGCATATGTGTTGTTGTATTTTGCACGACAATTGTTGTAATAAAGTTGTAGTTGCTTTCTGTACCATGTATTTGACGACTCAGAATGGGTTGGGTGGAATGAACCTATTTTGGGGGCGTTACACAGATGCCTCGGCGTACGACAGGTACGCGACTAATGCCCTTTCATCCCACACCTAAAACAAACATCTGGTTTGTTCTTTATCGGTGCTGCAGTTTCTTTATTTTTACCCGACTCAGACACTTGCCACTTCTGGTGGCCTGAATTGTCGCAGTTCTGGAATTTGTTGCTATGATGACCTCGTTTATTCTTTCTTCCCCAAGGCTTCTTATTATATGACCATCTCTTGTCACGTTTATTCTGCTGGAATGACGTGCTGTTAATATCCGGCAATGGGGTAGCACCCGTTGGCCGTACTTGATGGTTTTTCAACAACAATTCATTATTCTTTTCTGCAACAAGGAGGATAGACAACAAGTCACTGAATTTTGTGAACTTACTATGTCTATATTGTTGTGACAGAATCATGTTGGTGGGATGAAAAGTTGAGAGCGTTTTCTCTAACATTTGGGATTCAGAAACTGGATCTCCGCACAAAGCCAAAGTAGAGGTTATTCTATAAATATTGGAACTATATTCCGTAATTGATTTGTAATCTTGTAGCCTTAAATTAAGCCACTCAAATTTGGCATTTGGGAGAACAACCAATTTTTGGTGGTCAAATCTTTCCTTAAGTTGTGTCCATAAAGATAAAGGATCTTTGACTGTTAAATACTCAGTCTTTAATCCTTCATCAATATGGTGACGAAGAAAAATTATGACTTTTGTATTTTGTGCCGAAGTAGCTGTATTTCCTGATTCAATGGTCTTTTCTAACTCATTTGCACTAAGGTGCAATTCTGCATCAAGTGCCCAAGCCAAATAATTGTCTCCAGAGATTTTCAAAATAGAAAAATCTATTTTTGCCAAGTTTGCCATCTATTCTGGGTTAAAACACAATTTTATTATTTATTAAAACAATAAATAATTGCATGTATGAAATATGAAAAATAAACTACGTCACGATCTCAAGCGGTGATAAAATGCAAATATAAATATTCTTATATTTATGTTATTAGCATAATGCAAATGGATCTTCACCCGGCATGCGATAGTTCGCATAGACAGATTATTCCAACAGAATAATAAATAATAGAATAACAGAAGAATTTCACCATGCATGCGATAGACCGACCGCACAGACAGGTTATTCCCAACAGAATAATAAATGCGGAATAATAAATAATGGAATCAGGTCAGGTGAAATTCACATCGACATGATATTCCGACAGAATATTAAATGCGTAATAATAATGGAACCAGGTCAGGTGAAATTCACACCGACAGGATATTCCGACAGAATATTAAATGCAAAATAATAAATGGTAAAAAGGTTCCCACTTAGTCTTGTAAGATTAACAAGGATAGATGGTACCAATGTAAATAACAAAATTTAAATGCAATTATAAGAATAAAATTATATTATTGGTGGTATAGCCCAACCATTAGTATAATAATAAATTGCAAGAATTTAATTTTACCGTCTCAGTTGGTTAGAACTTCGTGCTGATAACATGTTATAAAAACTCTAGCAAAGTGTATAATAATACTCTTATAATTGTTGCATAATTTTAGAGAGAATAAATAAGAGAAAAAGAAGAGGAAATTTTCTGAGAAGTTCTCTTTCTTTCATTCAGTAGCATCCCTTTTATAGAGAATGCAGGAGAGGAAGAGGAGAAGGAATTCAATAAGGGTGGACGGGTGAACAGGTTCCCTCGTCACGAGGGAATCAACTTTTTTTAACATTAATTTTATTGAGTAATAGTTTTTATTATTATTCATTCTAAATTTCTAATATCTTAATAGTTAAGCATTGTCCCCCCCCCCCTCCCCCCTCCCCTCTCTCCCAACAAAATTTATGTATCCACCGCTACAAAAGGTGGTATGATGATGACAGACTCATTTATTGAAATGGATATATTTAGTCAAGATAGACATTCTCCAGCTCATACTCTCATCTCCATTCTCATTCATTCATTTTTCTGAAAGAAAAAAAAATAAGTAATAACTAATACACATATATATATTGGTGACGGTAAGACTTTATATAGTTACCGCATCTTACTTGCGCAATCTATTATAAAATTTAAGATAAATTAGTGTTGTAGTAGATAAGTCTCTTGCCGGTGTTGTTTTAAATAAAATTTTTTAAATGTATAATAGAATTTGAATGAGTCGAGTAAAATAGAAGTTTTGAATATAGAATGAAATGATTACTTGATAATTGCCTATTTTAAACTTCTAAATGCGTGTATTAAATTGATTACCGACCAATTTATAAAAGAAAAAAAATCATAAAAACAATTTGTAAACAACAAAATTTATGACAATATCACAATAGTATAAAAAAGATGAATATTAAATATAATTTTAAATTGTTTATTATTGTAAATAGGTATAAATATCATTCAACGCTACTTATTACCGATTCAGCCATAATTTTCTGGATGAATCATTCAAACACAATCAGACACATTCAGAGTTTAAAAAATATAAAACAAACGGTTTGAATGACTTAATCGGTCAAATTCACTAGTTCAGATTCATTCAGACTTAAACAAACGGTCCATTAGATAGTTATATTTTTAAATCACGATAAATGGATGGTGTAGATATGATGGTAGGAATCAACTCTCGTTTATAAACCCTCTATAAAGTCTCAATTAAGTCCTTCAATTCATATATCTGGGCTCTTACTAGTGTGCTCTTCAAGGTTTTTAGTTGGAGAGGGTGAAGAAGCTGTCCCAATAAAATGGGCTATAATATTTCATCTATAGCTAATTCACTTGTAATATGCTTCTTCTTCTTCTTGTTTTCAAGCAATGGCATTGAAGCTGCAGCTAGGGAGATGAAGATGAAGGTGACATTAACAAATGATCAGATGGCTGCACCCGTTAATCTCAGAGAGCAGATCCGCAGGAACCTTTTGGCTAACGGACTCGGCCGATCACCTCAAATGGGGTAACCCTTTCTTTCCTTTTGGTAATTATAATTAACAAGACAATGATTTTTTTCTATTTTTATTTGGGCAAAATTAATCTCTTATTATAGGAGATTAATTCAATTTTATTATTTATTTTAAGCGATTGGTATTGCAGGGTAAAAGTAATGGCATCAGAATGGTCATTAGAAAAATAATACAAGTGTCACTAAATAATCAATAATATTTGTTTTCATTAGAAATATCAAAGTAAAAATTACGTTGTCAGAACAATAAGTGTAAAATTCCAGTCTCATATTGAATAATATGAGAAAATTTTATTTGTGTATGTAAGGAATTAAATTATTAACAATAGTACCTTCAGTCATGACCTTTTGGGTGAATTTGTGATGGGTTAAGATGACCCAAGAAAATCAAGTGGTTTAAGGCTTTATTTGGATGAATTTGATTCGATTTAACCCGAGATTTATTCCGGACTCGGGAGTTATTGTTTCAATAAGTGTCGTTGAAAATTTAAAGTGTTATTAAAACAAGTGTAAAAATGTCGCTAAATAGATACATATTTTTGGCACCACAAATATTACTCTGACATTATCAATAACCTTATTTTTATTTTGACAATATCAACAATCTTATTTTATATTTATTTTTTAAATGAAATGGACCACTGAATAGAACAACTAGTGATTCATAATATGTCTCGATTCCTTGTCACATTAATTAATATTAATTCAAGTAAAATGACACCAAACCATATTATTAATTCTGCAAAATTAATTTAGATCCAAACATGCAATTTAGAGGTAGAGATATGGTGCATCTCCATTATTGGATCCACTAAAGATAACATCACTGCATTAAGCCACCTTTCTGTCGGTGGTAAACCCCACCAACAACCTCCATTGGTCACTGGGTGTCAAACAAATTGGGTGATCTATAATATTTCAAGAAAAATAATTTATTTTACAGTTATATATTACTTTTTTTATTGTCAGTTACATATATAATTATTATTTATAAATTTTCTAATCACATATGTAATGTAATAGACCAATTTTATAATCTTATTTATAATATAAATCGCAATCGTAAATCAGTAAAAAATTTCGCGATATAATAGCAAGACTCTATCTAAGTTGAGAATTGTCATAAATCATAATCAATATAGAAAGGGAAAAATGTATGTACACAGCTGTGTAGTACACAGTTGGATATGACGACAGTTTTTTGGATTATAGCGACGGTTGCACCCGTCGTCATAGTTATTCCGGGCTACGGCGACGGGTGAACCGTCGTCATATCCCAAAAAATTCGCCGCCATAGTCCGACTGTATAATACACAGTTGTGTATATACATATAGCCCAAATAGAAAAGAATTTTAAAAAAAATAAATTGTGCCAAATGGTCACTTGTTTTATTTGTGGTAATTGATCAGATGGAATAGCTGGAACCATTTTCAATGTAACATTAATGAGCAAATGATCCGGCAAACAGGTGATATTTCTTCTTCTCTACACATTTCACTTAAATACATTTAATAATAAAAATAGAAACGGTTAAATCCACAGTATAAAATATTATTTTCACAACAAAAGTGTCGCTATAGATCTTATTGCGACAGTTTTCACCGTCACTATACATTTACAGCGACACTTTTATTGTAAAAATAATAAAAAGTGTTGTGAATTTAACAATTCCCTAAAAATATTATATTATTATAAATAATTATGTCGCTGATATCGTTATTAAAAATAATATTTATTTATATAACAGCGGATGCAATGGTTTCAACGGGGCTAGCTGCAGCAGGGTACAAATATATAAATTTAGGTAAGATAAGACACTAGTTTTACATATAATACATAGATATAAAATGACAGTTAATTAATGGAAATTAATATTTTCATATTATTTTTTGATATTTTTATATGTAGGATTCACATATTAATTAATAAAAATTCGATATATCGGCTAATATGTAGACTCTACGTGTGAAAATATCAAAAACTAATGTAAAAATATAAGTTTCCTTAGTTAATCTCCTCTTAATATTATAATTTTTTTTAAACATATTTCAGATGATTGTTGGGCAGAACTTAATAGAGATTCCCAGGTACTACTCCAATATTTTGTATGCATTTTTTCTTTTATTTATCAAAGTGAAAAAATTTATCCGGTAAGTTAAAAAGGGTTATACCATAAAAATTAGTGATTTAATATAGGTATACATATTAACGTCTATATAGATACATAAATACATGTTGGAACTCGTGGCTCATATGGTGTGTATGAGAGATATTAAAAGTTCCTGAAAAAGGCCGGAGCGGAGCGGAACGGAGCGAAATGACCGAACGAAGCGGAGATAATAAAAAAATACCTTTCTCCGCTCCCGTGAACGTACCCGATTTTGGGGAATCACATAAATTCATGTGTTGATTTTTTACTGTTGTGTGCGTGTGTGTGATCCGATCCTAATAATACCAATATATTCATGCTAAAAATAAATTACGTGTTCACAATTCTTATCAAATTAAACAAGTTATAGTTGAGCTCGGCTTGGCTCGACTGGACTCGTTTATTATTAAATTTGTAAATTTGTTGAAATTTTGATTTTGACAGGGAAATATGGTGCCTAAACGCTCAACATTTCCTTCTGGAATTAAAGCATTAGCAGATTATGTTCATAGCAAAGGATTGAAGATTGGGATTTACTCCGATGCTGGGTAACACTAATTTCTATCAAATTAAAATGACTTGTCATTAAAAAAAATGTTTGTATAAATAAAAAGATACTATATTTTTCAACAAGAAAGTATTTTATAATTTTTTTATACTTACTTTTTTGCTATAACTTTTCTATTGACAAATAAATATAAATAAAAAAATCCTTTAATTCGTTATATATAGTTTATTATGACGAGAATAATAATATATCTTACGAATTTATTTATCAATTTTTTAGTCGCGAGTTACGTAAATAATTATAATTGATAATATTTTAACGATGTCGCAGTCGTAATTCAGCAGAAAACTCTCGCAATGCATAGCAGGACTCGTATGACAATATTTATATTTCTTTGTCATATGCTTTTTTCTTTGCAGAATTCAAACATGTAGTAATAAAATGCCTGGATCATTGGGGCATGAAGAACAAGATGCCAGGACATTTGCTTCATGGGTAAGTTCAATTTTTTTTATTTATTTATAAAATTACCATATGAATAAAGTATTGAATTTGGACTTGTTATAGAAACGTTCGGAGTGATTTGCATGAAGTTAACTTTGATCAATTGACTAATACAGTGTCGACACACAGGCGGGAGGTGATCTCTCTCCCTGTGTGTCAGCACTGTATTCGTCAATTGATCAACTTACCATGAAGTTAACTTCATGGTAACCGGATCTAGAAAAACTCTACGCGGACATGAAATTGTAAAGCATTTGGGGCTAAATTAAATCCATTATTCTTGACAGGGAATTGATTACTTGAAGTATGATAACTGCAACAACAAAAACACAAGTGCTAAAGAAAGGTATTTGGTTCAAGTAGTTAATTTCTCCCACTAGTTCTACAATCAAAGTTTGTTAGTCATTGTTTTGTGTGTTTTTATAATTAGAGTCCATGCTATTTTGTGTTGGTATTGGTATATAATATAATATTATTAATACATACAAATGCCTTCAAGCTTAACATCACAATTTCATTATCATGCTACCTTAAACTAAAAATTAATAATATTTGGGGAAAATCATTAAATAAAATATTTCTTTAAAGTTTGGAAATTTTGCAAATGAAATTATTTTTGTGGCACTAAGAGTGTTATATATATATATATATATATATATATATATATATATATATATATATATATATATATCTGGTTAACGAACCGGCTATAACAATAGTTTCTACCGTCGCCATAGTCGGTTCGTTAATAAATCGATTCGTTGAAGAGACAGACTGTATATATATAAGTAATGATTTATAATATGTATTTGCTATGGATCAAAATTAAGTTTAAATCATCTATATCATTTAATATAAAAATTAACGGTCGAGATTAAATTAAAAAATTCACGTCTGCTATTATTAATAACGGATGACGGTACTATTATTTTCAACGATGATTTTGGTTCAAATATTATTGTAAGGTATCCCATAATGGCCAAAGCTTTACAAAAATGTGGAAGACCTATCTTCTTTTCACTATGTGAATGGGGCCAGGAAGACCCTGCTACTTGGGCCCCAGGCATTGGAAACAGCTGGAGAACAACTGGAGATATATCTGATAATTGGAATAGGTAAATTTTTTTAAAAAAAATGCATACATATTTATATTATTATTTTTTTTGAAATTTCAAAATGATTTTTTTTAAAATTTTATTTTGGTAAATATCTGATTCATCCCCTTATCTTTCTTTCCAATAGCATGACTTCTCTTGCAGATCAAAATGATAAATGGGCGTCTTATGCTGGCCCCGGTGGATGGAATGGTAAATAAATTTTAACCATATCGGAAAAATAAATTCGGAGACATTTTATATAACCCGACTATTTTAATTAATTATCAATTAATTTTGAGTTGAATATTTCAAATTTTATTGATATATAAGATTTAACAACCAAAACAAATAAAATTATTTTAATACACAATTAGCGACATAAATATTACAAAAAAAATTGAAAAATTGAAATGGAATTGTAGCCTGATGAGCTGGACATTGCTGTAATTTGTGCTGTAGATCCTGACATGTTGGAGGTTGGAAATGGAGGAATGACAGCCGCAGAATATCGTTCACATTTCAGCATATGGGCATTAGCTAAGGTATCAGCAAGTCCGTGACCAAATTTCAATAATTTAACCAAACTGATGTACTTATTTGTTCAATTTTTTTTTATATTATTTGATAGCCAGAAGTTCTTTGAAATGACTGTTCAATTGTCTTTTTTTTGTGAGAATTTTATAATATATATATATATATATATATATATATATGATAATGATCCACAACATATATTTATTATAAATTAAAAATAGACATACATACATCATCTCTATCGTTTAATATAAGAATCAACGACCGAAATTAGAACTGAAAAATTCAAGTCCGCTACTATTAGTAGCGGGCGACGATAATATTTTCAGCGGCATCCGCTACTATTAGTAGTGGACGTAACCCGTCGTCCGCTACTAATAATAGTAGATGTGAATTTTTAAGTTCTAATCTCGGTGGTTTATTGTTATACTAGACGCTAATGATGATGTTTACTCATTTTTTATTCATAATAATTATTTGCGAATCATTTTTCACACACACACACACGCACACACACACATATATATATACATATATATATAGTCCGTTTTTCCAACGAACTGGAATGAGCGAACTAAAAACGAACCGGCTATAACGACGGTTTTTTCCGTTGCTATAACATAGAAAGCTGATTTTTTATGCTATAGCGACGGAAAAAACCGTCGCTATAGCCGGTTTGCCCTTAGTTCGCTCTCTCCAGTTCGCTGAAGAGAACCGGGCTATATATATATATATATATATATATATATATATATATATATATATATATATATTATCTTTTTGTGCTAGAGCAAGTGTCAGCTATAATGCTAAATGTCACTAAAATAACAAAAACTCTATGTGGACATGAAAATTAGACATGACAATATCAATAGCCTTTTGTATAATTATATATGTATAAATTACAAGACTTGTTGGAACAATTATTATGTATATATGTATATTTTTTAAGTGACTACAAAATGTATGAACTTCAAAATCTTGAAAATTATTTATTTTATAGGCACCCCTTCTAATTGGATGCGATATTCGAGCAATGGACAATGTAACCTTTGGATTACTTAGCAATAAAGAAGTTATTGCAGTTAATCAAGGTAAATAAATAAAATGCTACATTTTTTTAAATAAAATTACTTCTTATTATAAATAAATAAATAAATAAATATATTCTCAATTTGAAAATACTTGTTTTGTTCTTCTGACATTATTTACACTTGCGTACAGATAAACTTGGAGTTCAAGGGAAAAAGGTTAAAACAAAAGGAAATTTGGAGGTACCATTTGACATTTTATTATATTGGAGTATTATTTATTTATATATATTATAAGAATGAATAAATAAATAAATAAATGCATGCAGATTTGGGCAGGCAGATTAAGTGGCAATAGAGTAGCAGTAGTCCTCTGGAACAGAGGAGCTTCAGCAGCTTATATAATTGCTTATTGGTCGGATATAGGCCTCCCTCCATCCACAGTAGTTAATGCACGTGACTTATGGGCGGTAAGATTTGTTAAATAAATTAATCTCATTAAATACAAATATTGATAAATTAAATTAATTAATTTTTATGGTAATGCTTGTAATTTGACTACTGCTGCAGCACCGGAGTTATAGGTCAGTGAAGAGTAAGGTCTATGCTAAGGTGAATTCCCACGATTGTAAAATGTATATACTTACTCCACAATGAGTAGTATATACCAAATGTTCGTTTCATTTTCGTGTGTGCATTCAAGCTTCACATATTATGCAAAATTTGAATAGAAAATACAAAAAGATGTTTGAAAATAACATGTTCAGCTTTCTGAAAATATAATTTAAGGATGTTTGACTTTGCTCACTTTATTTAAGGATGTTTTATTTGTCATCATTAATCATGGATTTAAAATTCGGACTGAAATCGGAATCGGGCGATACTCTAGTTTAATTTGAACCAATAAACTATTTTTGACAAAAAATTGCTTCACCCGGTTGACCACCGGTCGAACCGGTGGCTCAACTGGTAAAATCGGTTAATTGACCCAATAAATTGGTTTTTTATTTTTTATGTTTGTACCAAAAATATTTTAATATTAAAATTTACCACTTTTAGTAATATTATAAATCAATTTTATTATGTTTTAGTTCATAAAAACGAGATTTTTTAAAATTTTATTAATTATTAATAATATATTTTTATATATCACTGGGTCAATAACGGTTCAACTATAGGTTGAACTAGTGACCCATTCACTCGGTACTTTTTTAGGTTCGATAACCGGTTCGGATATGAAAACCTTATGATTAATTATTTATGGTTAAATTGACTATCTTTATAATCGAAATTTATTAGATATGTGCATAAAATTATTATCATAAGAAAGTACATCGAATATAATATCAAAGACAAACTTATTTGATTTTAAAATTTCTAATATATTAGTTTAATTATTAATCTTAAATTAGTTAATTTAACCATAAAAAACTAATTAAGACGACCTAATACATTGTGACCACATAATAGTCAAAGTACATGTGGTGTAGTCAAAAGTAATAACTTTTTCTGTCTTCAAAAGGATGACGTAAGTGTTAAAAAAATTTGTTCTCAAAAACATGTCTAAAATACGGGAGTGGTTAATATGAAGTTAATTTTGATCAATTGACCAATATAGTATTGATACGCAGGTCGAAAGGTGATATACTTTTGTGTGTCAGCACTGTCAGTTGGTCAACTGGCCAACTTATTATGAACTTTATGGTAACTAGATCCCTAAAATACACAAGTAAACTAGATAAAATTTCATATTGACGAATTTACTCTTTATCGTAGTATATCTTAACTAAATAATAAATCAATCACTTCACAAATGAAAGGTTCAAATTAATTCACTCTCTCTCTCTCCATAAGTTCAAGAGTCAATTGAAGTACATACATACCAATATAACAACAAAATGAAAAGTAAATTTATATTCTCTCATCTTATTTGATTATTTTAATTTGTGTAAAATTGGAAGGAGTATTTTTCAAAGAATTTAAAAACAGTAGGAATTGTATATTACAACTGAATAAATTCTTTCAGAACTTAAAATATCCCCAATTTTCATATCCCATTATTCTTTATAAGTACTAAAAACAATATGGAAAAGGTAACTGGTTTCCCACAAACTTCATCTTTAGAAGTTCCTCACTTGAAGATTATCCAAGTACTTAAATGGGTCATCTCCATTACATTATAATTTATCATCACATTAGAAAGTATATTACACTACAATGCAATTTTGAAAAATTGAGTGAAAACAAAGGAACAAGAAAGGGAATTGGAATCCAAAAATTTGTTGGGACTTTAAATCATTTGTTACATTATATTCTAATATTTCTTGCATTAAATTTATATTCTTTAAAAAAATAAAATTCATTGGTAGTGTATGAACCTTATGCAGTTATTCATGCTCAAAAGAAGTATTATGTTCTTGCAAATTATGAAATCTACATGTTTAAAAATCAGTATTTGTTCATCCACACCTTTTCCAATTATATATATATATATATATATATATATATATATATATATATATATATGTATATGTACGTATTAAGAGGATCCGATTCAAGTTAACTTCATGGTATGATAAGTTAGTCGATTGACCAATACAGTATTGACACGCAGAGAGAGGGATCACCTTCCGACCTGCGTGTCGACGCTGTATTGATCGATTGACCAAAATTAACTTCATGCTAACCATGTAGTGAATCTTATCCTTTTACCAGCACAGGACACACTAAACTGAGACAAATGAAATATAAACCAAAATTATTTCTTTTACATGAATCTTATTCAGAGAAAAGGCTTAACCATTACAGCAACACTACAAACTCATCTTCACTAGTCTTCATGAAGGGTTTCTTTTTCAAAAAAGAAGAAAATGAAAACAAAATGTAACAGATTCATTACCTTCTCCCCTAGCAGTTTCTGGAAGACCCGACAAAATTAAGATTGTTCAACTTGCACACTCGATTTCATAGTAAAAAAAGTGAAATCATGGTGAGTGAAATCAAGCTGCTTTAGCCATGAATCCACAGCTCTATGAAGATCAAACAATCTTACATAATCAGACTCTCCGCGGTTCAACCACACATCCCCTATCAACATGTATGAGGCCAAGCCAAATGGTGGAAGAGACATTGTTCGCTTGCATACCTCCTTCGATTTTCCATTGTTTTCATTAGGAGCATCCACATCACTCTCTGAAAAAGCACGAGGTTAATGATAGTTTTGAATAGATCAACAGGTGTCAAGATATATGATTTCACAACAAATCAAATTATTGAACAATGAACTTGGAGATCATAACTAGATTAATAATTCAATAAAAAACAACAAAAATTGCTGAAACCATTTCCAAAATAAAGTCGAACCTGATTTTGACATGGTGATTTCAGAGTCGGGGAAATGAAATATTAAAAAAAGGAATGTCGTGGTAGTTGCCTATTGCGCACCTGACACATTGTTATTGGTAAAACAGCTAGCAAGTATGCAACACAAAGATGACTGCTCTATGCACTTAAACATTCGGTTCACACCAGGAAGAAGTAACCAAAGCTCTTGACTAGATTATCTCATATATTAAAGTGTAAAAATACCGTTACATATATATAAGCTATATGTATATACACAGCTGTGCATTACACAGTCGGGTTATGGCGATGAGTTTTTTGGGCTATGACGACGGTTCACCCGACGCTGTAGCCCAGCATAACTATGGCGACGGGTAAGTTATCCGTCGCTATAGCCCAAAAACCCGTCGCCATAGCCGCCTGTGTACTATACAGCTGTGTACATATATTTTTCCCTATATATATATATATATATATCAGGTTGCGAGTACCAAGTGTGGTTCAGAATTAGAAGAGAAATGACTACTCACACAAAGACGAAGCCTATTAATTGGAGTTTTCCGCATAAGCGTCATATAGTCTCGCTCTAAGTGGTGATATCTAAATGCTTAACGTTTGTATATAAAAAAATAAGATCCATGTTGAAAGATTTCAAATGCTATTTTGGACATCCATATCTTAATATGGTAATTTGTAAACTTACCGTGTTTGAATGTCGATGGAAGATTTTCAAACAATGCCCCATTACTGTCGGATGAGCCAAAGAACAATATTGATCCATTATAACCTCAAATGAATGAAACCGTCAAAGTAGGTGGTGTTTGTGTCGTGTCTAATAAGTAGAAACTTAAATTCACAATTTCATAAACCTATAAGAAACATGCTTGAATCTTTGGTACCATTCTTTTGACACGAAAATGAGTATATGGTTTGTGCAAGCCTCAAACAATGTACGAGTTTGTACAAATCCTTGATTAATTAAAGGACATGAGACATAATAGTTTACCAAGAGACTGGACAGATACGACAAGCAGTGATCAAAACTACGTGGCTACATACCTGCATGCATTTACGCACTGCCGTATACATAAATGTGGCTTCCTAACCATGCTGTTGTGTAGTTGATAAGGTAGTTATAAACTACTAAGATTGATAAGCTACAAATTATAGTTAAAACTTGTAAACACAGAATTACCATAACAAGAGTCGTGGCTTCTGTACATAATGAAATTTATTTATACTCCCAACGGTTGGAAAATATAAGACATTTACCTTGGAAATATGAGGACAAAGTATGAAAAGTCAGGAAGGCTGCAGATAAATCTTTCACAGGTTCCTTAGATGGAATGTGATATATAGGATACCTAATGAACAACAAAAAGATCTAATAAATAAATCAAGCTTTTGTTATACCAAAAACACTGCTATAAAGATATACTGTTTTTAGAGCTCAGAAGGAAAAGGGTAACAAGAAAAAGGAAGATATATTGACCCTAAATGTTGTATGATAAAGAATAAAGAAACAATATGAACCTCACACTTTACTCTGCCCCAAGTAATTTCATATACAGAAAATACAACAAAAACAAAACTCACTATATCAAGCCTCAGTACCGAGTTTTTGATAAAACCGCCTTCTTTTACACCAAAGCAAATATACTCTTTGGGAGTCGATACATGCCCATTTACTTAATCAAAGCAAGAAAACAAAAAAAATTATGTTTTTAAAATATTTTAGCATCATAACAATCAATGATTAAAAACGACAAATAAAAGTTTTGATCAACAACTTACTTCATTACCGCTATACGACAAGTGAACTTTGCATGAGAATATCTTAAGTTAAAAAGAAGAGGCGACAAGAACTTAATATTGACCAACAATGATTTTTGGTTGAAATATAGTCATCGAGCTTAAACAGATTCCAATGATAACTATTATCCGAGAGTATCAACGACTGACAGCAAGAAAAATATATACTTCATACACATTGAGCCAAACAAAGAAGGGAATATCATTGATACCAGTGCTTTGATTTTTTTAACAATACTAAAATATTTAAAAACGTGTCTAGCACGGGAACATATTTTTACAATAAAGAATTACGCACCAGGCGACAGCCATCCAACTGGCTGGAGACAGATCAGTGCTCCTTAATGTCATAAGACCTGGATAATCTTTTGCGAGTTCCTCTATCTGAATCAGACAAGCCAATCATTAGGGCATTCATTATTAACGGTAATAAACAGGATTTCACTTTTGCACGTGTATTCCCCGCCAAAAGGTAACCCTTAAAGATCACATGCAATAAGATCTAAAGAAAAAATGGTGTAAGAATGTTTACTTGGTTCCTCAACGGTATCCTCCGGTATGGAGAGCATGAATCATGAAACTTAATGTAAAGGTTACGGCAACAGTCCCTCGTGGGCAATGAATCATCATGGTTGATGCTTGAATCTTCAGAATTGACATCCCAAGCCTTGTTAAAGTTGTCGCTAGAGTTATTACTGGAGGTGTTACTAGCTGATCTAGTGAGCTTATCACTCTCACTCTCATCCTCATCACTCAAGTACTCACTTTCAGATTCATCTTCATCACTATCATCACTTAGACTCCTACAAGAGAGACTGCACGTAATCGTTAATTTCATTTGCAATTTACATGTAACATAAGAAATTTGCCGGTCAGACTAAGCATTTCTGTAAAAGAGGTGAGCTGGTATACCTTATATTTGCCAGAGATTTGTTGGTAAAAATTTCAATAGCAGATAGATAAGGAGTAAAATATTGCACAACGTCCTTTCTATTCTTTAGTGTTACAGGTGTTTCAACACCATACACACTCCACTTCTTGTAGCGTTTCCACAAGTCCCCCAGCGTGAAGTACTCAGTTATGGGGTTCCCAACAGGGTTCCATACTCTATTTAGAGCATGGATGCAACTCTGCCATCACCAAACAAAACCATAAAGTTAAAAAATCAATATTCATATTTTGGACTGCTATAAGAAATATTGGATCAAAACTACTGACATTGAAATCCCTTTGCCTTTTTAAAGAAATTCAAATTATAATTATTTGCTAAAATAATGGTTTCTTCTCAAGTCTCGTAACTTTAAATAGCACAAAAGAAGACGTAGAATATACATTTTTCAAGTAGCCTAATCAATGCTTTTATGATAAAAGTGATGCTGAATTCTTTCTATTCTTTGCATTTCAAATTAGAAGGCAATAATTCCAAATAGAAAGAAAAATCAAATAATTTATTGATTTTTTTAACTCTTTTAAATGTTAACAGTCTTCAAAAGTACAAATCATGAAAGTCAAATAGTTAAGAAAGAAACTTTCATACAAGTAAAATAAAATTCTAGATTTCATTCCCTTACCATTTTAAGATATAGTGCACTTAAAAATGAAAAGAAAACCATTTAATATGGACCCTTACAATAGCCAAATACATAGAAAGTGAAAAGCAGAAACACACAATTCATGAAAAAAGAAACGCTAGAGCAGGTGAAAAAGAAGAAGATTAGAATGTGTACAACAACAAGCAGACTTAAAATTCAACCTCAAATAACATAAATTCAGTAAATCAGAGTAAATTACCTCAGGAATTGGTTTCAAAGGAACAATGGGTGTTACAGATTGAAGCAACTTATCAAGATTTGATTCCACATTTGATGAAGAACCTGCCATTTTAATCACAAATAAAAGAACATAATCACAAAAGTCTGAGTTATATGTCTATGAGAAGTTAAGCTTGCTGCCTCTTCTCTTCTAGCTTGCTCTGCTATTTGTACAGTAGCAATCTCATGAATTAAATTCTGATACCACCTTTTCAACCCACAGGGTTTGCCCCTATCAATTACACTTCTGTATTCCCACCTATAATCTACAAGAAGACAATTAGATGACATGGGTAGTTTTTTGTTCTCTCTCTCTCTCCTCTCTCTCTCTCTCTCTCTCTCTCTCTTTTATATACATACATATCCATATAATTCATATTACTCAACAGCAACTAAAAATGGGAACTAAACCCATTAAAATTAATGGGTAAGAGATTTTAATGAGTTTACTAAACAAAAGAATCCAAAACAGAAGTAAATAAGTGTAGAAACTGAGAAACAGAAAGAGTGAGTCTGAGTGGGGCATTAAATCAAACACTTGAAAGCCCATCTCTAATTTAGTTGGGATGAAGGTAGTTGAATTAGTAACTCCACAACAAAATCTCATTAAAAAAAATAATCATATGGGTATTAAGCTGAAATTGAAAAGAAGCAGTCGGCAGAAAAAAGCAAAAAAGAAGAGTAAATGAGGTGGAACATAATGAAGAAGAAGAAGAAGACGACGAAAGGAACTAGTAGGAGATGATGAAACTAAAAAACAAACGGAGTTGGGTTTGTTGCGGAGAAAGTAGAGAGAGAAAGAGAGGTGTTCGGTGTCTGAGCGCTCGAGTCGCCGCGTGTTGGGGAAAGGGGGAGATGTGGAAGTGAAATGGTGGGGTTCAGTATGACCATTATGCGGAGAATAAATTGATGTAAACACATAGCATTATGCCATTATGTCATGTGAGTTGTACAAACTAGAACTGATGATGCTGGATTTTATTTTATCTGAACTCTTCTGTACGAGAGTAGTTAGCATAAAGTGAGCTTTATGTTAAGCGAGCTTTATATTCAATGTAATATTAATGTGTACGTAGAGAGATTATTTTTTTGTCTGTGTGTCGTATTGAGTATGAAGTAAGTTTACCACGAAATTTATTTCATCCTAACCTGATCCCTTTTATACCAAGATAAAAAGTAGACATAAAAATTAGAAATAAGTATTTTATAATTATTTGTATTTTTATCCTATTAAAGTTTTTGATTTTATTTTGGTGTAAAATTTGGAAAGTAAGAAAGATATACCAAAATCTCAATAACAATTATATACGAATGAATTTCATTACAGTGTCTACTCGTAGACCGTGGTGAATATAAACTTATCACCAACAAGTAGCGAGTAAAACGTCAGAGTTTAATCTAAAATTTGACGAGCATCTATTGTTAGACCCAGTGGCGAAGTGAAGATTTTTATTTAGTAGAGTCAAAATATTGTGATACTATAAATAATTTGGTGGGGATTCGGGAGCAGCACTCCCGAGTCAATTTTTTAAAATAATTTTGTGTTTTTTGACTGATTGTATGTGTAAAACATGCATTTGGTTATAATATTGTTAATATAACAAGTAATAATATTATATATATATATATATATATATATATATATATATATATATCCCCCTTATTGACCCCTAATACGTCTTTCTAATCACAAATTTGTTAATAAATATTTAAATTTCTTATGTTATAAAAATAATATAAATTAAATTATTATTTATTTTAAAAATATTAGAAGAAGATGCATACATCAATTAGTAGAAGTAATATGGAATTGAGAAAGTTATAAAAAAAATTCAATTTGACCTCGTATATTAAAAATTTTATAAAATTTCAATGAGGTCAATTTAGTCATTACACTAAATTTCTTCTAAATTAATAATATTATATATATATATATATGATCAATTAATCCCACACCCTCCAACGTGACTTCGCTCTGTTCAGACCAAGAGATGATTGTTGGATTATTTATTTATTTATCTATCTATATTATAAAGCAGGGGAAGGAAATCAGAAATGACAGTTTTTTGATGTGGACAATTTTGTGATTTTTTTTCGACTTTTTTATTTTACCCTTTAAACTTTTGTTTATTCATTTTATTCCATTTCTCACTCCCGTTATCTTTCATATCATATTTTTTAGTATTCTATTTTCCCTCTTTTAACATACATGTAGTTTGTGCTATTTAAACTAATAGTAGATAATGTGTCTCAAAATTGAAGTTTTATATCTATCTCAAATTTACATTCTACTACTCTTTGGGTTCTTGTTTTGGAGTGAAATTTGTTTATTTTTTATTTGGCGTTTATAGATTTCAAAGAGGTATTAATGATTTAAGATTTTATATTATTTTTATACTAAATAATAATTTGTTTTCCTTTCTATCTTCTTTTTAAATAAGGTATTACTGAGATTTTGTATTTAAATTCATTTAAACATATAGCAATATGTCATGTGAATTTTATAAGGATGATACTGGACTTTATTTATTTTTATACCAACGAATGGCGTGTAAACTGTGGATTGTGGTATAGGATCCTCTCTATTTTAAATGAAATGAAGAGTCTTCATTCTTTGTATATTTTTTATCATCATCTATATCTCATCATTATGATGTCATATTTCAATACATTTTAAATTTGGACAATGAAATGGGGACTCTTCAATTCATTTGAAATGGAGAGGATCCTAATTCAATAATATGTGGATAGTTTCAAAATTTAGGTTTCATTCTCCATATTTTACGAATTAGAATTCTCTTCATTTCAAATGAATTGAAGAGTCTCCATTTCATGGTCCAAATTTAAAATATGTTGGAATATGACATCTTAGTCCCATATTACTGGACCAATAGAGGGCTACTGTATAACGTGTCCTAAAGTTAGAGTTTTATGTTTGTCTCAATATTTTTTTTGCTACATTAACATGTAGAAAATAGAAAGATTGAAATATTAAGAAATAATGGCTTGACTTTTTCATTAATTAAGAATGAATATATATATATATATAAAAGATTGAGTGTTGCCCAAGTATCTAAATAGGCAATTATCCTAAAATTATGGGATTACAATTAATTACAAGGATACTAATTGCAAGAATTATGAGATTACAATTAATTACAAGGATACAAATTGCAAGAATTATGGGATTACAACTAATTACAAGGAGATTACAATCTGTTGTATTTAAATCTCTAATATGCCCTGTAACGACCCCAAAATAGGTTCATTCCACCCAACCCATTCTGAGTCGTCAAATATATGGTACAGAAAATAACTACAACTTTGTTACAACAATTGTCGTGCAAAATACAACAACACATATGCTGTGAGTTTGGATACAAATATATACCAAATGTGACTCATGTTCCAACCGTGGACATCACCTCACAATAACACCTTACATAAAGGTATAGTCAAAAATTGTTTTAGAAATTAGAATCTTTGGGAAGTGCTCAAGGAAACCTTCGTACATGGGAGGCCACACATCTAGGTTATGATAGATATCATATGGCCACAGAATTATCCTTGGTTGACCAAATAGACCCCAAAGAAAAACGAGAAGATTACTATCATATTCTTCTCAATGGTGAGTCTTCTCTTGACTTATCATTATCTCCACTGTCTCTAATTGAGAATTATACTTCAAACAAACACCAAGATTATATAGGTAGTGCCCATAGATATACTCAGCAAGTGGATGAGCACAACCCTGTCTTATGATGACACGAGGTTGTATGTCATTAGACATCTTGTATGATAGTGACAAAACACCCTTCCAACGTTGGGTTCGCCTCACCCTATTTTCTTCACCAAAAATAACTACTAAATGATGACCACCGTTCTATTCCCTTGTTACCCCCGCTCGACCCAGCTACACTCTTATTACCTGAAAGGAATTGTGAAGCAAAAGGGTGAGCACAACTAGCTCAGTAAAGAATATCATGACTAAAGATAATTCAATTATCAATAGCCTTCATCAACAATAAATCAGAGATTTAGAACATATGGTAAATGATAAAAATTTTAACCATAGTTGCAGCGGAACGAGCAATCCATTAGAAGAGTCAAATAGACTATAAAGTCTATTATCTTCTCCATGTTAAAAATCCACCAACAATGTTTTATCCATGTAACATCACTCAACAGTTCCTTTCCACAATCATATGAATAACTCATAATCATAATTGTGACTATAAATTTTTCTTCGCACCCAGGACGAAGAATATTTTCATCACCTGTCTTTACCTGAAACATCAAAGATCATGGTTATACCAAATCACAATTCCTGTTTATAATCATACTAACAAATCCATCTTTGCACTACGGGCCAAAGATATTCATCAACAAACCATCTTTGCACTACGGGCCAAAGATATTCAACAACAGTTCATCTTTGCACTACAGGCCAAAGATATTCAACAACAGTTCATCTTTGCACTACATGCCAAAGATATTCATCAACAATTCATATTTGCACTACAGGCCAAATATATTCATATCTCAAAGAAATATATAATCATTTCAGAATTTATATAAACAATAATTATAACCATGTTAATCAATTCACCTTTGCACTTAAGCTTAAGATATTCAATTATAAATTCAATGGTCATGATCATACCAGTCACAATTCAACTTTGCACTACAGGCCAAAGAGAACCCTAGTCATGATCATACCAATAATCTACCCATCTTTACACTCCAGTGAAAGAGAATTTCAACATCAGGGTTATAAAAATGTTATATATGATGATAAAAATAATATGATCAACATATAGTTTTAATCTCAAGAGTAATATTCGTAACTCATGAATAGTAAATCGTGAATAGTAACTCATGAATAGTAATCCCGACACAAAAGATAGAAATTCCACAATAAAATTCATACCAATATTTCGGTATAATGATATTGAAAGAATAACATTACTTAAATTTATAAACAATTTATTTTAATTGTTTACACTTTACTAATTAATGCATTTAATCATCATAAAATGCCAACTCTTACAATTTCATCATCAATAACCAAAACCCTCATCAAAAATCTGCATATACCTCATATAGGATTCTCAAGCCATAAAATCCTATTTTTCAATTTTCTTTCTTCACAAAACATATTTAATTCATTTACTCATAACTAGACCATTTTCATGAAAAATACCAAATCAGTTCCAAAAATATTTCTTTTCTGGAATTTAGCATAATATAGTCCCATAGTGAACATATATTTTTCTCAGAATTTTTAAAAGTCATTTACTATTTTTCATATGGCCAAAATAGCCGAATATTTAGACATTTATCAAAAATTGTACTTTTGTCTAAAAATTCTGAAATTAACAGAGTATACTTCCATCATATACATGTACTCCCAATAAAAATTTCATCAATTTTGGAGTTAACCACAAGAAATTATAAGCAGTTACTTTTAAAATAGTCTTTTCTCATAAAATTCATAACTCTCAATCTATACATCCAAAAATCACCATTTTTGGACACAATCAATAAAACTCATCAAAATACCATTTCAAATTTTTCCAGAATTTTTGAAGTTCAGAAAAATTACGAAACTGAAAAACATAACAACCCTTAAAATCCCTTACTATCCCTTACAATCCCTTACCTCAAAAGAGCAGTACTTCTGACTGGATATCGGATATGATGCTGAAGGAAACTTGCACTGATGAATAGCAACTCACCAAGTATCTAAAAACTCACAAAATATGCTTCATAATATAGAGAGAGAAAGAGAGAAAGCTTATGTTTCTGGTGTGATTTTCAATTCTAACTTAGCCCTCTATTTATAGGAAAATTTTGGTAGGTTTGACCTGCAACCTGATGGCTTTACCTGCTACTATTCCCACCCACCACATTTGAAATATAATTCAGCACATTTCTTCACCAACCACAAGTGGGGCCCACCAATTCTAGAATTTTCCACCAAAATGATAAACTCCAAAAATTCAACAATTTCTAAACCAGTCATCTCGTAAAATTCATAACAAATCATACGTTCATTTTTAACGGTTCAAAATTTGTGGGCATATACTCAACTTATATATGTATAACATATCCAAAAATTACCACGATCCAACGGTCGGATTAAAAATTATAACCCCCGCAAAATATCTCAAAAACCCTGATTTTTAATACCTCCATTCCGACAAAAATACGGATAAAAATCTCAACATTAACTCCTTCATTTTTAACCACAAAAATATATCCCTCATTTATATCCACATAAAATAAATATTTTCTTATCATATGAATCAATAATTAATTATTCACAAATAATATTACAGAATCACATTTATGACAACCAGGCCGTTCCCAGGAAAGAGGGGGCTTTCCAATAAGAATTTCTCCTTACTGGCGCGCAATTAGATGACCAAACCTCTCCTTAGACAGAACTTTCTAGACATTGTCAATAATGCTATCTAATAATATTATTCAAATAATATGAATTATTGATCTGATAATAGAAAATACTGTGCAGCAACAATTATTGAAACAACAATAATATAAAATATCAATGCAGCAATTATTGAATCAATAAAATAAAATATTGAACAGTAACTACTGTAACAATTATTGAGTAGTGCCTTCTTACGTAAGAATCAATAATTTCAAAAATACTATGCAATACCGTGTGCTACTGTGCAATAACGCGTATTACTGTATTTTAACCACCGGGTATTCCAACAGTGTTAACGGTAACAACTACGCCGTTATTTGTAAAAACTCAAATTTGTCGTTTTTTCATCCGACAGTTATTCGTTATGGGGCCCACAAATAGCTGCGCCGTCGTACGAATATTCCCCGACAGAAAGAATATTCCACGACCAAACGAATATTCCCCGACAACAATGATTATTTTATAACCACTTGCTTATTTTGAAAAAATTTCACATTTCACCCATAACTTTAAACTTTTATCAATTTAACCATTTACTGAATAGTAATTATAAGAAAAATTGAATACTTTTATTTCATAAAATTCGGGGTCTTACAATCTCCCCTCCTTATGAAATTTCGTCCCCGAAATTTACGTACCTGGTATTTCAAAGAGTTGAGAATACCTTGCTTTCATTTCAGATTCCATCTTCCCTGTCATCACGATTTCTCCACTGATCATCTCCTGTATTTCAGATATCATTCTAGAATACAGTTCAAAACAAGGGTTAATTGAACAAATTAACATAATATCCCGATATTATGACTGAGAAACAAATAAGCTTAGGTAGGACACACTAGCGAAGGATTTACTCATCTCTCCCCTCCTAGTTGTATTCCCCGATCTCCGCCAGAGATCATATCCCTAAGCTCTGATACCAAATGTAACTCTGGACACCAACCTATGTCAGCACCTTACATTGATACCTATCAGTTTGCCACCGCAGAACGGCGTCCCCTACGGAGAGTCTGGCTTCGGTGCATCCCCCATCAACAGGAAGTCACCAGCGAGAGGCTCGGGGCTCTTTACTTATAGCTCTGATACCAAATGTAACGACCCCAAAATAGGTTCATTCCACCCAACCCATTCTGAGTCGTCAAATACATGGTACAGAAAATAACTACAACTTTATTACAACAATTGTCGTGCAAAATACAACAACACATATGCTGTGAGTTTGGATACAAATATATACCAAATGTGACTCATGTTCCAACCGTGGACATCACCTCACAATAACACCTTACATAAAGGTATAGTCAAAAACTGTTTTAGAAATTAGAATCTTTGGGAAGTGCTCAAGGAAACCTTCGTACATGGGAGGCCACACATCTAGGTTATGATAGATATCATATGGCCACAGAATTATCCTTGGTTGACCCAATAGACCCCAAAGAAAAACGAGAAGATTACTATCATATTCTTCCCAATGGTGAGTCTTCTCTTGACTTATCATTATCTCCACTGTCTCTAATTGAGAATTATACTTCAAACAAACACCAAGATTATATAGGTAGTGCCCATAGATATACTCAGCAAGTGGATGAGCACAACCCTGTCTTATGATGACACGAGGTTGTATGTCATTAGACATCTTGTATGATAGTGACAAAACACCCTTCCAACGTTGGGTTCGCCTCACCCTATTTTCTTCACCAAAATAACTACTAAATGATGACCACCGTTCTATTCCCTTGTTACCCCCGCTCGACCCAGCTACACTCTTATTACCTGAAAGGAATTGTGAAGCAAAAGGGTGAGCACAACTAGCTCAGTAAAGAATATCATGACTAAAGATAATTCAATTATCAATAGCCTTCATCAATAATAAATCAGAGATTTAGAACATATGGTAAATGATAAAAATTTCAACCATAGTTGCAGCGGAACGAGCAATCCATTAGAAGAGTCAAATAGACTATAAAGTCTATTATCTTCTCCATGTTAAAAATCCACCAACAATGTTTTATCCATGTAACATCACTCAACAGTTCCTTTCCACAATCATATGAATAACTCATAATCATAATTGTGACTATAAATTTTTCTTCGCACCCAGGACGAAGAATATTTTCATCACCTGTCTTTACCTGAAACATCAAAGATCATGGTTATACCAAATCACAATTCCTGTTTATAATCATACTAACAAATCCATCTTTGCACTACGGGCCAAAGATATTCATCAACAAACCATCTTTGCACTACGGGCCAAAGATATTCAACAACAGTTCATCTTTGCACTACAGGCCAAAGATATTCATCAACAGTTCATCTTTGCACTACATGCCAAAGATATTCATCAACAATTCATATTTGCACTACAGGCCAAATATATTCATATCTCAAAGAAATATATAATCATTTCAGAATTTATATAAACAATAATTATAACCATGTTAATCAATTCACCTTTGCACTTAAGCTTAAGATATTCAATTATAAATTCAATGGTCATGATCATACCAGTCACAATTCAACTTTGCACTACAGGCCAAAGAGAACCCTAGTCATGATCATACCAATAATCTACCCATCTTTACACTCCAGTGAAAGAGAATTTCAACATCAGGGTTATAAAAATGTTATATATGATGATAAAAATAATATGATCAACTTATAGTTTTAATCTCAAGAGTAATATTCGTAACTCATGAATAGTAAATCGTGAATAGTAACTCATGAATAGTAATCCCGACACAAAAGATAGAAATTCCACAATAAAATCCATACCAATATTTCGGTATAATGATATTGAAAGAATAACATTACTTAAATTTATAAACAATTTATTTTAATTGTTTACACTTTACTAATTAATGCATTTAATCATCATAAAATGCCAACTCTTACAATTTCATCATCAATAACCAAAACCCTCATCAAAAATCTGCATATACCTCATATAGGATTCTCAAGCCATAAAATCCTATTTTCAATTTTCTTTCTTCACAAAACATATTTAATTCATTTACTCATAACTAGACCATTTTCATGAAAAATACCAAATCAGTTCCAAAAATATTTCTTTTCTGGAATTTAGCATAATATAGTCCCATAGTGAACATATATTTTTCTCAGAATTTTTAAAAGTCATTTACTATTTTTCATATGGCCAAAATAGCCGAATATTTAGACATTTATCAAAAATTGTACTTTTGTCTAAAAATTCTGAAATTAACAGAGTATACTTCTATCATATACATGTACTCCCAATAAAAATTTCATCAATTTTGGAGTTAACCACAAGAAATTATAAGCAGTTACTTTTAAAATAGTCTTTTCTCATAAAATTCATAACTCTCAATCTATACATCCAAAAATCACCATTTTTGGACACAATCAATAAAACTCATCAAAATATCATTTCAAATTTTTCCAGAATTTTTGAAGTTCAGAAAAATTACGAAACTGAAAAACATAACAACCCTTAAAATCCCTTACTATCCCTTACAATCCCTTACCTCAAAAGAGCAGTACTTCTGACTGGATATCGGATATGATGCTGAAGGAAACTTGCACTGATGAATAGCAACTCACCAAGTATCTAAAAACTCACAAAATATGCTTCATAATATAGAGAGAGAAAGAGAGAAAGCTTATGTTTCTGGTGTGATTTTCAATTCTAACTTAGCCCTCTATTTATAGGAAAATTTTGGTAGGTTTGACCTGCAACCTGATGGCTTTACCTGCTACTATTCCCACCCACCACATTTGAAATATAATTCAGCACATTTCTTCACCAACCACAAGTGGGGCCCACCAATTCTAGAATTTTCCACCAAAATGATAAACTCCAAAAATTCAACAATTTCTGAACCAGTCATCTCGTAAAATTCATAACAAATCATACGTTCATTTTTAACGGTTCAAAATTTGTGGGCATATACTCAACTTATATATGTATAACATATCCAAAAATTACCACGATCCAACGGTCGGATTAAAAATTATAACCCCCGCAAAATATCTCAAAAAACCCTGATTTTTAATACCTCCATTCCGACAAAAATACGGATAAAAATCTCAACATTAACTCCTTCATTTTTAACCACAAAAATATATCCCTCATTTATATCCACATAAAATAAATATTTTCTTATCATATGAATCAATTATTAATTATTCACAAATAATATTACAGAATCACATTTATGACAACCAGGTCGTTCCCAGGAAAGAGGGGGCTTTCCAATAAGAATTTCTCCTTACTGGCGCGCAATTAGATGACCAAACCTCTCCTTAGACAGAACTTTCTAGACATTGTCAATAATGCTATCTAATAATATTATTCAAATAATATGAATTATTGATCTGATAATAGAAAATACTGTGCAGCAACAATTATTGAAACAACAATAATATAAAATATCAATGCAGCAATTATTGAATCAATAAAATAAAATATTGAACAGTAACTACTGTAACAATTATTGAGTAGTGCCTTCTTACGTAAGAATCAATAATTTCAAAAATACTATGCAATACCGTGTGCTACTGTGCAATAACGCGTATTACTGTATTTTAACCACCGGGTATTCCAACAGTGTTAACGGTAACAACTACGCCGTTATTTGTAAAAACTCAAATTTGTCATTTTTTTCATCCGACAGTTATTCGTTATGGGGCCCACGAATAGCTGCGCCGTCGTACGAATATTCCCCGACAGAAAGAATATTCCACGACCAAACGAATATTCCCCGACAACAATGATTATTTTATAACCACTTGCTTATTTTCAAAAAATTTCACATTTCATCCATAACTTTAAACTTTTATCAATTTAACCATTTACTGAATAGTAATTATAAGAAAAATTGAATACTTTTATTTCATAAAATTCGGGGTCTTACATGCCCCCTCAAGATGGAGCTCCGGAGGAGACGCCAATCTTGACCCTTAATTCTTGGAAGCGTCTTCGTGGAAGCGGTTTGGTAAGAGTGTCTGCAAGTTGATCTGTTGAGGAGGCATGACTAACACGAAGAGCACCTGATTGAACTTGATCCTGAATAAAGTGATAGTCAATTGCCACATGTTTCATGCGCGAATGAAAGACTGGATTAAAACAGAAATAGGTAGCCCCAACATTGTCAAAATAAATAACAGGTGGTGTAGAGAGAGTGACACCAAGCTCTGTGAGAAGAGTGAAACTGATAACATTAAGTTTGATTTGCGACCGACATCAGCCGCTACTTTTTAATGACATGGACTTATCAGCGACCGTGTGCGATCGCTGATAGTAAGTGGTCGCACAAAACCTTCGCGCCAACATTTCTTGCCAAATTTTAGGAGGCAAATTTATACTAGCGACCGCATGCTGTCTCTGATATACAATAGCGACTGGATTAAATAACGGTCGTAGATTTCGGTCGCTATTACTAATATCAGCGACCGGGAGTGCGGTCGCTGATAGTATTGGTCGCTGTTAGGCCTTTTTCTTGTAGTGATAAATACATATATATAATATATATTTATTAACTTTCAAATATCCCATTTAGTGCACATGAACTCACATTTCATATTGAAAATAAATAATAAATTTATTCTCTCGCATTATAAATTGTTTGTCAATTTATTTACATATAGTAAGTATAACTTAATATATTTATCATATCACGTAAACACACATATTACATCATACAAGCCATACATATAATGTAATATAATAAATTACTATTAAAATAAAAATTATTTATTAAATCCTTGTTTTAATATCTCCGATATTTATTAACAATAATCTTGTGCAGAAACTATCTTTAAATCTCGGTTAAAGGATCAGCCAAATTTTGTGTAGAAACTATCTTTAAAACTATCACATCTCCTCGTTGAACTATATCTCGGATGAGGTGATATTTTCTTTCAATGTGTTTGCCTAACCTAATTTATCTAAGTATGTCTTTCCTTTTCGTGTATGTGTAGATGTGCCCAATATATGAATATGGTGCAATACTGGTTTTCGCCCACTCCACAATTCTCTAGGTGTTAAAGGAACAAACTTTGATGGTACAAGATTCAATAAGTACATTGTCGTTTCTAGTGCATAACCTCAAAAAGAAATATGAATAGTAGAAAAACTCATCATAGACCTAACCATACCCAAAAGAGTCTTGTTTCTTCTTTTTGCCACACCATTTTGCTGGGGTGTACTCGGTGCAGTCAATTTAGATATAATTCCTTTATCAGATAAGTAATCTTCGAATTCCCCAAGGAGGTATTCACCTCCTCGATTTATTCTAAGGACCTTTATGTGTTTACCAGATTGCCTTTCTATTTCTGCCTGAAATTCTTTGAATTTTTTAAATGCTTTAGATTTTCGATACATAAGG
The DNA here is from genome assembly GCA_016801055.1 of Panax notoginseng. Taxonomy (NCBI): domain Eukaryota; kingdom Viridiplantae; phylum Streptophyta; class Magnoliopsida; order Apiales; family Araliaceae; genus Panax; species Panax notoginseng. Next base: position 257,730,345 of record CM029013.1, read on the forward strand.
TATATTTAACCAAATCTTGAGTAATCATCAGCAAAAGTGATGAAATACTCTGTGACGCCCCCAAAATTAGGTATACATCACCCATCTTGGGTCGTCAGATACATAGTACAAAATACAAATACAACTGTCGTGTACAATACGACAAAACATAAACTGTGAGTTTGAATACAAATATTATCTTCTAGAGAGTATTCATACTCAAAAGGAGTCCTCATTACATTTATTAACACACCATTACATAGAATAGTGAGGACTACTAACTGATACTATCATTCGGACCACCACTCCGTTCCCCGACTTGCCCCAGCTACGTTCTCATTTCCTGAAGAGAACAGTGAAAGAAAGGGTGAGCTCAACTAGCCCAGTAAGAAATATTATGACTAAGATAATGCAGAATAAATTATTATTAGTCTTCAACAATGTTAAACTGATAAAATATAATAGACATCAAGTTTAACTGCAGCGGAACAAGCAATCCATTAAAAGAGTTAAGTAGAAAATAAACTCTACTATCTTTTATGATTTAAAAGGTTTTTCAACACTGTGATCGCTGAGACTCAGCTTAATAAAATAATCCACATCATCGAATCACCCCTGCACTACGGCCAAGGATATTCGTGTATTCATTAATGGTCATGATCATGCCAACAACTGTCCATCAATGCACTACGGGCCAATGAGGACTTTTACCACATCATTTGTAACATTACGGTCATGATTATACCGAATAATCCCTGGTCATAATCATACCAAGTCCATCTATGCACTACAAGCCACAGATGACTTTCAACATTTTATAAACATGAGGATGATGACAATGATATAAGAATTCAATAAAACAAGTTCAAGAATTAATTTATCCAAGAATTAATAACGTCCAAATTGTCAACATGATACTGCTTTGTGGAGTAAAATTCAAGAATGCTTAGAAGAATATTTTCATGAAAAGATACTGGATGAAATGCAATTATCAAGGATATTCCAAAAATTTCATGCAGTATAGAAGTCAAAACTTAAACAACTGAGTATAATAAAGAATGGAATAACAAAAGAAATCACCATGCATGCGATAGACCGCACAGACAGGTTATTCCCACAGAATAATAAATAATGGAACCAGGTCCGGCATAAAATGCACAGACAGGATATTCCGACAGAATAATAAATAATGGAACCAGGTCCGGTGTAAAATACACAGACAGGATATTCCGACAGAATAATAATAAAGACGGAACCAGGTCCGGCGTAAAGCACAGACATGATGTTCCAACCGAATAATAATAAAAACGGAACCAGGTCCGGTGTGAAACACACAGACAGGATGTTCCAACAGAATAATAATAAAAACGGAACCAGGTCCAGTGTAAAACACACAGACAGGATGTTCCAATGGAATAACAAAGACAGAATAATAGAAGAATGTCACCAAGTATAGGGTATTCCGCATATACAGGTTATTCCAACAGAATAATAAAGAAATGGAATAACAGAAGTTCTCTTCTTGAATACAAAAGAATAATATCCCTTACCTTAAAAGAACTGGATATTGGAAAAGTAAAGTAGCAGAATACTTTTATTCTCTCTCTCTTATTCTCTCTATACTTTCTCTCTCTATAGCTTGAATGAATTCGTGAAAAATAATGAAGCCCTAGGCCTCTATTTTATAGAAAAACTGAGGGTGGCTCTTGGTCTTAACGAAGGGTCAAATGACTCTTGGTCTTAACGAAGGGTCAAATGACTCTTGGTAATATTGAAGGGACAACTACTATTGACGAAAGTAATTACTATTGACCAAGGTAAATACTATTGACGAAGGTAATTACTATTGACCAAGGTAAATACTATTGACCAAGGTAATTACTATTGACCAAGGTAAATACTATTGACGAAGGTAATTACTATTGACCAAGGTAAATACTATTGACCAAGGTAATTACTATTAACGACGGTAATTACTATTGACGACGGTAATTACTATTGACGAAGAGACTCTTAGATGATGGCATATGGCCCCCCATAAAAATAGCCAAACTTACCACAACGTCTCAATTATTGATTTAATAATATAACATATTATACAGATGATACTATGACAATAATTTCAGAGATATGATGCAGCAATTATTGTAGCAATAATTGAGTATAGCTGAGTGACTTCTCACGTAAGCATCAATAATCAATACCGTGTGCTACTATGCAACCACGCGTATTACTGTACTTTTACTACCTGGTAGTTCAACAGTTTTAACGGTTTTAACGGTAACACTTCAGCCGTTATTTTTAATAAAATATTTTTGTCATTTTTTCAATCCGACAATAATTTCATTGTGGGGTCCACCAATGATTGTGCCGTTGTACGAATATTCCCTGTTAAAACGAATATTCCCCGACCAATCGAATATTATATAACAACTTGCGTACTTTGCAAAATTTATAAATATTACCCACAACTATAACATTATATAAAATTAACTCCATAATATTCAAAAATGATATTTATAGAAAATTCATCTTTATTTATAAAAGTTGGGGTCTTACATACTCAAAACCTCCTCGTGCTCGGATATTCATAGGACCACATGCATTTGTATGAATTAATTCTAACTTATCATTGGCTCTATGTTTCTTTACCTTGAAAGGCCCTTTGGTCATTTTTCCTTCTATACAAGATTCATAAACTGGAAGATTTTCAACTTCTAAGGAGCTTAAAGGACCATCTTTAACCAGTCTTTGGATCCTATTTAGATTAATATGACCTAATCGTAGATGTCAGAGATAAGTTTGATTTACTGAAGAAACTTTTCTTTTTAATGGTATATGTTGACTACATTCAGTTTGCATTAATGAATAAAAATTAGGAGTAAAGAATTTATAAATTATCTACCAATGAACCAGAACAAATGAAATTTTCATTCTTGCGAATAACAACCTTAGAATCAAAATTAACTGAATATCCATGTTTAAACAAGCAAGAAAGTGAAATTAAATTTCTGTGAATGTCTGGAACATAAAGACAATCTACTAATTCTAAAGTCATATCATTATTAAAATTGAGATGCATAACTCCCACTTAATAACTGCTACTTTTGCGCTAGAACCAAGGTGTAGATAAATCTCGACTTATTTCAATTTTCTTGTTTCTTGAAACCCCTGCAAAGACCCAAATTAAAGCTTTTAACTTAAAAACTGATTATAAACAAATTTTAAATCAGATCACAAAATATTTTTTTATCTTAAAATCGATTATATGCACATTTGACTTCTTATAAGCAAATCTCAAACACCCTCTAAAATTTTAATGCTAGGTTACACTTTCTATTTTTCTCATATTTTTAAAAAATGTTATTTTAGCGTAATTGTTTTTGTATATTTTTATGAACATAGAACAACTCTTATTTTTATTATGGTAAAATATAATTACACACCTTCTGAAGAGCTTGCATTCTAGATTTTCTCTATGTTGTTGAGTTTCAGACGAATCAGTCTGCTAAATAGCTATGTGGAGGTATACTTCAACAACCAATTTCTTTGAGGGACTATGGCCTTTCAGACCACGGAAGTTTAAGGCAGCAACATGCATGTGATGCCCTTAGATATTTTGGGCCGCAGTGCTACATTGATGTTTTCAACGAGTCTAGCTATAACCTTGACCGATAGGCTCGGGTAATCTTTGAAATTCAATCGTGATGGGATAAATCATTGCCATTGTTAATCTTCAATGAGGAATTCCTAGTAAGCGCGAGTCATCAGCTTGGAATACGAGTGGTCAAATTTGCAACCCATGTTTTCTCATCTACGATCAATAGCAAAGATTTGTAAAAAAATACTTTGAATTTTTTTAGTACTTCGGAAGAAAGTTTTTCAAAAAATATTTTATCTATGAGTGTTTACAAACCTTAATACTACCTTCATTACACAAAAAATGTGCGTAAAAAAATCCACAAAAAGAATCATATTGATGATAATATAAAATAACATAATATTCTCAAGAATAACAACTTTCATTACTATGTTAAAACTATATATTAAACTAAACATTCATTATATATATTTAGGGTGTGGAAAAAATATATATTTAAAGTTTACAATTTTATAGTTGAGACTCTTCACTTCAAGAAAGCCGGCTAATTCCGACGGATGTAACCTCGACGGATTCTATTATGTCGCATATAACATACTTTCGACAGAATAATCCGTCGAATATAATTCCCTCGAACATATGCTAAGCACGATGGAATTCCGTCGAAAGTGTAAGGCCCTCAATGGCGCCAAGTTTCCCGCCAGCGCGAAAACTAACTTCAACGAAATTATCGTTATATCCGAGGAAATGCCCGTCGAGAATAAGTTAATTCCAAGGGACTTATTTCCGACGGCTATTCCGTCGGAATTCATTAATAAAACCGTAAAAAAAAATCAGATCAGCCCCAGACGCCCATTTCTTTTATTTTCTTTCCATCTCTCGACTCTAAGTCTCTCCATCTCTCGACTATTCGTCTCCAGCTCTCCATCTCTCCATCTCTCGATCTCTCCATCTCTCCTTTGACTTTGCAAAGCTTCCTCCCGTTTCTTTCGTCCGCCTTTCGTCCTCATTTTTCCGATCGTTGCTCGTGGTGGCGGTGGTGGTTTGGTAAAGCTCGTGACGGTGCTGTGGTGGTTTGGGAAAGCTCGTGGTGCCGCCGTTTCCTCCTCCTCCTCTACCATTATCAGCTAGCTTGTCGGCTTCAAGGTTCTGCCATAATTTTTCCCCTATTTAGAAATCCCCAACTAACTCCATAATAATTGTTAATATATAGTTTTTCTGCCATAATCAGTAATTATAAATAGTTTTTCTTATAATAATTATTGATAATTTATGCCCTAATGTTCCCCTATTCAGAAAATTACATATTTGAAGAAAGGGTTTGAGACTGTTACATGTTCTGATATTCTGATTTTGTGATATTGTTAATTGATGAGGAGTTATGTAATTTGAATTGGGACTGATCGAGGAGTTATATTTAGGACTGTTACATATATGTTCTGATTTTGTGATTCTAGCAATTTGAATACATATTTTGCTTTGTGATCAGTTTGGGACTGATATATTTTTTGCTTAGTTTTGGGACTGATAAATTATGTGTTTTGAATTGGGTTTGGTATTGAGTATATACACATGTTAATCAGTAAGTGTTTGGGTTTACTAAACTTTGGGGTTGATTTATGTTATCAGTTATTCTTCAGTAAGTGTGTGATGATGATGTTTGATATAGGTATATTTGTTATTTCTGACAGAATTCTTGAAAAAATTTCTGTCAGAATTATTCAATTCAAAAATTTAATTTAATTTAATAGATAAATTAATTTAATAAATAATATTTAAAAATATATAATACAATACAAATAAAATACAATAATACAATAAAATAAATTTAATTTAATTTAATAATAAAAAAATTAAATTAAAATAATAAAATAAAATAAAATAAATAATAATTAATAATAATAAACTAAATTAAATTTAAATTAAATAAATTTAATTTAATTAATTTAACATAAAATTAAATTTAACGAATTTAATTTAAAATTTATATAATATAATAATACAAAACGAAATAAAATATATTAAAACATAATAGTAAATTTAATCTGATTTAATAAAATAAAAAAATGAATTTAATTTAATATAATAAAATAATTAAAAATTATATTATATATTATAGTACAAAATAAAATAAAATAAAATAATAAATACAATGCATTGACCGAACTGTCAAATTTCTTTCGAGATATTTGCTCAACTATAATTAAGTACAGTGATGTCGAGCAGATGGAGAAGAATATTGTGCTTACCATGTGCAAGCTTGAAATGATCTTTCCTCTAGGATTTTTTGACTCGATGGAACATCTGCCTATTCATCTGCCGTATGAACTCAAACTTGGAGGACCGGTGCAATATCGGTGGATGTATCCTTTTGAGAGGTAATATATAAACTGTTAATTGCTCTATCCTGCTCATATTAATAATACTTCAATTTGTCTGCATATTATTTATCGTAGATATATGCGCCGTTTAAAACAAAAGGTCAAGAACAAAGCTCGTGTAGAGGGTTCTATTGCTGAACGATATACAGAGGAAGAGCTTGTTAACTTCTGCTCATTGTATTTTGACGATGTTATCTCAACGAAGCACAACCGTTTAGGAAGGAATGAGGTATTCTTATTGTTTATGTTTTTCAATTAAGGCTAGTTTGTTAATTCTCTCTCTCTCTCACACACACACACACACACACACACACACACACACATTATATATATATATATATATATATATATATATATATATATATATACGGACTAATGATTTATATTTTTGATTCTATCAACAGGGTGGCGATGGCGACCAGGCTGGCGATGATGAGCAGGAGCACGAGTCTGATTTTCATACACCAGAGCAGCGTCGTTCACCTCCGCCCGATGATGATACTTTTACTAGTTTATAGTTCATTTGTATATATTCATGTTATTGTAGAACTTTTATATATATTGTATTGTCTAATTACGTCTGTACAACTATTGTAAATTATATTATTTAACATTTATGGAATATTAGCTTATATTTGTAATTGGTTAGCTTATAATACGTTTTGGTGGATATTTGAATGTGAATGTGAATGAGTTGAAGATTAAGTTTTAGTGCTACGTTGCATATTTGAATGTGAGATACAGGTTTATATTACTGTGTATTAGGTTGTGACAGGTTACATGTAAGACCCCAAATTTTATGAAATAAAAGTATTCAATTTTTCTTATAATTACAATTCAGTAAATGGTTAAATTGATAAAAGTTAAAGTTATGGGTGAAATGTGAATTTTTTTTCAAAATAAACAAGTGGTTATAAAATAATCATTGTTGTCGGGGAATATTCGTTTGGTCGTGAAATATTCTTTCTGTCGGGGAATATTCGTACGACGGCGCAGCTATTTGTGGGCCCCATAATGAATAACTGTCGGATGAAGATAACGACAAAAATTGAGTTTTTATAATTAACGGCGTAGTTGTTACCGTTAACACTGTTGGAATACCCGGTGGTTAAAATACAGTAATACGCGTTATTGCACAGTAGCACACGGTATTGCATAGTATTTTTGAAATTATTGATTCTTACGTAAGAAGACACTACTCAATAATTGTTACAGTAATTACTGTTCAATATTTTATTTTATTGATTCAATAATTGCTACGTTGAAATTTTATATTATTGTTGTTCAATAATTGTCACTGCACAGTATTTCCCATTATCAGATCAATAATTCATATTATTTGAATAATATTATTAGATAACATTATTGGCAATGTCTAGAAAGTTCTGTCTAAGGAGAGGTTTGGTCATCTAATTGCGCGCTAGTAAGGAGAAATCCTTATTGGAAAGCCCCCTCTTTCCTGGGAACGGCCTGGTTGTCATAAATGTGATTCTGTAATATTATTTGTGAATAATTAATTATTGATTCATATGATAAGGAAATATTTATCTTATGTGGATATAAATGAGGGATATATTTTTGTGGTTAAAAATGAAGGAATTAATGCTGAAATTTTTATCAGTATTTTTGTCGGAATGGAGGTATTAAAAATTAGGGTTTTTGAGATATTTTGCGAGGGTTATAATTTTTAATCCGACCGTTGGATCGTGGTAATATTTGGATATGTTATACATATATAAGTTGAGTATATGTCCACAAATTTTGAACCGTTAAAAATGAACGTATGATTTATTATGAATTTTACGAGATGACTGGTTCAGAAATTATTGAATTTTTGGAGTTTATCATTTTGGTAGAAAATTCTAGAATTGGTGGGCCCCACTTGTGGTTGGTGAAGAAATGTGCTGAATTATATTTTAAATGTGGTGGGTGAGAATAGTAGCAGGTAAAGCCATCAGGTTGCAGGTCAAACCTACCAAAATTTTCCTATAAATAGAGGGCTAAGTTAGAACTGAAAATCACACCAGAAACATAAGCTTTCTCTCTTTCTCTCTCTATATTATGAAGCATATTTTGTGAGTATTTAGATACTTTGAGAGTTGCTATTCAGTGCAAGTTTCCTTCGGCTTTGCATACCGATCAGAAGTACTGCTCTTTTGAGGTAAGAGATAGTAAGGGATAGTAAGAGATTTTAAGGGTTGTTATGTTTTTCAGTTTTGTAATTTTTCTGACCTTCAAAAATTCTGGAAAAATTTGAAATGATATTTTGATGAGTTTTCTTGATTTTGTCCAAAAATGGTGATTTTTGGATGTATAGATTGAGAGTTATGAATTTTATGAGAAAAGACTATTTTAAAAGTAATCGCTTATAATTCCTTGTGGTTAACTCCAAAATTGATGAAATTTTTATTGGGAGTACATGTATATGATAGAAGTATACTCTGTAAATTTCATAATTTTTGGACAAAAGTATAATTTTTGATAAATGTCTAAATATTCGGCTGTTTTGGCCATATGAAAAATAGTAAATGACTTTTAAAAATTCTGAGAAAAATATATGTTCACTATGGGACTATATTATAATAAATCCCAGAAAAGAAATAGTTTTGGAACTGATTTGGTATTTTTCATGAAAATGGTTTAGTTATGAGTAAATGAATTAAATATGTTATGTGAAGTAAGAAAATTAAAAAATAGGATTTTATGACTTGAGAATCCTATATGAGGTATATGCAGATTTTTGATGAGGGTTTTGATTATTGGTGATAAAATCTTATGAGTTTGGTATTTTAGAATGATTAAATACATTATTTAGTAAAGTGTAAACAATTTAAATAAATTGTTTATAAGCTTAAGAAATATTATTCTTTCAATATCATTATACCGAAATACTGGTATAAATTTTATTGTGGAATTTCTACCTTTTTGTGTCGAGTTTACTATTCATGAGTTACTATACACGAGTTACTATTCATGAGTTACTATTCACGAGTTACTATTTTTTTTTTCTAACCAAATTATAGTTGATTTATGAATATTGCTCTTGAAATTAAATCCATGTTTTGATCATATTATTTTTATAATCATATATAACATTTTTATAACCTTGATGTTGAAATTCTCTTTCGCTTGAGTGTAAAGATGGGTAAATTATTGGTATGATCATGACTATGGGTTCTCTTTGGCCAGTAGTGCAAAGTTGAATTGTTGACTGGTATGATCATGACCATTGAATTTATAATTGAATATCTTTAGCTTTAGTGCAAAGGTGAAATGATCAACATGGTTATAATTATTGTTTATATAAATTCTGAAATGATTATATATTTCTTTGAGATATTAATATATTTGGCCTGTAGTGCAAAGATGAACTGTTGTTGAATATCTTTGGCCTGTAGTGCAAAGATGGTCTGTTGATGAATATCTTTGGCCTGTAGTGCAAAGATGGTCTGTTGATGAATATCTTTGGCCTGTAGTGCAAAGATGAACTGTTGTTGAATATCTTTGGTCGTAGTTCAAAGATGGATTTATTAGTATGATTATGAACAGGAACTGTGATTTGGTATAACCATGATCTTTGATGTTTCAGGTAAAGATAGGTGATGAAAATTATCTTCGTCCTGGATGAGAAGAGGAATTTAGAACTACAGTTATGATTATGAGTTATTCATATGATTGCGAACCAGAATTGTTGATTGATGTTACAGGGATAAAACATTGTTGATGGATTTTTAACATGGAGAAGATAATAGACTTTATGGTCTATTTGACTCTTCTAATGGATTGCTCGTTCCGCTGCAACTATGGTTGAAATTTTTATCATTTACCATATGTTCTAAATCTCTGATTTATTATTGATGAATGCTATTGATAATTTAATTATCTTTAGTCATGATATTCTTTACTGAGCTAGTTGTGCTCACCCTTTTGCTTCACAATTCCTTTCAGGTAATAAGAGTGTAGCTGGGTCGAGCGGGGGTAACAAGGGAATAGAACGGTGGTAATCATTTAGTAGTTATATTTGGTGAAAAAAATAGGGTGAGGCGAACCCAACGTTGGAAGGGTGTTTTTTCACTATCATACAAGATGTCTAATGACATACAACCTCGTGTCATCATAGGACAGGGTTGTGCTCATCCACTTGCTGAGTATATCTATGGGCACTACCTATATAATCTTGGTGTTTGTTTGAAGTATAATTCTCAATTAGAGACAGTGGAGATAATGATAAGTCAAGAGAAGACTCACCATTGGGAAGAATATGATAATAATCTTCTCATTTTTCTTTGGGGTCTATTGGGTCAACCAAGGATAATTCTGTGGCCATATGATATCTATCATAACCTAGACGCGTGGCCTCCCATGTACGAAGGTTTTCTTGAGCACTTCCCAAAGATTCTAATTTCTAAAACAGTTTTTGACTATACCTTTATGTAAGGTGTCATCGTGAGGTGATGTCCACGATTGGGACATGAGTCACATTTGGTATATATTTGTATCCAAACTCACAGCATATGTGTTGTTGTATTTTGCACGACAATTGTTGTAATAAAGTTGTAGTTGTTTTCTGTACCATGTATTTGATGACTCAGAATGGGTTGGATGGAATGGACCTATTTTGGGGTCGTTACATTACAGGTACATTAATGGGTTTAAACACCTGGAAACTGAACTTTTAAAATCTGCAATTAAAAAAAAAGGATAGTTAATTCCGACGGAGTAGGGTATTTGCGACGAAACTTCCCTCGGAGTTAACAAATAATCAATTTTTAATAAATGTCAAAATATCCTAATTTCAGTCGAACATACGTTATCTTCGACGAAATGTATCCGTCGTAAACGCTATATCTCCGACGCAAATTCCGTCGAAGTTAATAATTAGCCAATTTTAATGAATAGTGGGTTATTTTATTTTTCAGTCGAAAATAAAATAATTTCGAGGGAATACATCCGTTGAAAATAGGTACTGTTATATTCGACGAAAAAGTTTCGTTCTATATATTCTGTCAAAGATAATTAATGTTCGACGAACATCCGTCGGAAATATGTTCGTCGAGGAATGAATTTTCGACGGATTTTTTGACGGATCTTATTTTCGACGCGAATATTTACGACTGAATATCTGACGGATATTTTCGTCGGGAATAATATATTTTCGACTGAATAGGCTTATGTCCGACGGATTATTCCGTCGGACTTAAGCTTTTTTCTTGTAGTGCTTCTTTGGAACGGATATAATATTTTAAGAGAAAAATAAGACAACCAAAAAATATTATGTCCTCAATTATATCGAAAAAATAAAAGTCTACTCTCTTTTTAAAACGGATAATGATATATCTTGCAATTTTATATGTCGACTTTTTTGCTACGAGTTACATGAATATTTATAATTAGTAATATTTTAACGATGTATTTGATATAATATGTCAATTTTATAATTTTACACAATCTCATGTATTGATATACGTTGCAATAGTCATTTGACAAAACACTCTTGCAATACATAGCAAAACTCTTTGACAACATGTCAAATGACAGTTTACTATAAAAATTAGGAAAACTAATGTACGAGACTATCTACTAATCAACTATATAATTAAAAGCACAAACTTGGCTTGGTTTCAACAATTTTTAGTTTGGTTACACAATTTTTTTTGTTTAGTGTTCCTATACATATTAGCATAAGTACTATCCAAATTTGAATCAAATACTATCCAAATTTGTATCAATTAAATACTATCCAAATTTAAAAATTTTCCTACCTCTAATAAAATAAGGAATATCTTTTTCTTTCATGTTCAAAATAGTATAAGTACAATATAAATCTATAATAATAAAATATATAATATTCATATTTGTAAAGAATTCAAACAAAAAACTGAACCAATAAATTAACTTCTAAAAGAATTTTTATATATTTTTGGTTAATCATAATTGTTTAGAATATAACACATTATACTATATATTAAATAAATATGCACTCCAATACTATATATTAAATAAATATGCACTCCAACTAAATGTTTAACTTAGAAATTGATCGAAGTAACCTATAATACATAATTCAAAATTTATTATTTAAATAAATAATCTAATAACTACAATTATATTTTCAAATTTCTAATTAATATTTATTTATTTAATAATATAATAAACTATTATCCATACCGCCCGTGTTTTGCACGGAGTTGATTGTCGATCTTTGATCAAGACCATTTTCCTTTATTTTTGTTTTTCTTCAAATCCTTGGAAATTTAAAATTAGACTCAATTTTGGATCATGGAATAAATTTGCCAACTTCAGTTTTCACTTTTGAGTTTAGAGTTGCAATTCCTTGTTTTTTTTCCCGCATAATCCATGTGTAACATGTATATTTATTGTTATTCCGTGTTTTAGTATTAGAATAAGTCAAGATCATTGGCCGACATGTTTATTGTTTTAGGAAATTTAGGGTTTAATTAAGAGCGGAAGACCCGCCAAAGAAAAAGCATGTAAAAAGAAGTAATGAATTTAAAGTATTTGAGTGGAGTTAAAAGATAAAGTAATGAATTAGTCTTTGGTTTATTCTGCTTTCTACATTAATAAACTCTATTTTAAGAAGACTAGCTCAACTTTTTGACGACAAGAATTGGACTCAAATGTGAATGACTTTAACCTGAGGTATAACACGCAGCAGTGTTGCATGAGGGAGAATTATTTCCACAAGAAGAATCATCAACGAAACCCCCTCAACTTCCTTCTCAAATGTGAATGAGATTGGCCACGGGAGTTATATATATATACCCCCTTTTTGCAACATAAACTCCACTCCATATATTTCATTAAAAAGTCATGAAGTCATCAATTATTTGCTTCAGCTTCTATGTGGTAGTGTTGTTGTTAGTGTATAATCATACCACCATTTTTAGGAGGTGCTCATCCGCAACTACTCATCATGTATCCCTTAACATCACCACCGATCAATCTGCTCTTTTGATCTTAAAATCCCAAATCATTTCAGACCCTAACCACACCTTGACAACCAACTGGTCCATCACTCAAGCGTCTTGCTGCAGTTGGGTTGGAGTCACTTGTAGCACTCGCCATGGACGAGTCATGGCCTTAAATCTTTCTAACATGGGCCTAATTGGCACCATTCCTCCAGAAATTGGAAACCTCTCGTTTCTTGTTTCGTTTGATCTCACCAACAACAACTTCAATGGTAGCCTGCCCAAAGAGTTGTCTAACTTGCGTCGATTAAAAGAAATCTACTTTCGAAACAACAGCTTCGGAGGGGAGCTCCCCTCATGGTTGAGTAAATTACCAAATCTTTAATACTTGTCGCTTTCGTTTAACAGTTTCACTGGTACCATTCCACCTTCTTTGTCAAATTTATCAAAGCTTGAGAGGTTGAGTTTAGGGAGAAATCCTCTACAAGGAAATATTCCAGGGGATTTTGGTAGTTTTAAAAACTTGCAAGTGTTGGACTTGCAATCTAATCAGCTTTCAGGCTCTATTCCTCTCAATGTCTTCAACATTTCGACTTTGCGCATTCTTGCTCTTACAAATAATAGTCTATCTGTTAATCTTCCGAGGGATATTTGCCACGGGATTCCGAAAATGCAAGAGCTTTATCTGTCTAGCAACAAACTCTTTGGTTCAATTCCATGAGGTGATACACTTAACATGTCTAAAACAATGCAAGTGTCTACTGAAATTGATGGCATGGATCAGACTCAACAAACCCAGGACAATGTAGCAGAAAATATAACAGATGACCAAGACAAGGATGACCAAGAAGACAATGTGATGGTCCAGGACATGGTGAACCAGGAAGAGTTGATGGAAACAGAGGTTGCAGAGCAAGTGGAAAGGGAGGAGAAGGAATTAGAAGATTTAGTTACACTAAACAAGCTCAGGAGATCAAGGAGGGAAATTAGAGAACCCACTTGGATGAGAGGGTACGTTAGGGGTAAAAAGGGGAATATTTAAAATAGTAGAGTTTCTTGATAGACATGCCAGCTAGGCTATCCAGGTGATGTAATAAAGGACCAATCAAAATGAGGAGTTTATTTATCTAGATTTCTGTAGCAATGATAGTATTAAAACATTCTCATGTAATCAGAAATGGGCATTGAATGATATAAAACTTTCCTCTTTTATCTATTTTCTCTGTTTTTCTTTAGTCTAGCTGTAGACTGTAAACTACAGCAACATTTGGTGCTCTCGTTGAGAGCTATCATGGCTGAACATAATAGGGTCGAACAACTGTTGGAGCAATTTAACTAACAGTTCTCCCAATTTGCTCAGACTTTTACTCAGCAATTTCAACAAACTATGACTGCAGTGATTCAAGATCAACTGCAGAACTGGAGACAAGCAGCAACTCACACAGATCGGAACCTAGAAAATCAAGATCCACCGGTCAATCAGGCTCATAGACGACCTGATGATGCATACCGGAAAGCTAAAGTGAATTTTCCAAGATTTGAAGATGGAGATCCGACCGAGTGGTTGTATAAGGTCAATAAATACTTTGACTACCATCAGATTTCTGAAGATAGTAAGCTGTCTCTAGCTGTCCTTCATCTTGATGGTGCAGCTTCTAGTTGGTTTCAGTGGATGGAGACTAACCATTTGGTAAGATCGTGGACTGAGTTTATTTTACAAATGAAAATTAGATTTGGACCCTCTCCTTATGACGACCCTAACACCCAACTTACCAAGTTAAGGCAAACAAGTACTGTGGCTGATTATGAGTCAAAGTTTCAACAGATTTCTAATAAGATTTATGGTTTACCAGAGTCATTTCTTAAAGGTTGTTATGTGGGTGGTCTTAGAGGGGATATTCAGTGTGAGGTTATTGGAGCACAACCATATAATCTGCAACATGCTATTGGGTTATCCAAATTATATGAGGGAAAGTTTGGGGCTGGAAGGGCTCAAAATTTCCAACCTAGAAGCAATAGTACTCTTACTATGATTGGGGCTAAGTCTCAAAATAGCTCTGTTAGTAAGAATGCTATAGTACCCTATGGAACACCTATAGCAGCTGAAAAGAGTTTTAGTCCCATACCAACTCCTTATCACCGATTGCCTATCAGAAAGCTTACTTATGCAGAAAGACAAGCTAAATTGGAGAAGGGACAGTGCTTTAACTGTGAGGAAGCTTGGCACAAGGGACACAATTGTAAGGGCCAAATGTCACTTTTATTATTGGATGGGGTGGTACCTGATGGTTGTGAAGGAATAGAGCAGAATAACATTGATGGGATAGGAAATGAAGAAGCTGAAGTTGTTCAAAACCCAGAGGTGGGAAACCTGTATGCCTTGATAGGTTCACCTAACACTAGATGCTTAAGGATGATGGGGCATGTTGGAGAAAAGACTTTGCAGATATTGATTGATGGAGGAAGTAGTTATAATTTCATCCAAACTAGAGTTGCAAATTACTTGGGGCTAGACATCATACCATCACCACAATTTTCTGTCATTGTGGGCAATGGTGATACCCTCAAGTGTGTGGGGCAGTGCACTCAGGTTCTTTTTGAGATTCAAGGGAACAAATTCACAGCTGATTTCTTTGTGATAGACCTCCATGGAGCAGATTTGGTCCTAGGGGTGGCTTGGCAGGAAGGTTTTGGTGAATTGAGGATCAACTACCAACAAGCCTACATAAAGTTTTGTCATGAAGGTCAAGAAATCTGTTTACAAGGGGAAAAAATTGATTCAACTTCTATTGCAGCCAATCACCTTCATCAGTTGTTCAAAAAAAAAGAGATAGCTCAGTGTTATCTATTACAGCTTATACAATCTTCCACCACCAACATTGTTACACACCCTGACCCAATTTCCATCACCTCTAGCCTTCATTCCATACAAACCACAGAACATCCCATACCAGCCATTGCCAATCTTCTAAAACAGTTCAAAAAGGTATTTCAGGAATCCACTAAACTACCACTTACCAGAATTTTTGACCATCACATACCTACACAACCAAATTCACAACCTATTAATGTTAGGCCCTACAGGTTCCCTCATTTCCAGAAAACTGAGATTGAACAACAAATATATGGAATGCTACAATCAGGACTGATCAGGCCTAGTAACAGTTCATACAGTTCTCCTGTCCTTCTGGTTAAAAAAAAAAGATGGGACTTGGAGGTTATGTGTGGACTACAGGGCTCTAAATGTAGTCACATTGAAAGATAGGTTTCCCATACCTACTGTGGATGAACTGTTAGATGAACTACAAGGTGCAAGGTACTATTCTAAAATTGATCTCAGATCTGATTATCACCAAATCAGAATGGCTGTGGAAGATATTCATAAGATAGCTTTCAGAACCCATAGTGGACACTATGAGTTCTTGGTAATGCCCTTTGGCCTATCCAATGCCCCTTCCACTTTTCAAGCAACTATGAATGCTGTGTTTCAGGAATATTTGAGGAAATTTGTTATTATATTTTTTGATGACATCTTGGTTTTCAGTCCGAACTTGGAGTCTCATGTGCAGCATTTGGCATTAGTATTAGACTGTCTTAAGTCCAATTTTCTCTATGCTAAGTTTTCCAAATGTCGTTTTGCTGTCACAAATATAGAATATCTGGGCCACATCATTAGTTCCCAAGGGGTACAACCAGATCAGACAAAGATAGAAGCAATGCTTTCTTGGCCCAAATCAATCAATGTGAAACAGTTAAGGGGATTCTTGGGCTTAACTGGGTATTACAGAAAGTTTGTTAAAGGTTATGCAGCCATAGCAAGCCCACTAACAGACTTACTCAAGCTTGAAGCCTTTAAATGGACTGAGAAATCTGATGAAGCATTTTTGCAGCTAAAACAAGCACTCATAAGTACCCCTGTGTTAGCTCTACCGGATTTTTCAAAACCCTTCTCCCTAGAAACTGATGCATCCACTTTCGCCATTGGGGCAGTCCTCTCACAAGATGAGCATCCCATTGCTTATTTCAGTAAAAAGTTGTGTCCCAGAATGCAAAGGTCTTCTACTTATATCAGAGAATTGTTTGCAATTACTTCGGCTGTGGCTAAGTGGAGACACTATCTATTGGGGGCTAAATTTTATATCTATACTGATCAACAAAGTTTGAAGAGGCTTATGCAACAGGTTATTCAGACTCCAGAACAAAAATATTATCTCACCAAGTTGTTGGGCTACACTTATGAGATTCTCTACAAACCAGGCAAAAATAATGTGGCAGCAGATGCAATGTCTAGGCATCCTACGTTAATGTCAATTACCCTTCCAATATTCTTGATTCTTGAAGACATTAAGAATGAACAATCTTCAGCATCTGAACTGCAGCACATTAAGGTTAAACCCCCTTGGCAAGTCAGAAATGGGATTTATCTCTACAAGGGAAAAATATATATTCCAGTGCAATCTCCATTAAAAAGTTCTCTGTTGAAAGAATTCCACAATTCTCCAGAAGGGGGGCATGGTGGGGTACACAAGACTTTTATGAGATTATCTACCAGCTTTTACTGGGATAACATTAAGAAGGAGATCACAGACTATGTAAGAACCTGCACAGTTTGTCAACAAACTAAGGCCATTAATGTCAGTCCGTATGGCCTGCTACAGCCTTTGGAAATCCCTAAGCAGATTTGGGAAAATATCAGTATGGACTTCATCACTCACCTACCAACATCTCAAGGGTATACATGTATTTTTGTAGTGGTGGATAGGCTGTCTAAATCTGCTCACTTTGGTCCACTGCCAACTAGTTACACAGCCTCAAAGGTGGCTTCTCTTTTCTGGGATATGATAGGAAAACACTATGGTCTTCCAAAATCCATAGTTAGTGACAGGGACACCATATTTCTTTCAAAATTTTGGATTGAATTGTTCAAGTTACAAGGGACAACACTCAGAATGTCATCATCCTACCATCCACAGACTGATGGGCAGTCAGAGGTGGTGAACCGATGCTTGGAACAATATTTAAGGTGCTTTGTTTATGAGGAACCTCATTTATGGCATAAATTCCTTGGCTTGGCTGAATGGAATTACAACACTTCATATCATACTGCAATAAAACAGACTCCTTATAAGGTGGTCTATGGGAAGAAACCTCCAGCCCTGACACAATACTTACCTGGCACAGCTCAAGTGGAGGCTGTGGAGACTAATCTTCAAACAAGAGATGCAAAACTAAAGGTTCTACAGAAAACCTTACAATCTGCACAGTTAAAGATGAAGGTTCAGGCTGATAAGCACAGAACTGATTTTTCTTTAGATGTAGGCGATCTGGTGTTAGTCAAGCTTCAACCATATAGACAACACAGCTTATACTACAGACCCTCTCAAAAACTCAGTAGGAGGTACTATGGCCCCTATCCAATTGTTCAGAAAATAGGGTCTGTTGCATACAAGTTGAAACTCCCAGACGAATCTAAAATTCATCCGGTCTTTCACATTTCCCACCTCAAGAAATTTCATGGGGAAAATCATACCCCAGTTTCTACCTTACCAACTCAGACTTGGAACAACCACCCTTTAATATTACCACTAGCCATCCTAGAAACTAGACAGAAACTGGTTCACAATCATTGGGAATCACAAATTTTGGTTCAGTGGGAAGGTCTACCTTTAGAGGAAGCCACTTGGTTATCTGTTACTCAATTCAAGAATGCATACCCTAATGTCCACCTTGAGGACAAGGTGTCTCTTGAAGGGGTGAGTATTGATACACTTAACATGTCTAAAACAATGCAAGTGTCTACTGAAATTGATGGCATGGATCAGACTCAACAAACCCAGGACAATGTAGCAGAAAATATAACAGATGACCAAGACAAGGATGACCAAGAAGACAATGTGATGGTCCAGGACATGGTGAACCAGGAAGAGTTGATGGAAACAGAGGTTGCAGAGCAAGTGGAAAGGGAGGAGAAGGAATTAGAAGATTTAGTTACACTAAACAAGCTCAGGAGATCAAGGAGGGAAATTAGAGAACCCACTTGGATGAGAGGGTACGTTAGGGGTAAAAAGGGGAATATTTAAAATAGTAGAGTTTCTTGATAGACATGCCAGCTAGGCTATCCAGGTGATGTAATAAAGGACCAATCAAAATGAGGAGTTTATTTATCTAGATTTCTGTAGCAATGATAGTATTAAAACATTCTCATGTAATCAGAAATGGGCATTGAATGATATAAAACTTTCCTCTTTTATCTATTTTCTCTGTTTTTCTTTAGTCTAGCTGTAGACTGTAAACTACAGCAACATCAGGTCTACATGAATGCTCAGAACTTCAACTTTTGTCATTAGCTCACAACAAATTCAGTGGAATTATACCACGAGAGATTGGAAACTTAACTTTGCTACAATACTTAGAACTCCATGACAACCACTTGAAAGGTATGGACATGTATATTTGGACTATACTAAAAATATTTTTGTTTCTTGGTTTGCCCATCTTTTTTCAGGATTCAGATTATGTGAAGTTGAGATTTTGAAAAATTGGAAAGTTAAATAGTAAAAAGTTTGCATATAGTTATAGTTGCATTGTAACTTGTGTTATTTAATAAGATTATTATTGACTTTTTAAAGTCAATCTAATACATTTTTAAATTTAAAATTAACATAAATTTTTTTAATTTTAGTCAATACAATAATAAATATCGTAAATTATCTAAAAATTATTACTTAACGCTAAAATTTATTCTTTCATATTAATGTTTAGTGAATAATCTCAATTATTTCAGATTAACTTTCACATGTCATGATGATCTTATGAGGATGGATATTACTAAAGTTGCAATGTAACTGTGTTGTATATATGCAATTTATTTCTATATAGAACTTTCTCAAAAGTCAACTTCATCCCATCCAAATGCCTTTTTTCAGGCGATCCAAAGTATGTATTAGTACTAAAGGTCAGCACTAAGGCCTATTTCTGTACTCTAATTTGGATTGGATATTTGATGATTTTATAATATAACTGTTTCTCTTGATTTAAAAAAAAAGTTAATTTGAAATTCTGCTTTAACATATCGTCCCATGTAGGGCCGTAAATGATAACCGAAAAATTCGTATCTGTCCGCATCCGTATTCGAAAAAATCGGATATTATTCGTATTCGGAAAAAAATAGATATATCCGTATTCGGTTTAAAAGTATCCGTAAATAAACGGATACGAATACGGATATAGGTGTATTCGTATTCGATTAACATCCGTCCGTAAATATATCCGGCGGATACGAATATCCGGAATCCGTATCCGAATAACTTTTATATATATATATATATATATATATATATATATATATATGTATATATTAGTAACTTACATATACATTTATATATATAAGTTATTATATATAGAGCAATGATCAAGAGCATTTCTCTTAAATAATATTCCTTCTTAAATAGCACTCCTTTATTAAAATTATGTCGTTTTGGAGTGGCCGCGGATGACATTTTTATAAATAAAAAAAAAATAAGTGGGACCACTCTCTTTTAAGCCACTCCAAAATGACGTAGTTTTAATAAAGAGTGCTATTTAAGGAGGAATGTTATTTAAGAGGAATGCTCTTGATCCTTGCTAATTATATATATATATATATATATATATATATATATATATATATATATATATATATATATACACACACACACAATATACATACACATATATATTAATAACTTATATTCATTAATTAATCACTTACATTCATTTATATAAGCTATTAATATATATTTATATATATATATACACGTATATATTAATAATTTACATTCATTTATATATATATATATATATATATATATATATATATATATATATATATATATACACACACACACACACATACACAATATTCATTATTTAATAACTTACATATATAAATTATAAATATTCATCCATAATCCAGTATTACTTAACAAACATAAAAGGGACATCTACTTATTAATAGATATCTAAACATCAATAAGTAGAGCATTCATTTATTAATGAACTATATTTTAATTAAATTTGACAAAACTCTAAATTAAAACTATAATTTAAATCAATGAAGGATGATCAATGGTGTATGCATCAAGTTAAGTTAGGATGCAAATTAATTTTGTAATTTTTATGATGATGTGTTTGACATTTTCCTCCCCTTATGATTAGGATGTTTAATTAATATGTATGGTTTAAATATTAAATTGTGTTTAATTAATATGTATGATTTAAACTTTAATTTTTTTTCCTAAATATTTTGAATGAATTTTATATTAGGTTACTGATAAACGAATTCGGATATTCGGATATCCGAATAATTTGTCTATTCGGATAAAATAAACGGTAACGGATATTATCCGTATTCGAATATTTTTCCGAATACCGGATACGGATAATATTTTTAAAATCCGCCAGATACGGATACGGATACGGATATACCTGTATCCGTATCCGTTTAATACCATTTACACCCCTAGTCCCATGGTACTAAAACAATATTGTAAATTTATTTTGATAAAATATCAACGTACGTGGATTCATGCGATAGAACAAAAATAAGATGTGTTGCATATTAATTTATTCTATTCCCTCCGTTCTTTAATATAGGTCGTTTTAGAGAAATATTTTTGTTTTTTAATATACGTCGTTTTAGAATTTTAAGTAATCATTAATTGCTTATGTAACGACCCCAAAATAGGTTCATTCCACCCAACCCATTCTGAGTCGTCAAATACATGGTACAGAAAATAACTACAACTTTATTACAACAATTGTCGTGCAAAATACAACAACACATATGCTGTGAGTTTGGATACAAATATATACCAAATGTGACATTGGACACCATCATGTATCATCACCTCACAAAGGTACCTTACATAAAGGTATAGTCAAAAACTGTTTTAGAAATTAGAATCTTTGGGAAATGCTCAAGGAAACCTTCGTACATGGGAGGCCACGCGTCTAGGTTATGATAGATATCATATGGCCACAGAATTATCCTTGGTTGACCCAATAGACCCCAAAGAAAAACGAGAAGATTACTATCATATTCTTCCTAATGGTGAGTCTTCTCTTGACTTATCATTATCTCCACTGTCTCTAATTGAGAATTATACTTCACACAAACACCAAGATTATATAAGTAGTGCTCGTATATATTCTCAGCAAGTGGATGAGCACATCCCTGTCTTATGATGACACGAGGTTGTATGTCGTTAGACATCTTGTATGATAGTGGCAAACCACCCTTCCAACGTTGGGTACACCTTACCCTATTGGATTCACCAAATAAAACTACTAAATGAACTTTTCTATACTGCTTCGGGAGAACATCCACAGCTAGAGACCACCGTTCTATTTCCCCGTTACCCTCGCTCGACCCAGCTACACTCTTATTACCTGAAAAGAATTGTGAAGCAAAAGGGTGAGCACAACTAGCTCAGTAAAGAATATCATGACTAAAGATAAATAAATTATCAGTAGTCTTCATCAGTAATAAATCAGAGATTTAGAACATATGGTAGATGATAAAAATTTCAACCATAGTTGCAGCGGAACATGCAATCCATTAGAAGAGTCAAATAGACTATAAAGTCTATTATCTTCTCCATGTTAAAAATCCACCAACAATGTTTTATCCATGTAACATCACTCAACAGTTCCTTTCCACAATCATATGAATAACTCATAATCATAATTGTGACTATAAATTTTTCTTCGCACCCAGGACGAAGAATATTTTCATCACCTGTCTTTACCTGAAACATCAAAGATCATGGTTATACCAAATCACAGTTCCTGTTTATAATCATACTAACAAATCCATCTTTGCACTACGGGCCAAAGATATTCATCAACAAACCATCTTTGCACTACGGGCCAAAGATATTCAACAACAGTTCATCTTTGCACTACAGGCCAATGATATTCATCAACAAACCATCTTTGCACTACATGCCAAAGATATTCATCAACAATTCATATTTGCACTACAGGCCAAATATATTCATATCTCAAAGAAATATATAATCATTTCAGAATTTATATAAACAATAATTATAACCATGTTGATCAATTCACCTTTGCACTTAAGCTTAAGATATTCAATTATAAATTCAATGGTCATGATCATACCAGTCACAATTCAACTTTGCACTACAGGCCAAAGAGAATCCTAATCATGATCATACCAATAATCTACCCATCTTTACACTCTAGTGAAAGAGAATTTCAACATCAGAGTTATAAAAATGTTATATATGATGATAAAAATAATATGATCAACATATAGTTTTAATCTCAAGAGTAATATTCGTAACTCATGAATAATAAATCGTGAATAGTAACTCATGAATAGTAACCCCGACACAAAAGATAGAAATTTCACAATAAAATCCATACCAATATTTCGGTATAATGATATTGAAAGAATAACATTACTTAAATTTATAAATAATTTATTTTAATTGTTTACACTTTACTAATTAATGCATTTAATCATCATAAAATGTCAACTCTTACAATTTCATCATCAATAACCAAAACCCTCATCAAAAATCTGCATATACCTCATATAGGATTCTCAAGCCATAAAATCCTATTTTTCCAATTTTCTTTCTTCACAAAACATATTTAATTCATTTACTCATAACTAGACCATTTTCATGAAAAATACCAAATCAATTCCAAAAATATTTCTTTTCTGAGATTTAGCATAATATAGTCCCATAGTGAACATATATTTTTCTCAGAATTTTTAAAAGTCATTTACTATTTTTCATATGGCCAAAATAGCCGAATATTTAGACATTTATCAAAAATTGTACTTTTGTCTAAAAATTCTGAAATTTACAGAATATACTTCTATCATATACATGTACTCCCAATAAAAATTTCATCAATTTTGGAGTTAACCACAAGGAATTATAAGCGGTTACTTTTAAAATAGTCTTTTCTCATAAAATTCATAACTCTCAATCTATACATCCAAAAATCACCATTTTTGGACACAATCAATAAAACTCATCAAAATATCATTTCAAATTTTTCCAGAATTTTTGAAGTTCAGAAAAATTACGAAACTGAAAATCATAACAACCCTTAAAATCCCTTAATATCCCTTACAATCCCTTACTATCCCTTACAATTTCTTACCTCAAAAGAGCAGCACTTCTGACTGGAATGCAAAGCCGAAGGAAACTTGCACTGAATAGCAACTCTCAAAGTATCTAAATACTCACAAAATATGCTTCATAATATAGAGAGAGAAAGAGAGAAAACGTGTTTCTGGTGTGATTTTCAATTCTAACTTAGCCCTCTATTTATAGAAAAATTTTAGTAGGTTTGACCTGCAACCTGATGGCTTTACCTGCTACTATTCCCACCCACCACATTTGAAATATAATTCAGCACATTTTTTCACCAACCACAAGTGGAGCCCACCAATTCTAGAATTTTCCACCAAATGATAAACTCCGAAAATTCAACAATTTCTGAACCAGTCATCTCGTAAAATTCATAATAAATCATACGTTCATTTTTAACGGTTCAAAATTTGTGGGAATATACTCAACTTATATATGTATAACATATCCAAAAATTACCACGATCCAACGGTCGGATTAAAAATTATAACCCCCGCAAAATATCTCAAAAACCCTGATTTTTAATACCTCCATTCCGACAAAAATACTGATAAAAACCTCAACATTAACTCCTTCATTTTTAACCACAAAAATATATCCCTCGTTTATATCCACATAAAATAAATATTTCCTTATCATATGAATCAATAATTAATTATTCATAAATAATATTATAGAATCACATTTATGACAACCAGGCCGTTCCCAGGAAAGAGGGGGCTTTCCAATAAGAATTTCTCCTTACTGGCGCGCAATTAGATGACCAAACCTCTCCTTAGACAGAACTTTTTAGACATTGACAATAATGTTATCTAATAATATTATTCAAATAATATGAATTATTGATCTGATAAAGGAAAATACTGTGCAACAACAATTATTGAAACAACAATAATATAAAATATCAACGCAACAATTATTGAATCAATAAAATAAAATATTGAACAGTAACTACTGTAACAATTATTGAGTAGTGCTTTCTTACGTAAGAATCAATAATTTTAAAAATACTATGCAATACCGTGTGCTACTGTGCAATAACGCGTATTACTGTATTTTAACCACCGGCTATTCCAACAGTGTTAACGGTAACAACTACGCCGTTATTTGTAAAAACTCAAATTTGTCGTTTTTTTCATCCGACAGTTATTCGTTATGGGACCCACAAATAGCTGCGCCGTCGTACGAATATTCCCCGACAGAAAGAATATTCCACGACCAAACGAATATTCCCCGACAACAATGAATATTTTATATATCACCCTTAACTTTAACATTTATCAATTTAACCATTTACTGAATAGAAAAATTGAATACTTTTATTTCATAAAATTCGGGGTCTTACAATCTCCCCTCCTTATGAAATTTCGTCCCCGAAATTTACGTACCTGGTATTTCAAAGAGTTGAGAATACCTTGCTTTCATTTCAGATTCCATCTTCCTTATCATCATGATTTCTCCACTGCTCATCTTCTGTATTTCAGATATCTTTCTAGAATACAGCTTCAAAACAAGGGTTAATTTAACAAATTAACATATCACATAATATCTCGATATTATGACTGACCAACAAATAAGCTTAGGTAGGACACACTAGCGAAGGATTTACTCATCTCTCCCCTCCTAGTTATATTCCCCGATCTCCGCCAAAGATCATATCCCTAAGCTCTGATACCAACTGTGACGACCCCAAAATAGGTTCATTCCACCCAACCCATTCTGAGTCGTCAAATACATGGTACAGAAAATAACTACAACTTTATTACAACAATTGTCGTGCAAAATACAACAACACATATGCTGTGAGTTTGGATACAAATATATACCAAATGTGACATTGGACACCATCATGTATCAGCACCTCACAAAGGTACCTTACATAAAGGTATAGTCAAAAACTGTTTTAGAAATTAGAATCTTTGGGAAATGCTCAAGGAAACCTTCGTACATGGGAGGCCACGCGTCTAGGTTATGATAGATATCATATGGCCACAGAATTATCCTTGGTTGACCCAATAGACCCCAAAGAAAAACGAGAAGATTACTATCATATTCTTCCCAATGGTGAGTCTTCTCTTGACTTATCATTATCTCCACTGTCTCTAATTGAGAATTATACTTCACACAAACACCAAGATTATATAAGTAGTGCTCGTATATATTCTCAGCAAGTGGATGAGCACATCCCTGTCTTATGATGACACGAGATTGTATGTCGTTAGACATCTTGTATGATAGTGGCAAACCACCCTTCCAACGTTGGGTACACCTTACCCTATTGGATTCACCAAATAAAACTACTAAATGAACTTTTCTATACTGCTTCGGGAGAACATCCACAGCTAGAGACCACCGTTCTATTTCCCCGTTACCCTCGCTCGACCCAGCTACACTCTTATTACCTGAAAGGAATTGTGAAGCAAAAGGGTGAGCACAACTAGCTCAGTAAAGAATATCATGACTAAAGATAAATAAATTATCAGTAGTCTTCATCAGTAATAAATCAGAGATTTAGAACATATGGTAGATGATAAAAATTTCAACCATAGTTGCAGCGGAACATGCAATCCATTAGAAGAGTCAAATAGACTATAAAGTCTATTATCTTCTCCATGTTAAAAATCCACCAACAATGTTTTATCCATGTAACATCACTCAACAGTTCCTTTCCACAATCATATGAATAACTCATAATCATAATTGTGACTATAAATTTTTCTTCGCACCCAGGACGAAGAATATTTTCATCACCTGTCTTTACCTGAAACATCAAAGATCATGGTTATACCAAATCACAGTTCCTGTTTATAATCATACTAACAAATCCATCTTTGCACTACGGGCCAAAGATATTCATCAACAAACCATCTTTGCACTACGGGCCAAAGATATTCAACAACAGTTCATCTTTGCACTACAGGCCAATGATATTCATCAACAAACCATCTTTGCACTACATGCCAAAGATATTCATCAACAATTCATATTTGCACTACAGGCCAAATATATTCATATCTCAAAGAAATATATAATCATTTCAGAATTTATATAAACAATAATTATAACCATGTTGATCAATTCACCTTTGCACTTAAGCTTAAGATATTCAATTATAAATTCAATGGTCATGATCATACCAGTCACAATTCAACTTTGCACTACAGGCCAAAGAGAACCCTAGTCATGATCATACCAATAATCTACCCATCTTTACACTCTAGTGAAAGAGAATTTCAACATCAGGGTTATAAAAATGTTATATATGATGATAAAAATAATATGATCAACATATAGTTTTAATCTCAAGAGTAATATTCGTAACTCATGAATAATAAATCGTGAATAGTAACTCATGAATAGTAACCCCGACACAAAAGATAGAAATTTCACAATAAAATCCATACCAATATTTCGGTATAATGATATTGAAAGAATAACATTACTTAAATTTATAAATAATTTATTTTAATTGTTTACACTTTACTAATTAATGCATTTAATCATCATAAAATGCCAACTCTTACAATTTCATCATCAATAACCAAAACCCTCATCAAAAATCTGCATATACCTCATATAGGATTCTCAAGCCATAAAATCCTATTTTTCCAATTTTCTTTCTTCACAAAACATATTTAATTCATTTACTCATAACTAGACCATTTTCATGAAAAATACCAAATCAGTTCCAAAAATATTTCTTTTCTGGGATTTAGCATAATATAGTCCCATAGTGAACATATATTTTTCTCAGAATTTTTAAAAGTCATTTACTATTTTTCATATGGCCAAAATAGCCGAATATTTAGACATTTATCAAAAATTGTACTTTTGTCTAAAAATTCTGAAATTTACAGAGTATACTTCTATCATATACATGTACTCCCAATAAAAATTTCATCAATTTTGGAGTTAACCACAAGGAATTATAAGCGGTTACTTTTAAAATAGTCTTTTCTCATAAAATTCATAACTCTCAATCTATACATCCAAAAATCACCATTTTTGGACACAATCAATAAAACTCATCAAAATATCATTTCAAATTTTTCCAGAATTTTTGAAGTTCAGAAAAATTACGAAACTGAAAATCATAACAACCCTTAAAATCCCTTAATATCCCTTACAATCCCCTACTATCCCTTACAATCCCTTACCTCAAAAGAGCAGCACTTCTGACTGGAATGCAAAGTCGAAGGAAACTTGCACTGAATAGCAACTCTCAAAGTATCTAAATACTCACAAAATATGCTTCATAATATAGAGAGAGAAAGAGAGAAAACGTGTTTCTGGTGTGATTTTCAATTCTAACTTAGCCCTCTATTTATAGGAAAATTTTAGTAGGTTTGACCTGCAACCTGATGGCTTTACCTGCTACTATTCCCACCCACCACATTTGAAATATAATTCAGCACATTTCTTCACCAACCACAAGTGGAGCCCACCAATTCTAGAATTTTCCACCAAATGATAAACTCCGAAAATTCAACAATTTCTGAACCAGTCATCTCGTAAAATTCATAATAAATCATACGTTCATTTTTAACGGTTCAAAATTTGTAGGAATATACTCAACTTATATATGTATAACATATCCAAAAATTACCACGATCCAACGGTCGGATTAAAAATTATAACCCCCGCAAAATATCTCAAAAACCCTGATTTTTAATACCTCCATTCCGACAAAAATACGGATAAAAACCTCAACATTAACTCCTTCATTTTTAACCACAAAAATATATCCCTCGTTTATATCCACATAAAATAAATATTTCCTTATCATATGAATCAATAATTAATTATTCATAAATAATATTATAGAATCACATTTATGACAACCAGGCCGTTCCCAGGAAAGAGGGGGCTTTCCAATAAGAATTTCTCCTTACTGGCGCGCAATTAGATGACCAAACCTCTCCTTAGACAGAACTTTTTAGACATTGACAATAATGTTATCTAATAATATTATTCAAATAATATGAATTATTGATCTGATAAAGGAAAATACTGTGCAACAACAATTATTGAAACAACAATAATATAAAATATCAACGCAACAATTATTGAATCAATAAAATAAAATATTGAACAGTAACTACTGTAACAATTATTGAGTAGTGCTTTCTTACGTAAGAATCAATAATTTTAAAAATACTATGCAATACCGTGTGCTACTGTGCAATAACGCGTATTACTGTATTTTAACCACCGGCTATTCCAACAGTGTTAACGGTAACAACTACGCCGTTATTTGTAAAAACTCAAATTTGTCGTTTTTTTCATCCGACAGTTATTCGTTATGGGGCACACAAATAGCTGCGCCGTCGTACGAATATTCCCCGACAGAAAGAATATTCCACGACCAAACGAATATTCCCCGACAACAATGAATATTTTATATATCACCCTTAACTTTAACATTTATCAATTTAACCATTTACTGAATAGAAAAATTGAATACTTTTATTTCATAAAATTCGGGGTCTTACAGCTTAGTTTCTAATATTACCCCAAATATTAAATGTAACTTTGATTCTCTCATTATTTTCTGTCCAATAAATAATAATCTCTTATTTCAATACAAGGGTAATATAGACAATTGATATTATAATTAATGCTATATAATTATTACCTTAATATTTATACATAACTCTAAAACGACCTATATTAAGGAACGAATGAAATATTTTATTACTTAGAATTTTACCTTAATCATAAAGGGCGGATCTAGTTAGTGGTCAATGTAGGCAACTGTCTACACTGACTTTTTGGAGAAAAAAATTTCTATGCAGCAGCTAGCAACTTAATATAATATACAGTTCTCCTTTTAATTTTAAAATCCATGTGACATTTTCAAATTAAGAATTGATATAACGATATTAATCAATCCGTTTGATTTTAATCAATAGAATAATTAATATTGTAAACTATATAGAAAATATTATTAATTACTAAATTTGTTGTTTTAGAAACTTAAAATCAATTTACAGTTTTTAAATTTAAAATTTAGTAATTGAACACTCTTTAATTAATTAAACCTGAGACTTAAATTAGAGGGTGTCAATTTTAATCACTAAACTAAAACCTCATTTGTTGTAATATCATATTACTAATATGTGACTTCAAATTAAACATAGATAGCATATTGTTTATATAAAAGATAAATACACATTTGTTACGTATTATTGCATCAAATATATTGTTTTAAAATGCACCCAAAGTTTTTTTTTCGAAATTACTCTCTCCGTTCAATAATATAAGACCATTATTGACTTCTTCAAGTCAGCTTGAGACATTTTCAACTCAAAATTGACATGAATTTCTTTAATTTTAGTCAATACAAAGATGAATATTGTGAAATATCTAAGAAATACTATTCATTGTAAGATTTATTATTTCATAATTTTCAATAAAACATCTCAATTTTGAGTTTGAAAATATCGCAAATTGACTTTTAAACGTCAATAATAATATTATAATTTGGAACGAATGAAGTATTAATATTTTATTATATAATTTGACATATATATATATATATATATATATATCATTATTTCACATTAATATGTATTTAATTTATTGTCCTCACTGACTTTGTAATCCTGGATCCGCCACTTATAAATCATTTCACTATTGCAAATTAGTTTTGAATACAATTAATAAGTTAATAACAGAGTGTTTGTTGATCATTTCATTTTGCATATTTTTTGACGGGTACTATACCACAAGAGATTGGTAGACTTTGGAATCTAAAGAAGATAGACTTAAGTGTCGCTAACCTACATGGTACCATTCCAGAATCAATCTTCAACATCTCAAGCTTAGAATTCATTGGATTCTTCGCTAGTCAAGTTTCAGGTAAACTTCCAACCAATTTTGGCCACAAGCTACCCAATCTAAAAAAAATTGAATTTGGAGGAAATAACCTGACAGAGATTTTGTCGTTGTCTATCTCAAATGCTACTCAACTCGTGAGTTTAGACCTTGGTAGCAACAAATTCACTGGTACAATTCCCAATTCACTTGGAAATTTGAAACATCTTGAAGACCTAAGATTGGACCTGAACAATTTCATAACTGAAAGTTCATCTTCAGAACTAAGCTTCCTCACTAGTTTGACCAATTGCAGAAACTTAAGATATTTATCCTTAAGTAGTAATTCTCTACATGGATACCTTCCAGCTTCCATTGGAAATTTCTCCACTTCTTTTAAACAATTGTTTGCAAGTCATTGTGGAATCAAGGGAACCTTTCCGAATGAAATTGTCAATTTAAGCAGCCTTACAATATTAGGTCTTTATAGGAATGAATTGACTAGAAAAAATCTTGAGGCCATAAAAGGGTTGTCGATGCTACAAGTGTTAGACCTTGGTGAGAACAAGATAGGAGGATCCATGTCGGATTATCTTTGTCAATTACAGAACTTGGGTTACTTAAGCTTAGGAGCAAACCAGATTTCCGGTCCTTTGCCAGCATGCTTAGGAAATATTATTTCTCTAAGATATCTTTATCTTTTTTCAAACAGATTGACCTCTAACTTGCCAAGAAACTTTGGGAACCTCAAGGATCTTTTGCAGGTCAATATATCCAGAAATTCTTTAAGCGGCCATATACCCCTTGAACATGGAAATCTTAACGTTGTTGTGCTAATAGATCTATCACATAATCAATTGTCGGGTGACATCCCTAGCACCCTTGGGGTGCTCCAGAACTTGGCTCTGCTTTCTTTGGCAAACAACAGGTTACAAGGACCTATTCCCGATACATTCAAATATTCAGTGAGCTTAATGAACTTGGATTTGTCTCATAACAACCTCTCTGGTGTGATTCCCAAGTCCTTAGAGGCACTCTTGTATCTTAGATATTTTAATGTATCTTCTAATAGTTTAAGAGGAGAAATTCCAAGTGACGGTCCTTTCCAAAGCTTCAGCAGTCGATCTTTCTTATGGAATGAAGCGTTGTGTGGTGCTCCTCGATTTCAAGTCCCAATATGCAATAATAGTTCTGTTCATGGATCATCAAAGAAAAAGAGAGTTCTTTTAGCTGTATGTATTTCGCTGGTGATTGCATCCATAATTCTTACCTTGGCCTTTGCATTTGTGTTGATAAGACGTGGACGCAGAATTAGACTCCCCACGGGAATTGAATTGTCAGAAAGAATAGGCCCTATGAGAATTTCATACTATGAACTTCAAAGAGCAACTAATGGCTTTAGTGAAAGTAATTTGGTTGGCATGGGTAGTTTTGGTTCAGTTTTTAAAGGGATACTTGCAAATGGGACATTAGTGGCCATAAAGGTATTCAATCTGCAACTAGAAGGAGGATTCAAGAGTTTTGTTGTGGAATGTGAAGTGTTACGCAACCTTCGCCACCGAAATATCAGCAAAGTCATTGGTAGTTGCTCTAACCTTGATTTCAAAGCATTGGTACTTGAATACATACCTAATGGGAGTCTTGAGAAGTGGTTGTACTCCCACAACCATTTCTTAGATATTTTGCAAAGAATAAACTTAATGATAGATGTGGCATGTGCTTTGGACTATCTCCATCATGGTTATTCAACGCCTGTGGTTCATTGCGATCTTAAGCCTAACAACGTCCTTCTAGATGAAGATATGGTTGCACGTGTGAGTGATTTTGGCATAGCAAAGTTATTGGGAGAGGGGGAGAGCATTGCACAAACCATGACTCTAGCCACAATTGGATATATTGCACCAGGTAACCCTTAAACTTTTTTGTTTATTTTTCCTAATAGTAAAACTTTGCTCATTTGTATTCTCAACTATGTTTTTTCGTTTACCTTGTTGATTTGTGATGTTGGATTTAGAGTACGGATCGGAAGGATTAGTATCCACAAAATGCGATGTTTACAGTTATGGCATTATGTTGATGGAAGTATTTACAAGAACTAAGCCTAGTGATGAACAATTTCTTGGAGATATGAGTTTGAAGCGTTGGGTAAAAGATTCACTTCCTAACTTAGTAATGCAAGTTATTGACCCAAACTTGCTAAAATCAGAGGATGGACACATAACTGTGAAGTTACAATGTCTCTCATCTATTATGGAATTGGCTTTGAGTTGTGTTGTTGATTCACCTGAAGAGAGATCCAACATGAAAGATGCTATGGTTACACTCAAGAAGATCAAACTTGACTTCCTTGCAAATCACGAAAGGAATTAAAACATCAAAGTACTCATTTTTCTCATCTTTTTTATTAGTAAATTAACTCTAATAGTTATTCAATAATTTTAACATATTTTTATATTTCATGTTTTTGCAATGGTTTTTAGGCCTATCAAAGGTTGGAGAGATATTGGCAACGTCTATGCTTCAAACTATCCGATCTTAAATAAAGACATTGTCATGATCATGGTTTTACTCATCAACAGTTTGTTTTGGTACTCGGTCTAACATATATTTTAGTTAAACTAATATTTAAAAGAGTTTTTTTGGCTAATTGTAGTGGTCGCATTGTCCTTACTACATGTTATGGTGTCATTGTGTGTCATAAATGTATTGCATTTAGACGAAAACAGTTTGAGTTAAAGATGAAGATTTTGTGTTCTTTCTTTCCCTATTTTCATGGAATGAAGTGAAATAGGCATATAACGAATCAGATATGTTCAAATATAATAATACGACTCTAATAACAGTATCAGACAGTACCAATTTCGCTCATTCGTATGATATCGTATAGAATTAAGGAAACTTGTTGAGAATATTAATGGAGAGAAGCCAACTCAATTATGTCGATGGTAGAATTGAAAGGTAGGTTATGTTTGTTTAGCAGGACTAAGAAAACTAATGATTGTGTTTCGTAGAGTATTTTCCAATAATAGCACAAATAACGATCAACTTTCTGAATTACAGTCAAAACGTTCGACTTTTTTAAAAATAACCAAAAGTCAATTGAAGTGGGTTTTAAACACTAAAATGAAAATCAAAAGCCACCCCAAGTGGCGTTGGAATTTTAGTGTCAGAAAATGGTCTTTTTAAACTAAATAAAAAATTCGTCCAATTTTTTTTTTAAAAAATAACAAATTTGATAATTTTTATTTTTTTAAAAACCCAAATTAAAAAATAAAAATATTATATACTTGAAAGCCATTTGAAATGGCATTGGAATAATTTATTTTTTTAAATAAAGCTTGAACGCCATTTCAAATGGCTTTGGAACAATTTATATATTTTTAAGTTGAAAGCCATTTCAAATGGCTTTGGAACAATAATATTTTTCTTTGGAAGTTGAACGCCATTTCAAATGACTTTGGAACAATATTTTTATTTTTTTTAAAGTGAATTGTCAACTTGGCATTGGACCCAAATTTTTAAATTTTTTTATAAAACAAATGAACGCCATTTTAAATAGCTTTGGAACAATTTTTTTTACAAAATGTGACGCCCCCAAAAATAGGTATACATCACCCATCTTGGGTTGTCAGATACATGGTACAGAATTCAAATACAACTTACTAATACAACTGTCGTGCACAATACGACAAAATATAAACTGTGAGTTTGAATACAAATATTATCTTCTAGAGAGTATTCATACTCAAAAGGAGTCCTCATTACAATTATTATCACACTATTACATAGAATAGTGAGGACTACTAATACTATCATCTGGTTCATCACTCCGTTTCCCGACTCGTCCCAGCTATATTCTCATGTCCTGAAGAGAACAATGAAAGAAAATGTGAGCTCAACTAGCCCAGTAAAAAATATTATGACTAAGATAATGCAGAATAAATTATCATTAGCCTTCAACAGTGTTAAACTGATAAAATATAACGAACATCAAGTTTAACTGTAGCGGAACAAGCAATCCATTAAAAGAGTCAAGTAGAAAATAAAATCTACTATCTTCTATGATTTAAAAGGTTTTTCAACACTGTTATCGCTGAGACTCAGCTTAATAAAATAATCCACATCATCGAATCACCCCTGCACTACGGCCAAGGATATTCGTGTATTCATTAATGGTCATGATCATGCCAACAACTGTCCATCAATGCACTACGGGCCAATGAGAACTTTTACCACATCATTTGTAGCATTACGGTCATGATTATACCGAATAATCCCTGGTCATAATCATACCAAGTCCATCTATGCACTACAGGCCACAGATGTAACGACCCCAAAATAGGTCCATTCCATCCAACCTATTCTGAGTCGCCAAATACATGGTATAGAAAACAACTGTAACTTTATTACAACAATTGTCGTACAAAATACAACAACACATATGCTGTGAGTTTGGATACAAATATATACCAAATGTGACTCATGTTCCAACCGTGGACATCACCTCACAATGACACCTTACATAAAGGTATAGTCAAAAACTGTTTTAGAAATTAGAATCTTTGGGAAGTGCTCAAGGAAACCTTCGTACATGGGAGGCCATGCGTCTAGGTTATGATAGATATCATATGGCCACAGAATTATTCTTGGTTGACCCAATAGACCCCAAAGAAAAACGAGAAGATTACTATCATATTCTTCCCAATGGTGAGTCTTCTCTTGACATATCATTATCTCTACTGTCTCTAATTGAGAATTATACTTCAAACAAACACTAAGTCTATATAGGTAGTGCTCGTATATATACTCAGCAAGTGGATGAGCACATCCCTGTCTTATGATGACACGAGGTTGTATGTCGTTAGACATCTTGTATGATAGTGTCAAACCACCCTTCCAACGTTGGGTAGACCTTACCCTATTAGATTCACCAAATAAAACTACTAAATGAACTTTTCTATACTGCTTCGGGAGAACATCCACAGCTAGAGACCACCGTTCTATTTCCCCGTTACCCTCGCTCGACCCAGCTACACTCTTATTACCTGAAAGGAATTGTGAAGCAAAAGGGTGAGCACAACTAGCTCAGTAAAGAATATCATGACTAAAGATAATTAAATTATCAATAGCCTTCATCAATAATAAATCAGAGATTTAGAACATATGGTAAATGATAAAAATTTCAACCATAGTTGCAGCGGAACGAGCAATCCATTAGAAGAGTCAAATAGACTATAAAGTCTATTATCTTCTCCATATTAAAAATCCATCATCAATGTTTTATCCCTGTAACATCAATCAACAATTCTGGTCCACAATCATATGAATAACTCATAATCATAACCGTAGTTCTAAATTCCTCTTCTCATCCAGGACGAAGATAATTTTCATCGCCTATCTTTACCTGAAACATCAAAGATCATGGTTACACCAAATCACATTTCCTGTTCATAATCATACTAATAACTTCATCTTTGCACTACGACCAAAGATATTCATTTGTATCACCAGTTGGTCATGTTTATATCAACATCTGTTCATCTTTTCACTACTGGCCAAAGATACTCAACAACATGTCATCTTTGCACTACGGACCAAAGATATTCATCAACAATTCATCTTTGCACTACAGGCCAAAGATATTCCTCAACAGTTCATATTTGCACTACGGCCAAATATATTCATCAACAGTTCATATTTGCACTATAGGCCAAATATATTAATATCTCAAAGAAATATATAATCATTTATATAAATAATAATTATAACCATGTTGATCATTTCACCTTTGCACTT
The DNA here is from genome assembly GCA_016801055.1 of Panax notoginseng. Lineage (NCBI taxonomy): Eukaryota > Viridiplantae > Streptophyta > Magnoliopsida > Apiales > Araliaceae > Panax > Panax notoginseng. Next base: position 257,767,021 of record CM029013.1, read on the forward strand.
AAGCTGAAGATATTCAATTATAAATTCAATGGTCATGATCATACTAGTCAATAATTCAACTTTGCACTACTGGCCAAAGAGAACCCAAAGTCATGATCATACCAATAATCTACCCATCTTTACACTCAAGTGAAAGAGAATTTCAACATCAGGGTTATAAAAATGTTATATATGATAATAAAAACAATATGATCAACATATAGATTTAATCTCAAGAGTAATATTCATAAATCAACTATAATTTGGTTAGAAAAAGAAACCAATTTTATCGTGAATAGTAACTCGTGAATAGTAACTCATGAATAGTAACTCGTAAATAGTAACTCGTGAATAGTAACTCATGAATAGTAACCCCGACACAAAAAGGTAAAAATTTCATAATAAAATACATACCAATATTTCGGTATAATGATATTGAAAGAATAATATTTCTTAAGCTTATAAACAATTTATTTTAATTGTTTACACTTTACTAAATAATGCATTTAATCATTCTAAAATGCCAAACTCATAAGATTTCATCACCAATAACCAAAACCCTCATCAAAAATCTGCATATACCTCATATAGGATTCTCAAGTCATAAAATTCTATTTTCCAATTTTCTTACTTCACAAAACATATTTAATTCATTTACTCATAACTAGACCATTTTCATGAAAAATACTAAATCAGTTCCAAAAATATTTTTTTTCTGGAATTTAGCATAATATAGTCCCATAGTGAACATATATTTTTCTCAAAATTTTTAAAAGTCATTTACTATTTTTCATATGGCCAAAACAGCCGAATATTTAGATATTTATCAAAAATTGTAATTTTGTCCAAAAATTTCGAAATTTACATAGTACACTGATATTATATAGATATACTTCCAATAAAAATTTCATCAATTTTGAAGTTAACCACAAGGAGTTATAAGCGGTTACTTTTAAAATAGTCTTTCCCCGTAAAATTCATAACTCTTAATCTATAAATCTCAAAAATCACCATTTTTGGACACAATCAATAAAACTCATCAAAATATCATTTGAAATTTTTCCAGAATTTTCTAAAGGTCAGAAGAATTACAAAACTGAAAATCATAACAACCCTTAAAATCCCTTACTATCCCTTACCTCAAAAGAGCAGTACTTCTGACTGGAATGCAAAGCCGAAGGAAACTTGCACTGAATAGCAACTCTCAAAGTATCTAAATACTCACAAAATATGCTTCATAATATAGAGAGAGAAAGAGAGAAAGCTTATGTTTCTGGTGTGATTTTCAATTCTAACTTAGCCCTCTATTTATAGGAAAATTTTAGTAGGCTTGACCTGCAACCTGATGGCTTTACCTGCTACTATTCTCACCCACCACATTTGAAATATAATTCAGCACATTTCTTCACCAACCACAAGTGGGGCCCACCAATTCTAGAATTTTCCACCAAAAATGATTTATAACCTGATTTCCGAATCAGCCACCTCTTAAAATTCATAACAAATCATACGTTCATTTTTAACGGTTCAAAATTTGTGGACATATACTCAACTTATATATGTATAACATATCCAAAAATTACCACGATCCAACGGTCGGATTAAAAATTATAACCCCCGTAAAATATCTCAAAAACCCTAATTTTTAATACCTCCATTCCGACAAAAATACTGATAAAAATTTCAGCATTAACTCCTTCATTTTAACCACAAAAATATATCCCTCATTTATATCCACATAAAATAAATATTTCCTTATCATATGAATCAATAATTATTCACAAATAATATTACAGAATCACATTTATGACAACCAGGCCGTTCCCAAGAAAGAGGGGGCTTTCCAATAAGAATTTTTCCTTACTGGCGCGCAATTAGGTGACCAAACCTCTCCTTAGACAGAACTTTCTAGACATTACCAATAATGTTATCTAATAATATTATTCAAATAATATGAATTATTGATCTGATAATGGGAAATACTGTGCAGTGACAATTATTGAACAATAATAATATAAAATTTCAACGTAGCAATTATTGAATCAATAAAATAAAATATTGAACAGTAATTACTGTAACAATTATTGAGTAGTGCCTTCTTACGTAAGAATCAATAATTTCAGAAATACTATGCAATATCGTGTGCTACTGTGCAATAACTCGTATTACTGTATTTTAACCACCGGGTATTCCAACAGTGTTAACGGTAACAACTACGCCGTTATTTGTAAAAACTCAAATTTGTCGTTTTCTTCCCCCGACAGTTATTCGTTATGGGGCCCACAAATAGCTGCGCCGTCGTACGAATATTCCCCGACAGAAAGAATATTCCACGACCAAACGAATATTCCCCGACAACAATGATTATTTTATAACCACTTGCTTATTTTGAAAAAAAAAAATCATATTTCACCCATAACTTTAAACTTTTATCAATTTAACCATTTACTGAATAGTAATTATAAGAAAAATTAAATACTTTTATTTCATAAAATTCGGGGTCTTACAATCTCCCCTCCTTATGAAATTTCGTCCCCGAAATTTACGTACCTGGTATTTCGAAGAGTTGAGAATACATTGCTTCCATTTCAGATTCTATCTCTCAGATCATCATGATTTCTCCATTGCTCATCTCCCATGATAACTTCATTTGGGTTCCTCATTTGTTGGGAAGTCATGACAACCGTCATCCCTCGAACTACTCGGCTTCGACTTGTCTGGAGCAGCATTTGGTGTCATCATTACCGTTGGAATATACCTTTCTATAGGACATATTCCTCCCTCAACTGCCTCTTCGTACTCCTCATTCATGATCTGAATCATCAATCTTCGATCCATATTGGATTCAGGTTGACCGCTATGTACAGGGTAATTCAAAACTCGATGTTGGGTTCTCTCAATTGCTTTCCAAAAAGAGAAATTCATATCATCTATTTTAGCCTTCTTAGATCGAACATCTCTTTCCACAATATCCACGTGTCGTGCGGCTTTTGCCCATGCATCACTTATTCTCACTCGTTCAGTTTTTTCTTCTTTCAGCTCAGATTCCATTTTTATCATCTTATACTCTGCCAAAGAATGCTTCTGTTCAAGCATCACATATCGGGTAACACAAGCTTGAATTGTTGCATCCTTTTGTTCCACGACCGCCTGTCGTTCTTCTGCCTGCTCTTCTAACTCATGAATACGATTTTGAAATTCTACATTTTGATCATATAATACCTCTAATAAACTCTCATCTGGTACTTCTTCTTCCTCTTCTTCCTCAGTCTCAGCTGTTACCTCTGCGACTATCTCGGGTGCAACTATCAATTCTTCACTCACCACATGGATATCTCTAATTCCTTCTTCGTCTGACATCACATTATCACGGTTAGTGATTAGAGGTATCCCCACAGTCTCATTCACTCCATTGTTAGCATTCTCAGCTGCCATTCTCAAATACTGTCATAAAACAAGGGTTAATTAAACAAATTAACATATCACATAATATCCCAATATTATGACTAACCAACAAATAAGCTTAGGTAGGACACACTAGCGAAGGATTTACTCATCTCTCCCCTTCTAGTTGTATTCCCCGATCTCCGCCAGAGATCATATCCCTAAGCTCTGATACCAAATGTAACGACCCCAAAATAGGTCCATTCCATCCAACCTATTCTGAGTCGCCAAATACATGGTACAAAAAACAACTGTAACTTTATTACAACAATTGTCGTACAAAATACAACAACACATATGCTGTGAGTTTGGATACAAATATATACCAAATGTGACTCATGTTCCAACCGTGGACATCACCTCACAATGACACCTTACATAAAGGTATAGTCAAAAACTGTTTTAGAAATTAGAATCTTTGGAAAGTGCTCAAGGAAACCTTCGTACATGGGAGGCCATGCGCCTAGGTTATGATAGATATCATATGGCCACAGAATTATTCTTGGTTGACCCAAGAGACCCCAAAGAAAAACGAGAAGATTACTATCATATTCTTCCCAATGGTGAGTCTTCTCTTGACATATCATTATCTCTACTGTCTCTAATTGAGAATTATACTTCAAACAAACACCAAGATTATATAGGTAGTGCTCGTATATATACTCAGCAAGTGGATGAGCACATCCCTGTTTTATGATGACACGAGGTTGTATGTCGTTAGACATCTTGTATGATAGTGTCAAACCACCCTTCCAACGTTGGGTAGACCTTACCCTATTAGATTCACCAAATAAAACTACTAAATGAACTTTTCTATACTGCTTCGGGAGAACATCCACAGCTAGAGACCACCGTTCTATTTTCCCGTTACCCTCGCTCGACCCAGCTACACTCTTATTACCTGAAAGGAATTGTGAAGCAAAAGGGTGAGCACAACTAGCTCAGTAAAGAATATCATGACTAAAGATAATTAAATTATCAATAGCCTTCATCAATAATAAATCAGAGATTTAGAACATATGGTAAATGATAAAAATTTCAACCATAGTTGCAGCGGAACGAGCAATCCATTAGAAGAGTCAAATAGACTATAAAGTCTATTATCTTCTCCATATTAAAAATCCATCATCAATGTTTTATCCCTGTAACATCAATCAACAATTCTGGTCCACAATCATATGAATAACTCATAATCATAACCGTAGTTCTAAATTCCTCTTCTCATCCAGGACGAAGATAATTTTCATCGCCTATCTTTACCTGAAACATCAAAGATCATGGTTACACCAAATCACATTTCCTGTTCATAATCATACTAATAACTTCATCTTTGCACTACGACCAAAGATATTCATTTGTATCACCAGTTGGTCATGTTTATATCAACATCTGTTCATCTTTTCACTACTGGCCAAAGATACTCAACAACATGTCATCTTTGCACTACGGACCAAAGATATTCATCAACAATTCATCTTTGCACTACAGGCCAAAGATATTCCTCAACAGTTCATATTTGCACTACGGCCAAATATATTCATCAACAGTTCATATTTGCACTATAGGCCAAATATATTAATATCTCAAAGAAATATATAATCATTTATATAAATAATAATTATAACCATGTTGATCATTTCACCTTTGCACTTAAGCTGAAGATATTCAATTATAAATTCAATGGTCATGATCATACTAGTCAATAATTCAACTTTGCACTACTGGCCAAAGAGAACCCAAAGTCATGATCATACCAATAATCTACCCATCTTTACACTCAAGTGAAAGAGAATTTCAACATCAGGGTTATAAAAATGTTATATATGATAATAAAAACAATATGATCAACATATAGATTTAATCTCAAGAGTAATATTCATAAATCAACTATAATTTGGTTAGAAAAAGAAACCAATTTTATCGTGAATAGTAACTCGTGAATAGTAACTCATGAATAGTAACTCGTAAATAGTAACTCGTGAATAGTAACTCATGAATAGTAACCCCGACACAAAAAGGTAAAAATTTCATAATAAAATACATACCAATATTTCGGTATAATGATATTGAAAGAATAATATTTCTTAAGCTTATAAACAATTTATTTTAATTGTTTACACTTTACTAAATAATGCATTTAATCATTCTAAAATGCCAAACTCATAAGATTTCATCACCAATAACCAAAACCCTCATCAAAAATCTGCATATACCTCATATAGGATTCTCAAGTCATAAAATTCTATTTTCCAATTTTCTTACTTCACAAAACATATTTAATTCATTTACTCATAACTAGACCATTTTCATGAAAAATACTAAATCAGTTCCAAAAATATTTTTTTTCTGGAATTTAGCATAATATAGTCCCATAGTGAACATATATTTTTCTCAAAATTTTTAAAAGTCATTTACTATTTTTCATATGGCCAAAACAGCCGAATATTTAGATATTTATCAAAAATTGTAATTTTGTCCAAAAATTTCGAAATTTACATAGTACACTGATATTATATAGATATACTTCCAATAAAAATTTCATCAATTTTGAAGTTAACCACAAGGAGTTATAAGCGGTTACTTTTAAAATAGTCTTTCCCCGTAAAATTCATAACTCTTAATCTATAAATCTCAAAAATCACCATTTTTGGACACAATCAATAAAACTCATCAAAATATCATTTGAAATTTTTCCAGAATTTTCTAAAGGTCAGAAGAATTACAAAACTGAAAATCATAACAACCCTTAAAATCCCTTACTATCCCTTACCTCAAAAGAGCAGTACTTCTGACTGGAATGCAAAGCCGAAGGAAACTTGCACTGAATAGCAACTCTCAAAGTATCTAAATACTCACAAAATATGCTTCATAATATAGAGAGAGAAAGAGAGAAAGCTTATGTTTCTGGTGTGATTTTCAATTCTAACTTAGCCCTCTATTTATAGGAAAATTTTAGTAGGCTTGACCTGCAACCTGATGGCTTTACCTGCTACTATTCTCACCCACCACATTTGAAATATAATTCAGCACATTTCTTCACCAACCACAAGTGGGGCCCACCAATTCTAGAATTTTCCACCAAAAATGATTTATAACCTGATTTCCGAATCAGCCACCTCTTAAAATTCATAACAAATCATACGTTCATTTTTAACGGTTCAAAATTTGTGGACATATACTCAACTTATATATGTATAACATATCCAAAAATTACCACGATCCAACGGTCGGATTAAAAATTATAACCCCCGTAAAATATCTCAAAAACCCTAATTTTTAATACCTCCATTCCGACAAAAATACTGATAAAAATTTCAGCATTAACTCCTTCATTTTAACCACAAAAATATATCCCTCATTTATATCCACATAAAATAAATATTTCCTTATCATATGAATCAATAATTATTCACAAATAATATTACAGAATCACATTTATGACAACCAGGCCGTTCCCAAGAAAGAGGGGGCTTTCCAATAAGAATTTTTCCTTACTGGCGCGCAATTAGGTGACCAAACCTCTCCTTAGACAGAACTTTCTAGACATTACCAATAATGTTATCTAATAATATTATTCAAATAATATGAATTATTGATCTGATAATGGGAAATACTGTGCAGTGACAATTATTGAACAATAATAATATAAAATTTCAACGTAGCAATTATTGAATCAATAAAATAAAATATTGAACAGTAATTACTGTAACAATTATTGAGTAGTGCCTTCTTACGTAAGAATCAATAATTTCAGAAATACTATGCAATATCGTGTGCTACTGTGCAATAACTCGTATTACTGTATTTTAACCACCGGGTATTCCAACAGTGTTAACGGTAACAACTACGCCGTTATTTGTAAAAACTCAAATTTGTCGTTTTCTTCCCCCGACAGTTATTCGTTATGGGGCCCACAAATAGCTGCGCCGTCGTACGAATATTCCCCGACAGAAAGAATATTCCACGACCAAACGAATATTCCCCGACAACAATGATTATTTTATAACCACTTGCTTATTTTGAAAAAAAAAATTCATATTTCACCCATAACTTTAAACTTTTATCAATTTAACCATTTACTGAATAGTAATTATAAGAAAAATTAAATACTTTTATTTCATAAAATTCGGGGTCTTACAATCTCCCCTCCTTATGAAATTTCGTCCCCGAAATTTACGTACCTGGTATTTCGAAGAGTTGAGAATACATTGCTTCCATTTCAGATTCTATCTCTCAGATCATCATGATTTCTCCATTGCTCATCTCCCATGATAACTTCATTTGGGTTCCTCATTTGTTGGGAAGTCATGACAGCCGTCATCCCTCGAACTACTCGGCTTCGACTTGTTTGGAGCAGCATTTGGTGTCATCATTACCGTTGGAATATACCTTTCTATAGGACATATTCCTCCCTCAACTGCCTCTTCGTACTCCTCATTCATGATCTGAATCATCAATCTTCGATCCATATTGGATTCAGGTTGACCGCTATGTACAGGGTAATTCAAAACTCGATGTTGGGTTCTCTCAATTGCTTTCCAAAAAGAGAAATTCATATCATCTATTTTAGCCTTCTTAGATCGAACATCTCTTTCCACAATATCCACGTGTCGTGCGGCTTTTGCCCATGCATCACTTATTCTCACTCGTTCAGTTTTTTCTTCTTTCAGCTCAGATTCCATTTTTATCATCTTATACTCTGCCAAAGAATGCTTCTGTTCAAGCATCACATATCGGGTAACACAAGCTTGAATTGTTGCATCCTTTTGTTCCACGACCGCCTGTCGTTCTTCTGCCTGCTCTTCTAACTCATGAATACGATTTTGAAATTCTACATTTTGATCATATAATACCTCTAATAAACTCTCATCTGGTACTTCTTCTTCCTCTTCTTCCTCAGTCTCAGCTGTTACCTCTGCGACTATCTCGGGTGCAACTATCAATTCTTCACTCACCACATGGATATCTCTAATTCCTTCTTCGTCTGACATCACATTATCACGGTTAGTGATTAGAGGTATCCCCACAGTCTCATTCACTCCATTGTTAGCATTCTCAGCTGCCATTCTCAAATACTGTCATAAAACAAGGGTTAATTAAACAAATTAACATATCACATAATATCCCAATATTATGACTAACCAACAAATAAGCTTAGGTAGGACACACTAGCGAAGGATTTACTCATCTCTCCCCTCCTAGTTGTATTCCCCGATCTCCGCCAGAGATCATATCCCTAAGCTCTGATACCAAATGTAACGACCCCAAAATAGGTCCATTCCATCCAACCTATTCTGAGTCGCCAAATACATGGTACAAAAAACAACTGTAACTTTATTACAACAATTGTCGTACAAAATACAACAACACATATGCTGTGAGTTTGGATACAAATATATACCAAATGTGACTCATGTTCCAACCGTGGACATCACCTCACAATGACACCTTACATAAAGGTATAGTCAAAAACTGTTTTAGAAATTAGAATCTTTGGAAAGTGCTCAAGGAAACCTTCGTACATGGGAGGCCATGCGCCTAGGTTATGATAGATATCATATGGTCACAGAATTATTCTTGGTTGACCCAAGAGACCCCAAAGAAAAACGAGAAGATTACTATCATATTCTTCCCAATGGTGAGTCTTCTCTTGACATATCATTATCTCTACTGTCTCTAATTGAGAATTATACTTCAAACAAACACCAAGATTATATAGGTAGTGCTCGTATATATACTCAGCAAGTGGATGAGCACATCCCTGTTTTATGATGACACGAGGTTGTATGTCGTTAGACATCTTGTATGATAGTGTCAAACCACCCTTCCAACGTTGGGTAGACCTTACCCTATTAGATTCACCAAATAAAACTACTAAATGAACTTTTCTATACTGCTTCGGGAGAACATCCACAGCTAGAGACCACCGTTCTATTTTCCCGTTACCCTCGCTCGACCCAGCTACACTCTTATTACCTGAAAGGAATTGTGAAGCAAAAGGGTGAGCACAACTCAGTAAAGAATATCATGACTAAAGATAATTAAATTATCAATAGCCTTCATCAATAATAAATCAGAGATTTAGAACATATGGTAAATGATAAAAATTTCAACCATAGTTGCAGCGGAACGAGCAATCCATTAGAAGAGTCAAATAGACTATAAAGTCTATTATCTTCTCCATATTAAAAATCCATCATCAATGTTTTATCCCTGTAACATCAATCAACAATTCTGGTCCACAATCATATGAATAACTCATAATCATAACCGTAGTTCTAAATTCCTCTTCTCATCCAGGACGAAGATAATTTTCATCGCCTATCTTTACCTGAAACATCAAAGATCATGGTTACACCAAATCACATTTCCTGTTCATAATCATACTAATAACTTCATCTTTGCACTACGATCAAAGATATTCATTTGTATCACCAGTTGGTCATGTTTATATCAACATCTGTTCATCTTTTCACTACTGGCCAAAGATACTCAACAACATGTCATCTTTGCACTACGGACCAAAGATATTCATCAACAATTCATCTTTGCACTACAGGCCAAAGATATTCCTCAACAGTTCATATTTGCACTACGGCCAAATATATTCATCAACAGTTCATATTTGCACTATAGGCCAAATATATTAATATCTCAAAGAAATATATAATCATTTATATAAATAATAATTATAACCATGTTGATCATTTCACCTTTGCACTTAAGCTGAAGATATTCAATTATAAATTCAATGGTCATGATCATACTAGTCAATAATTCAACTTTGCACTACTGGCCAAAGAGAACCCAAAGTCATGATCATACCAATAATCTACCCATCTTTACACTCAAGTGAAAGAGAATTTCAACATCAGGGTTATAAAAATGTTATATATGATAATAAAAATAATATGATCAACATATAGATTTAATCTCAAGATTAATATTCATAAATCAACTATAATTTGGTTAGAAAAAGAAACCAATTTTATCGTGAATAGTAACTCGTGAATAGTAACTCATGAATAGTAACTCGTAAATAGTAACTCGTGAATAGTAACTCATGAATAGTAACTCCGACACAAAAAGGTAGAAATTCTATAATAAAATACATACCAATATTTCGGTATAATGATATTGAAAGAATAATATTTCTTAAGCTTATAAACAATTTATTTTAATTGTTTACACTTTACTAAATAATGCATTTAATCATTCTAAAATGCCAAACTCATAAGATTTCATCACCAATAACCAAAACCCTCATCAAAAATCTGCATATACCTCATATAGGATTCTCAAGTCATAAAATCCTATTTTCTAATTTTCTTACTTCACAAAACATATTTAATTCATTTACTCATAACTAGACTATTTTCATGAAAAATACCAAATCAGTTCCAAAAATATTTTTTTTCTGGAATTTAGCATAATATAGTCCCATAGTGAACATATATTTTTCTCAAAATTTTTAAAAGTCATTTACTATTTTTCATATGGCCAAAACAGCCGAATATTTAGATATTTATCAAAAATTGTAATTTTGTCCAAAAATTTCGAAATTTACATAGTACACTGATATTATATAGATATACTTCCAATAAAAATTTCATCAATTTTGAAGTTAACCACAAGGAGTTATAAGCGGTTACTTTTAAAATAGTCTTTCCCCGTAAAATTCATAACTCTTAATCTATAAATCTTAAAAATCACCATTTTTGGACACAATCAATAAAACTCATCAAAATATCATTTGAAATTTTTCCAGAATTTTCTAAAGGTCAGAAGAATTACAAAACTGAAAATCATAACAACCCTTAAAATCCCTTACTATCCCTTACCTCAAAAGAGCAGTACTTCTGACTGGAATGCAAAGCCGAAGGAAACTTGCACTGAATAGCAACTCTCAAAGTATCTAAATACTCACAAAATATGCTTCATAATATAGAGAGAGAAAGAGAGAAAGCTTATGTTTCTGGTGTGATTTTCAATTCTAACTTAGCCCTCTATTTATAGGAAAATTTTAGTAGGCTTGACCTGCAACCTGATGGCTTTACCTGCTACTATTCTCACCCACCACATTTGAAATATAATTCAGCACATTTCTTCACCAACCACAAGTGGGGCCCACCAATTCTAGAATTTTCCACCAAAAATGATTTATAACCTGATTTCCGAATCAGCCACCTCTTAAAATTCATAACAAATCATACGTTCATTTTTAACGGTTCAAAATTTGTGGACATATACTCAACTTATATATGTATAACATATCCAAAAATTACCACGATCCAACGGTCGGATTAAAAATTATAACCCCCGTAAAATATCTCAAAAATCCTAATTTTTAATACCTCCATTCCGACAAAAATACTGATAAAAATTTCAGCATTAACTCCTTCATTTTTAACCACAAAAATATATCCCTCATTTATATCCACATAAAATAAATATTTTCTTATCATATGAATCAATAATTATTCACAAATAATATTACAGAATCACATTTATGACAACCAGGCCGTTCCCAAGAAAGAGGGGGCTTTCCAATAAGAATTTTTCCTTACTGGCGCGCAATTAGGTGACCAAACCTCTCCTTAGACAGAACTTTCTAGACATTACCAATAATGTTATCTAATAATATTATTCAAATAATATGAATTATTGATCTGATAATGGGAAATACTGTGCAGTGACAATTATTGAACAACAATAATATAAAATTTCAACGTAGCAATTATTGAATCAATAAAATAAAATATTGAACAGTAATTACTGTAACAATTATTGAGTAGTGCATTCTTACGTAAGAATCAATAATTTCAAAAATACTATGCAATACCGTGTGCTACTGTGCAATAACTCGTATTACTGTATTTTAACCACCGGGTATTTCAACAGTGTTAACGGTGACAACTACGTCGTTATTTGTAAAAACTCAAATTTATCGTTTTCTTCCCCCGACAGTTATTCGTTATGGGGCCCACAAATAGCTGCGCCGTCGTACGAATATTCCCCGACAGAAAGAATATTCCACGACCAAACGAATATTCCCCGACAACAATGATTATTTTATAACCACTTGCTTATTTTGAAAAAAAATTCATATTTCACCCATAACTTTAAACTTTTATCAATTTAACCATTTACTGAATAGTAATTATAAGAAAAATTGAATACTTTTATTTCATAAAATTCGGGGTCTTACAACAGATGACTTTCAACATTTTATAAACATGAGGATGATGAAAATGATATAAGAATTTAATAAAACAAGTTCAAGAATTAATTTATCCAAGAATTAACAACGTCCAACACTACAAGAAAACTAGTCATTGCCGACGGGCCCCGCCGTCGCCAATGACCATAGTGCCGTCGGCAGTGAAGTAATTGGCGACGGGCACTGTCGTCGACCCTGCCGTTGCCCCACAGGTCGTCGTCCCTGTCTCCCGTCGTTAGCCGTCGGCATCATTGTCATTATCGACAGTGGTCGTTGGCGACGACATAAGGTTATTGGCGACGGCGATGGTGACGGCAATGTCGTCGGCAAAGACTTACAGTTTTTTGAGGAGGAAATCCATTACCAACGGCATGGCCGTCGGCATTGACATTGTAGCCGTCGGCAATGACCATTACCTTATGTCTGTCGCTATAAGTCATTGGCGACGGCATAGCCGTCGCCATTACCACCGTCGGCAATGACTACATAAATTTTGATTTTTTTTTTAATTTCAAAATTTCCCTGTTCATTTACAGATATACACCTGTTATAAACTAATAACAACCATCAAATCACAACTATACCTCTTATAAACTAGTAACCCAAATCAAATATATAGATAAAAAATATAATGGTCGTCGGTACAACTCAAAAACTGTACAAATACATACATGAAACTCAGAATATAACATAAACTAAACTAACTACAACCCGTCGCCTGTCTCCATGTCATCGAGCCGGCGGTCATCACCATGTACTGGAGGAGGCTGCTCGTCATCAGCTCGGTGGTCATCACCAGTGCCTCCACCTACACGAGTCTCATCAACAAGACCCTACAAAATTAAAATATTATTAACAAAATCAAAATGAAAACATATTTACATTATTATAGTTTGTGTTCTTCAAGTTAGGCGTATGGGGCTCGAACTCGGTCTCCGTATATCAAAATCGAGTTCCGCCAGTTGTAACGCGTGTCTATTACCTACGCGGTGCTATGTGTGTGTTTGCGTATCATTTAGACGGCCGATGCGGGTTTTGACCTCTTTTTCGGCTTTTTGGCTAAGTGTTGGTTAGTTTCGCAAACTGGGCTCGAACTCGGTCTTCGTATGTCGAAATCGAGTCCCATCAGTTGTAACGCATGTCTATTGCCTACGCGGTGCTATTGCCTGTGTTTGCGTGTTAACTGGACGACCGATGCGGGTTTTGGTCTCTTTTTCGACTAATTTCCTAAGTTTTCTCAAGTTAGGCGTACGGGGCTCGAACTCGGTCTCCGTGTGTCGGAATCGAGTCCCATCAGTTGTAACGCATGTCTATTGCCTACGCAGTACTATTGCCTGTGTTTGCGTGTTAACTGGACGACCGATGCGAGTTTTGGTCTCTTATTCGACTAATTTCCTAAGTTTTCTCAAGTTAGGCGTACGGGGCTCAAACTCGGTCTCCGTGTGTCAGAATCGAGTCCCGTCAGTTGTAACGCATGTCTATTGCCTACGCAGTGCTATTACCTGTGTTTGCGTGTTAACTGAACGACCGATGCGGGTTTTGGTCTCTTTTTCGACTAATTTCCTAAGTTTTCTCAAGTTAGGCGTATGAGGCTCGAACTCGGTCTCCGTATGTTGGAATCGAGTCCCGTCAGTTGTAACGTGTGTCTATTGCCTACGCGGTGCTAACTAGTTATTTGACAGTTTATATAAGCAATATAATTACAAATAAAGAAATACATCAATAATAAGTTTTACCTGTCGAATATGTGGAGGAAAGATGTTGGCCAAGACAACTGCACATACACGGATGGCCTCCTCCCGGACTACACCCATGAGGTTGTCAGCGGCAGCTGTAGGATCTATGGAGTCGTGGACAACCTCCTGAGCAAGCTGATAGATCCGCTCGCGTGATGGTGCGCCTGACTGCACGACACTGCTCGACATGCACCCCTCAATGATCCGCCTGAAGAAGTCATCGGATAATGAAGGGCCAGCGCCTGATCCACTCGCACCACTACCTCCGGTGGGTGGGCGACGTCGAGATCGCGCAGCAGGGACTATAGTGTAGGCTGGGACACGGGGAATGCCCACAATTCTACCCTTCTTCGGCCCCCCTGTAGCCTGCAGCCAGCCCTCCATCTCCTCGTCGTCACGCTCAGCATCAGCCACTGGAGTGTCACCTCTCTGGCTGCTCCGGACCACAGAAACGTCCTCGAACAGTGTCTGAAAAAACACAGAAATAGGTGAAAAGTAAGTATTTTGCTAAAAGAATACAAAAGGATTTCAAAGCCATCAAATACATACTAACTAAAATAATTAAATTACTTACCGCAATGTGCTCTACCTCAGGTGAGATATAACCATCGTCACCTTTCTTCTGGTGAGCGTGCCACCAAAACTCGAGGCGGGAAGGTCAGTGCTTTAGACTCACCTCGAGTCTCTCCCTGTAGAGGTCGTACGACTGACTCCCAGTGCAGTGTGGGAGACGACTCTGCTGTCGGGCAACTGTACGCTGTGCCGACATCTTCTTGAACGCTTCACCCTCCCAAATATCGCACATCTGCTCCCACACCGCAGCACCAATGAAATCTGGCCGGACATCTCTAAGTGTCTGTCCATTCGCCATCTTGGTCTGGACCTTCTTCTTCCAATCATAGACCCACTTGTGCCAATTCATCTCGAGATTCTTCCCGAGAACAGTGCTGCCGTGGGCTTCCTGCCCATCCTCGAAGCGATAATATCTCTGCAATACAACATATGAATATCAACAATTACTTAATTAGTAGACAACATAAAACAAAGCGGTAACTAAATATTCAAAAGCACAAATTAAAACTAAATATGAATGAATGACATCTTACCCTAAACTCAGCAATAATCAGCCCACGTGTGCGGTCATCCACATCCACCCACCTCATCCACGGGCTAGAGAATCGGTTGCGGACGATCCCAAGCAACGTGTTCCTTGGCGTCGCGTCAAGGATACTAAAAATGAAGGCCGTTAAATTTCCAAATTGCAAAGAATATATAAAAGAACAAAATAATTAATACAAACATAATGTATATATTACCTAGTAGTCCCGACACGGCATATAAGCGGCGCCTGGGGGGGATTCCCTAGCAATCCACGTTCTAGTCCCCGCGGAGGCCTACGTCGATCACCTATGTAGTGAAATACAACAATATTTATATTCTCGAATATAATGTCAATATTATATAAAATTAAAAACAATAAGATATATAACAACAAAACTTGTAATTATACCTGATGATCCAACCTGATCATCACCAACACTACCTCCACGGCCCCCACGGCCTGAACTACCAGCACGTCCACCACGATCACCGTGTGGTGTACGCGCCATATCTTTATATATACTGTCAAATCATCATCAAGAAGATAATATGAGAATACAACTAAAAGGATACAAACACAAATATCAGAATCGTCATGCACATATGCAGATATAACTAAAAGGAAACAACTATGCCATTTGAATACAACATGTAGATACAACTAAAAGGATACAACTATTACATTTGAATACAACTAAAAGGACATAAAGAGTACATACTCCTAATCATTTATATCATCAAAGCCATCAATATCAAAATCGTCATCTTCGAGCAGTAGATCTTCACTATCGTTGTCATCACCATCTTCGTCATCCTCAACGATTTCTTCAATTATATCTACCTCCTCTACAACATCGTCTTCACTTTCGACAGCGACAACATCATCCTCTTCTTCACTAGACTCACTAATAATTGTCACATCAGCAGGTGTGACACTAGTAGACTCGACTTGTAAAGGTTCATCGTCTGGACGAGGAGCTGTGCCTTGAAAACCACGGGCTTTGGTGGTTATAACAGCATGCCATGGGCTTGCAGGAGTCTTAACACTCCGCGCATAGTACACCTGTGTTGCTTGACTTGCTAAAATAAACAACTCGTCCATACCAGTCATCTGTCTTAGTTTTGACTTAACGTTAACAGTCACTCGTCCTGATTTTTTATCTACTTTAACTCCATTCTCAACATCAAACCAATGACAATTGAAGCAAACTAATTCTTTATGACCCCAATATTTGAGAACGATAACTTCTAGCAATCGTCCATACCAGTCATCCCAAATGTTATCGTAGCAGCTACCTTTCACCACAACACCAGAATCAGCAGAAGCGACATCCCCAATATCACAACACTTAAATCTGTAACCATTGACAATGCAATATGTATAAGTATCTACAGATCTTTCAAGGCCATCGGCTATAAGCTTTAGCCGATTGTCAGCTAACTCATCTGTGATGACCTAATGTACATTAACACAACATATTCTAAGGTTAATTACGCCATAAGAATAAATCTATGATGGTAGATTCATTGAACTTGTAAAGGTTAGACTTACATGGTCTTTAAACCATTGCACAAATTCTCCATTTCTCAAATTTTGCAAATCCCCATCCGATATACTCGGATTCGCTTCACGTACTTCAACATCATATTGACTGCAACACAATTATTTACTCAATGTTTTTGTAAAGGAAATTAACACAGTTACACCAGACATATATAGTTATGACTACTTACTTAATGTATGGCGCTACTTCATTCATGTTGACAAGTGCATACAATGTGGCAGCTGCATACTCCCTATCGGTCAAGAATCGCCTTTTTTTACCGCCGAATGGGCGTACAGGATAACTAAATGTCGTTAATTCCCCATTTTCCTCGTGCGCAACAACCTGATTCTGACGTAACTGATTGTGCTTCGTCTGAACATCCGACTCAAAATACAACGAGCAGAAATTAACAAGTTCCTCCATAACATACCTTTCAGCAATTGACCCCTCTACACGGGCTCTATTCTTCACCTTTTTCTTTAGACGTCGCATATACCTATGTGATATATAGATTAGCAAAAAAGAATGAACATTTTACCGTATTAAAAATATTAATGTCATTACCTCTCGAATGGATACATCCATCTATATTGCACGGGACCGCCAAACTTAGCTTCGTATGGCAAGTGAATAGGCAAATGCTCCATTGAATCAAAAAATGATGGAGGAAAGATCATTTCTAAATTGCACATTATTTCCACTATCTGCATCTCTATTTTATCTATGTCTTTGAGCTGAAGCTCTGTCAAACATAGATCTCTGAAGAAATTAGAAAGCTCTGTCAGTGCTTCAACCACACGTTTCGGTAACAAGTCGATAAATGCCACAGGGATCAACTTCTGCATGAATACGTGACAATCATGACTTTTGAGATCCCGAAACTTTAGCTCTTCGACTTTACAACACCTTGCTATATTCGAAGAATATCCAACTGGGAGCTTCAGTCCACTAATCCAATTACATATCAATATCAACTGTTCCCTGGTCAAAGTATATTCAGCTTTAGGCGTTACCGTCTTACTACCCTCCTGATACAACCACAGATCTTCCCTAATGTTCATTTCTACCAAATCAAGTCTCGACTTGTTGTTATCCTTTGTTCTACCACTGGCATCTAGGACTGTATAAAAAATGATATCAAATACGTTCTTCTCAGTATGCATCGGATCTAAACAATGACGGATGCAGAGTGTAGCCCAATAAGGTAGGTCAAAGAACATGGATCTGTGTGTCCAGTTGTGAACCTTGCCGTAACCATAAGCTCGCTCCAATCTGTGATTCTTCCCTAGAGGTGGAAACTTCAAACGACTAATCCAACTCAACACTGCTGACCCAGAAAGACGACCAAGTACTTGACGTTTCTCTGTTTTTCGATTGAATTGTCTACTCATCCGTCGATAACGATGTTCAATCGGTAAAAACTGTCTGGATGTTGCAAAGAAACTCATTTTCCCCCCATGTTTGAGCCGCATAGCTTTAACTGACCCCATGCACACGGGACATGACAAGCCCCCGTGAGTCGACCATCCACTGATCATTCCTAACCCCGGGAAGTCATTTATTGTCCACAGTAAAGCTACCCTCATGTCAAAGTTCTGCTTAAGAGATACATCATAAGTTTGAACCCCTTTTTCCCACAACATCTTCAACTCGTCAACTAACGGCCTGAGGTATACATTGATGTCTTTACTCGAACTCTTATCACCCGGAATCAGTAACAGCATGAACATGTAGGGATCTTTCATGCACATCGAAGGCGGGAGGTTATACACCACAATAATCACCGGCCAAGTTGAGTAGGGATTTGTGTAAGGCCCGTTAAACGGATTAAACCTATCCGTAGAAAGTCCAAGCCAAACATTGCGAACCTCTTCAGCAAACGAGGGGTGCTTGTTATCAAAAATTTTCCACTCAAGCATATCTGCCGGGTGCGTCAGTTGACTTTCGACTATGTCCCGTGTAGAGTGCCACCTCATATCCTCGGCGGTATGTGTTGACATGAACAACCGCTGAAGCCTCGGGGCAATGGGAAAGTAACGTAAGATCTTTCTCAGCACGTCTTTTCCCTTTTTCTTGCGTTGTTCACAGTATCTACTTGTACCACAAATATCACATGACCTCTTATCTTTATTGACATCACCGTAATACAACATACAGTCATTCTCACAAACATCAATCTTCTCATACCCTAGATTGAGCCTTTTAACCATTTTCTTCACATCATAGTACGACTCCGGTAACTTATTGCCTGCAGGTAAGCACTCCTTCACAATGCTTAACAGTTCATTAAAACCTCTCTCACTACAGTCATGTTCGTTCTTGAAGTGTAAAAACTTAGTCACGGCAGATAAGACGGTGTGCTTTTCGTGCCCGTCATACAGTGGCGTTACTGCTTCATGCAATAACTCATAGAAACCCTTAGCCCCATCATTCGGATCTTGCTCGACGCTACTTCAATCCCTGCCTGTATTCCACTGGAAGTATGAACCAGCAGCTTCGACTATCATGTTAGTACAGTCAAAGGTTTCGTCACCTCCGGATTCTGGTTCCGATTCATGTTCATCCAACCAGGTTTCCCCATGATAGATCCATGTCGTATAACCCTGCTTGAACCCATACGCAAATAAGTCGCACATGACATCACTCCTTTCCTTCCACACTTCATTCACACACCTCTTACAAGGACATCTGATCTCATCGCCGCTGACTTGCTCAAACGCGAAGTTGATAAACTGTTCAACCCCACTACGATACTCAGAGCTAAGCCCACTCCTATTAGTGGCTACCCTACGTTCCATCCAACTTCGATCAACAGACATCTCGAACAATTGTCTGCTATATATATGGAAAGTCAGACAAACACAATCAAGTCTCCAAGTTAATGTATATGCAAGCTTATGCGTTTCCTAACTTCATCTCCCACTCTAACGGGTCAGGCTTCTATCCCATTCCCGGATGTGTCGCCTCACTGATGCCAACAACTTGAACACATCTTTAAATTTTTCAGAAATTTCGGCAGCACCTCCCCATGGTCTTCAAGTACACGAAATAGACTAACACATCGTAGTCTAAATATGCACCCGAAGAACATCAAGAGATATATACTGACCGAAAATTCAAACAATTTAAAGACGTGCTCAAGTCGTTAACACCGACCTAAGTGAGATCGAAACATACAAGAACAGTCCCAAAACGGGAACTATTTGAGATTCACTCCTACTAAGTGAATCTCAAACGGGTTTCTAAGCTTCCTAAACTATATGAAAATATGCATGTGTCAAGTCACGTGGAATAATTATAAAGTGTCATGAGCAATCTTCAAATGCTAGTATCAAACTTTGATTGATGTTCAAATGCTCTTTATACATGTAAAATTAATAATTATAAAGTGTTATACATTTCTCTAAACTAGTACTGAGAGAATGCCACTTAATCAAGTGTTTCCTTTCACACAACCATTTGTCCTTCAGGGGAATCTCATTTGTATAAATTAATTGGGAAATTTTATGCCTATATATTCATAAACTACTAGTATCAAATTTTAGCTAAGTGCTAAATAACACATAAGACTACGGAACCTGGGAATCACAATCCAAGAACACGCCAGAAAACAATACACAAAACGAGATATTCTTCAGTTATGAAAACATATTAGATTACCCAAGTAACCCAATACAATATAAATTTTCCATTCAAAAAATATATATCTTTTACAATTGACTGTCCACCAAATATATAGCTAACTCTATTTTTCAATAAACACCATAGACAAATTAAATATATTTTTTCTCTCTCTAACTCTTCACAAAGATAGATATGGCCATTTAACTAAAATATTCACAGGACAGAGATTGAGCATACCTAAAAACAAATTAATTACTACCCATTATACCAAGCAAGTCAGCACATATACCCTCTGAAAATTTCAAAATTAATATAAAATCAGAGCATACCTGAACTTTGATTCAAGAAATAACTAAATTCTTCAACACAATAATTTATCAACACAAGTTGGATATATGTCACTAAGCCATGAAAATCCCAGTTCAGCACCAAACGGAAAGAATGAAGTAATACACTGCAATTGGGTATCTCATGTCACATTAAAATTTTCATAAAAACTTGCAAACTATAAATTTGTAATACACAGCAACTGATATTTGGGGAAAAATAGAGTGAAATTGTAGAAACATAGATTATTAGGTTACATTTGAGAGAAAATTGGATTTGGGAACATACTTTGCACTCGAGAGAGACACAGAGGGACTGCAATGGCGCGAAGAGAGGATGGTGGTGACGGCAAGAACCAGCCGGAAGGCGACGGCAAGAAGGAAGACGGCGATGGCAAGGAGAAGTCAGAATCGCGAGAGGGAAAGAGAAGTAGAAAATAAAAGCATAATCAATAAACCGAAATGGGTGAAATAGGTTAACTTTAGAGAATCAATAAACGCAATTTGAGATTCGTGGGAAAATTAAGGACCAAAAATGGCTTATATTGAGAGGGAAAGAAAAATAGAAAAGAAAATTTCATAAAAGGAGTCGTTGCTGTCGAAGAGGTTTTAATTGTCATTCTCGACGGCAGACCCCGTCGATACTGACCCCGTCGCTAGTACATCAATACCGCCTAAAAATAAACACCGTCGCCAATGAGGTTTTCCCTCCACCGGGAATGTCTGGGGCCAAAAAGGTATCATTAGCGACGGCGAGCATTGGCGATGGCTAGGCCGTCGATAATGACTTTATTGTCGACGGGGATTGTGCCGTCGGTATTGAGCCCGTCGTCAATGACTCTTTTTTTTGTAGTGCAAATTGTCAACATGATACTACTTTGTGGAGTAAAATTCAAGAATACTTAGAAGAATATTTTCATGAAAAGATACTGGGTGAACCGCAATTATCAAGGATATTCCACTAATTTCATGGAGTATAGAAGTTAAAACTTAACCAACTGAGTATAATAAAGAATGGAATAACAAAAGAAATCACCCGACATGCGATAGACTGCACAGACAGATTATTCCAACAGAATAATAAATAATGGAACCAGGTCCGGCGTAAACGCACAGACAGGATATTCCGACAGAATAATAAATAATGGAACCAGGTACGGCGTAAACGCACAAACAGGATATTCCGATAGAATAATAAATAATAGAACCAGGTCCGGTATAAAACACACAGACAGGATGTTCTAACAGGATAATAACAAGACGGAACCAGGTCCAGAGTAAAACACACAGACAGGATGTTCCAACAGAATAATAATAAAAACGGAACCAGGTCCGGTGTAAAACACACAGACAGGATGTTCCAACAGAATAACAGAAGAATGTCACCAAGTATAGGGTAGACCGCGTATACAGGTTATTCCAACAGAATAATAAAAAATGAAATAACAACAGTTCTCTTCATGAATAAGAAAGAATAACACCCCTTACCGTTTTAAAGAAGAGCTGAAATAAGGAAGTAGTTAAGTAGCAAAATACTTTTCTTCTCTCTCTCTATAGTTTCTCTCTATAGAGTTCAGTGAATTCGTAAGAAAAAATGAAGGAATGAGCTGCTATATATAGAAAAATGGAATGCATAGTAACTAATCCATGAACGGTCCAGATTGATTACTTTAATCTGACAGTCCATATTTAAAAAAAATCTTTTAAATAAAATATAATGTATTCTATTTATAGAATAACTTTAATAAAGTATTCTGTTTTATATAAAAAGATGTTTCTATTTTATTACGTTAATAATACGAATAAAACAAAACGTCATTATCGCTAAATAATTCATATTATTAACTGACAATAATTGAATCAAACTGAGTGACTTCTCACATAAGTATTAATAATCAATACCGTGTGTTACTATGCAACCATACGTATTACTGTACTTTTACTACCGAGTAGTTCAACAGTATCAATGGTAAAACTTCCACCGTTATTTTTAATAAAATATTTTTGTCGTTTTCTCAATCCGACAATAATTTCGTTGTGGGATCCACTAATGATTGTGCCGTTGTACGAAAATTCCCTGTTAAAACGAATATTCCCCGACCAATCGAATATTATATAACAACTTACGTACTTTGCAAAATTTATAAATATTACCCACAACTATAACATTATATCAAATTAACTCCATAATATTCAAAAATGATATTTATAGAAAATTCGTCTTTATTTATAAAAGTTGGGGTCTTACAACCTCCCCTTCTTATGAAATTTCGCCCTCGAAATTAGGGTACGTACCTGGTATGTCAAAGAGGTAAGGATACCTTGATTTCATTTCAGATTCTAACTCCCAAGTCATTTCCTCAACATCGTGGTTTCTCCACAAAACTTTGACTTGAGGTATAACCTTGGAGCGTAGAATATGTTCCTTCTTATCCAAGATTTGAACAGGAACTTCTTCATACGTCAAATCTTCTGCTATTTCGTCCGGTTCTAGCTCAATAATGTGGTTCGGGTCTTCTACATATTTACGTAACATGGATATGTGAAAAATATTATGAACACGAGACATACTTGACGGTAAAGCGAGTCTATAAGCCACAGTTCCTACTCGATCGAGAATTAAAAATGGACTGATGAATCGAGGATTGAGCTTTCCTCTCTTTCCAAATCTCGTACTTTTCGTGGAGCAACACGTAAGAACACATGATCTCCTATATCAAATTTCACGTCCTTTCGATGAAGATCAGCATAACTCTTTTGTAAGACCCCAAATTTTATGAAATAAAAGTATTCAATTTTTCTTATAATTACTATTCAGTAAATGGTTAAATTGATAAATGTTAAAGTTAAGGGTGATATATGAATTTTTTTCAAAATAGACAAGTGGTTATAAAATAATCATTGTTGTCGGGGAATATTCGTTTGGTCGTGGAATATTCTTTCTGTCGGGGAATATTCGTACAACGGCGCAGCTATTTGTGGGCCCCATAACGAATAACTGTCGGATGAAGATAACGATAAAAATTGAGTTTTTATAATTAACGGCGTAGTTGTTACCGTTAACACTGCTGGAATACCCGGTGGATAAAATACAGTAATACGCGCTATTGCACAGTAGCACACGGTATTGCACAGTATTTTTAAAATTATTGATTCTTACGTAAGAAGGCACTACTGAATAATTGTCACAGTAATTACTGTTAAATATTTTATTTTATTGATTCAATAATTGCTGTATTGATATTTTATATTATTGTTGTTTCAATAATTGGCACTGCACAGTATTTTCCATTATCAGATCAATAATTCATATTATTTGAATAATAATATTAGATAACATTATTGGCAATGTCTAGAAAGTTCTGTCTAAGGAGAGGTTTGGTCATCTAATTGCGCGCCAGTAAGGAGAAATCCTTATTGGAAAGCCCCCTCTTTCCTGGGAACGGCCTGATTGTCATAAATGTGATTCTGTAATATTATTTGTGAATAATTAATTATTGATTAATATGAAAAGAAAATATTTATTTTATGTGGATATAAATGAGGGATATATTTTTGTGGTTAAAAATGAATGAGTTAATGTTGAGGTGTTTTATCTGTATTTTTGTCGGAACGGAGGTATTAAAAATTAAATTAGGGTTTTTGAGATATTTTGCGAGGGTTATAATTTTTAATCCGACCGTTGGATCATGGTAATTTTTGGATATGTTATACATATATAAGTTGAGTATATGTCCACAAATTTTGAACCGTTAAAAATGAACGTATGATTTGTTATGAATTTTATGAGATGACTGGTTCAGAAATTATTGAATTTTCGGAGTTAATCATTTTGGTGGAAAATTCTAGAATTGGTGGGCCCCACTCTTGGTTGGTGAAGAAATGTGCTGAGATTTTTATTCAAATATGGTGGGTGGAAATAGTAGCAGGTAAAGCCATCAGGTTGCAGGTTAAGTCTGCTTCGACGTGCTAACATTTTCCTATAAATAGAGGGCTAAGTTAGAATTGAAATTCACACCAGAATTCATAAGCTTTCTCTCTTTCTCTCTTTCTCTCTCTATATTATGAAGCATATTTTATGAGTATTTAGATACTTTGAGAGTTGCTATTCAGTGCAAGTTTCCTTCGGCTTTGCATTCCAGTCAGAAATACTGCACTTTTGAGGTAAGGGATAGTAAGAGATTTTAAGGGTTATTATGTTTTTTTTTCAGTTCGTAATTCTTCTGACCTTCAAAAAATTCTGGAAAAATTTGAAATGATATTTTGATGAGTTTTATTGATTGTGTCCAAAAATGGTGATTTTTGAATGTATAGATTGAGAGTTATGAATTTTATGAGAAAAGACTATTTTAAAAGTAACCGCTTATAATTCCTTGGGGTTAACTCCAAAATTGATGAAATTTTTATTGGAAGTATATCTATATAATATCAGTGTACTCTGTGAATTTCAGAATTTTTGGATAAAAGTATAATTTATGATAAATGTCTAAATATTCGGCGGTTTTGACCATATGAAAAATAGTAAATGAGTTTTAAAAATTCTGAGAAAAATATATGTTCAATATGGGACTATATTCTGCTAAATCCCAGAAAAGAAATATTTTTGGAACTGATTTGATATTTTTTCATGAAAATAGTCTAGTTATGAGTAAATGAATTAAATATGTTTTGTGAAGTAAGAAAATTAGAAAATAAGATTTTATGACTTGAGAATCCTATATGAGGTACATGCAGATTTTTTATGAGGGTTTTGGTTATTGGTGATGAAATCTTATGAGTTTGGCATTTTAGAATGATTAAATACATTATTTAGTAAAGTGTAAACAATTAAAATAAATTGTTTATAAGCTTAAGAAATATTATTCTTTCAATATCATTATACCAAAATATTGGTATGTATTTTATTGTAGAATTTCTACCTTTTTGTGTCGGGATTACTATTTATGGGTTACTATTCACGAGTTACTATTCATGAGTTACTATTCACGAGTTACTATTCACTATAAAATTGGTTTCTTTTTCTAACCAAATTATAGTTGATTTATGAATATTACTCTTAAGATTAAATCTATATGTTGATCATATTGTTTTTATTATCATATATAATATTTTTATAACCCTGATGTTGAAATTCTCTTTCACTTGAGTGTAAAGATGGGTAGATTATTGGTATGATCATGACTTTGGGTTCTCTTTGGCCAGTAGTGCAAAGTTGAATTATTGACTAGTATGATCATGACCATTGAATTTATAATTGAATATCTTCAACTTAAGTGCAAAGGTGAAATGATCAACATGGTTATAATTATTGTTTATATAAATGATTATATATTTCTTTGAGATATTAATATATTTGGCCTGTAGTGCAAATATGAACTGTTGATGAATATATTTAGCCGTAGTGCAAATATGAACTGTTGAGGAATATCTTTGGCCTGTAGTGCAAAGATGAAATATTGATGAATATCTTTGGCCTGTAGTGCAAAGATGAATTGTTGATGAATATCTTTGGCCCGTAGTGCAAAGATGACATGTTGTTGAATATCTTTGACCAGTAGTGTAAAGATGAACAGATGTTGAGATAAACATTACCAACTGGTGATACAAATAAATATCTTTGGCCGTAGTGCAAATATGAGGTTATTAGTATGATTATGAACAGGAAATGTGATTTGGTGTAACCATGATCTTTGATGTTTCAGGTAAAGATATGTGATGAAAATTATCTTCGTCCTGGATGAGAATAAGAATTTAGAACTACAATTATGATTATGAGTTATTCATATGATTATGGAAAGGAACTGTTGAGTGATGTTACAAGGATAAAACATTATTGGTGAATTTTTAACATGGAGAAGATAATAGACTTTATGGTCTATCTGACTCTTCTAATGGATTGCTCGTTCCGCTGCAACTATGGTTGAAATTTTTATCATTTACCATATGTTCTAAATCTCTGATTTATTATTGATGAAGACTATTGATAATTTATTTATCTTTAGTCATGATATTCTTTACTGAGCTAGTTGTGCTCACCCTTTTGCTTCACAATTCCTTTCAGGTAATAAGAGTGTAGCTGGGTCGAGCGAGGGTAACGAGAAAATAGAACGGTGGTCTCTAGCTGTGGATGTTCTCCCGAAGCAGTATAGAAAAGTTCATTTAGTTGTTTTATTTGGTGAATCCAATAGGGTAAGGTGTACCCAACGTTGGAAGGGTGGTTTGCCACTATCATACAAGATGTCTAACGACATACAACCTCGTGTCATCATAAAACAGGGATGTGCTCATCCACTTGCTGAGTATATATACGAGCACTACCTATATAATCTTGGTGTTTGTTTGAAGTATAATTCTCAATTAGAGACAGTAGAGATAATGATATGTCAAGAGAAGACTCACCATTGGGAAAAATATGATAGTAATCTTCTCGTTTTTCTTTGGGGTCTATTGGGTCAACCAAGAATAATTATGTGGTCATATGATATCTATCATAACCTAGACGCATGGCCTCCCATGTACGAAGGTTTCCTTGAGCACTTTCCAAAGATTCTAATTTCTAAAACAGTTTTTGACTATACCTTTATGTAAGGTGTCATTGTGAGGTGTTTTCCACGGTTGGGACATGAGTCACATTTGGTATATATTTGTATCCAAACTCACAGCATATGTGTTGTTGTATTTTGCACGACAATTGTAGTAATAAAATTGTAGTTATTTTCTGTACCATGTATTTGGCGACTCAGAATAGGTTGGATGGAATTGACCTGTTTTGGGGTTGTCACAGTTGGTATCAGAGCTTAGGGATATGGTCTCTGGCGGAGATCGGAGAATAGAACTAGGAAGGGAGAGACGAGTAATATCCTTCGCTAGTGTGTCCTACCTAAGCTTATTTGTTGGTCAGTCATAATATCGAGATATTATGTGATATGTTAATTTGTTAAATTAACTCTTGTTTTGAAGCTGTATTCTAGAATGATATTTGAAATACAGGAGATTAGCAATGGAGAAATTATGATGACAAGAAAGATGGAATCTGAAATGAAAGGAAGGTATTCTCAACCCTTTGAAATACCAGGTACGTAAATTTCGGGGACGAAATTTCATAAGGAGGGGAGATTGTAAGACCCCGAATTTTATGAAATAAAAGTATTCAATTTTTCTTATAATTACAATTCAGTAAATGATTAAATTGATAAAAAGTTAAAATTATGGGTGAAATGTGAAAACTTTTCAAAATACGCAAGTGGTTATAAAATATTCATTGTTGTCGGGGAATATTCGTTTGGTCGTGGAATATTCTTTCTGTCGGGGAATATTCGTACGACGGCGCAGATATTTGTGGGCCCCATAATAGAATAACTGCCGGATGAAGATAACGACAAAAATTGAATTTTTATAATTAACGGCGTGGTTGTTACCGTTAACACTGTTGGAATACCCGGTGGTTAAAATATAGTAATACGCGTTATTGCACAGTAGCACACGGTATTGCACAGTATTTTTGAAATTATTGATTCTTACGTAAGAAGGCACAACTGAATAATTGTTACAGTAGTTACTGTTTAATATTTTATTTTATTGATTCAATAATTGCTGCGTTGATATTTTATATTATTGTTGTTTCAATAATTGTTGCTGCACAGTATTTTTCATTATCAGATCAATAATTTATATTATTTGAATAATATTATTAGATAACATTATTGGCAATATCTAGAAAGTTCTGTCTAAGGAGAGGTTTGGTCATCTAATTGCGCGCCAGTAAGGAGAAATCTTTATTGGAAAGCCCCTTCTTTCCTGGGAACGGCCTGGTTGTCATAAATGTGATTCTGTAATATTATTTATGAATAATTAATTATTGATTCATATGATAAGAAAATATTTATTTTATGTGGATATAAATGAGGGATATATTTTTGTGGTTAAAAATGAAGGAGTTAATTTTGAGGTTTTTATCAGTATTTTTATCGGAATGGAAGAATTAAAAATCAGGGTTTTTGAGATATTTTGCGGGAGTTATAATTTTTAATCCGACCGTTGGATCGTGATAATTTTTGGATATGTTATACATATATAAGTTGAGTATATGTCCACAAATTTTGAACCGTTAAAAATGAACGTATGATTTATTATGAATTTTACGAGATGATTAGTTCAGAAATTGTTGAATTTTCGGAGTTTATCATTTTGATAGAAAATTCTAAAATTGGTGGGGCCCACTCTTGGTTGGTGAAGAAATGTGCTGAGATTTTTATTCTAATGTGGTGGGTGGGAATAGTAGCAGGTAAAGCCATCAGGTTGCAGGTTAAGTCTGCTTCGGCGTGCTATCATTTTCCTATAAATAGATGGCTAAGTTAGAATTGAAAATCACACCAGAAACATAAGCTTTCTCTCTTTCTCTCTCTATATTATGAAGCATATTTTATGAGTATTTAGATACTTTGAGAGTTGCTATTCAGTGCAAGTTTCCTTCGGCTTTGCATTCCAGTCAGAAATACTGCACTTTTGAGGTAAGGGATAGTAAGAGATTTTAAGGGTTATTATGTTTTTTTTTCAGTTCGTAATTCTTCTGACCTTCAGAAAATTCTGGAAAAATTTGATATGATATTTTGATGAGTTTTATTGATTGTGTCCAAAAATAGTGATTTTTGGATGTATAGATTGAGAGTTATGAATTTTATGAGAAAAGACTATTTTAAAAGTAACCGCTTATAATTCCTTGTGGTTAACTCTAAAATTGATGAAATTTTTATTGGAAGTATATCTATATAATATCAGTGTACTCTGTGAATTTCAGATTTTGGGTAAAAGTACAATTTATGATAAATGTCTAAATATTCGACGGTTTTGACAATATAAAAAATAGTAAATGAGTTTTAAAAATTCTGAGAAAAATATATATTCAATATGGGACTATATTCTGCTAAATTCCAGAAAAGAAATATTTTTGAAACTGATTTGATATTTTTCATGAAAATAGTCTAGTTATGAGTAAATGAATTAAATATGTTTTGTGAAGTAAGAAAATTAGAAAATAAGATTTTATGACTTGAGAATCCTATATGAGGTATATGCCGATTTTTTATAAGGGTTTTGATTATTGGTGATGAAATCTTATGAGTTTGGCATTTTAAAATGATTAAATACATTATTTAGTAAAGTGTAAACAATTAAAATAAATTGTTTATAAACTTAAGAAATATTATTCTTTCAATATCATTATACCGAAATATTGGTATGTATTTTATTGTGGAATTTCTACCTTTTTGTGTCGGGGTTACTATTCATGAGTTACTATTCACGAGTTACTATTTATGAGTTACTATTCACGAGTTACTATTCACGATAAAATTGGTTTCTTTTTCTATCCAAATTATAGTTGATTTATGAATATTACTCTTGAGATTAAATCTATATGTTGATCATATTGTTTTTATTATCATATATAACATTTTTATAACCCTGATGTTGAAATTCTCTTTCACTTGAGTGTAAAGATGGGTAGATTATTGGTATGATCATGACTTTGGGTTCTCTTTGGCCAGTAGTACAAAATTAAATTATTGACTAGTATGATCATGACCATTAAATTTATAATTGAATATCTTCAGCTTAAGTGCAAAGGTGAAATGATCAACATGGTTATAATTATTGTTTATATAAATGATTATATATTTCTTTGAGATATTAATATATTTGGCCTGTAGTGCAAATATGAACTGTTGATGAATATATTTAGCCGTAGTGCAAATATGAACTGTTGAGGAATATCTTTGGCCTGTAGTGCAAAGATGAAATATTGATGAATATCTTTGGCCTGTAGTGCAAAGATGAATTGTTGATGAATATCTTTGGCCCGTAGTGCAAAGATGACATGTTGTTGAATATCTTTGACCAGTAGTGTAAAGATGAACAGATGTTGAGATAAACATTACCAACTGGTGATACAAATAAATATCTTTGGCCGTAGTGCAAAGATGAGGTTATTAGTATGATTATGAACATGAAATGTGATTTGGTGTAACCATGATCTTTGATGTTTCAGGTAAAGATATGTGATGAAAATTATCTTCGTCCTGGATGAGAATAAGAATTTAGAACTACAATTATGATTATGAGTTATTCATATGATTATGGAAAGGAACTGTTGAGTGATGTTACAAGGATAAAACATTATTGGTGGATTTTTAACATGGAGAAGATAATAGACTTTATGGTCTATCTGACTCTTCTAATGGATTGTTCGTTCCGCTGCAACTATGGTTGAAATTTTTATCATTTACCATATGTTCTAAATCTCTGATTTATTATTGATGAAGACTATTGATAATTAATTTATCTTTAGTCATGATATTCTTTACTGAGCTAGTTATGCTCACCCTTTTGCTTCACAATTCCTTTCAGGTAATAAGAGTGTAGCTGGGTCGAGCGAGGGTAACGGGGAAATAGAACGGTGGTCTCTAGCTGTGGATGTTCTCCCGAAGCAGTATAGAAAAGTTCATTTAGTTGTTTTATTTGGTGAATCCAATAGGGTAAGGTGTACCCAACGTTGGAAGGGTGGTTTGCCACTATCATACAAGATGTCTAACGACATACAACCTCGTGTCATCATAAGACATGGATGTGCTCATCCACTTGCAGAGTATATATACGAGCACTACCTATATAATCTTAGTATTTATTTGAAGTATAATTCTCAATTAGAGACAGTAGAGATAATGATATGTCAAGAGAAGACTCACCATTGGGAAGAATATGGTAGTAATCTTCTCGTTTTTCTTTGGGGTCTATTGGGTCAATCAAGAATAATTCTGTGGCCATATGATATCTATCATAACCTAGAGCATGACCTCCCATGTACGAAGGTTTCCTTGAGCACTTCCCAAAGATTCTAATTTCTAAAACAGTTTTTGACTATACCTTTATGTATGGTGTCATTGTGAGGTGCTTTCCACGGTTGGGACATAAGTCACATTTGGTATATATTTGTATCCAAACTCACAGCATATGTGTTATTGTATTTTGCACGATAATTGTTGTAATAAAGTTGTAGTTGTTTTCTGTACCATGTATTTGGCGACTCAGAATAGGTTGGATGGAATGGACCTGTTTTGGGGTTGTCACATATAAGGACGATTTGTTCTGTCGCTATAGTACAGAAAGTCAGTTTTTTATACTATAGTGACGGTTCCGTCGCTATAGTCAGTTTGTTCTTAGTTCATCGAAGAAAGCTGAGCTTCATAAGTTATACATACATCCAGGCATGCCGAAAAACTGTACATATTCAATTAGACGATAAAATTGACGTGACTTTAAATATTAGTACTACAATATATAATATATAAATGTCTAATATATGAGTATATATATATTTTTTGTACTTAATATTATAGGGGAAATTTTTAATTTTTTAAATTAAAATATTAGATACATTGATTGGAACAAGTTAATATTTTAAAACTATTAAATTCTAAAATGTTATTAAATATAAAAATATTTCTTCCTCAATTCCAAAAATGAGCTGACTTTTAAGTCAATTTACAAAAATTTAACTATTAAATTGATATGAATGCATTTAATTATAAGTAATATTTTCTTAGTCATTATAGATTATCTAAAACATACTACTAATTAACAAAATAAAACTATTTTTGGAACTTAAATTAATCGCATCAATTCTAAATTATAAGATTCATTAAACTGACTTTGAAAAAAAATTAAATGAGATTTTTTTTTTTTTGGTGTACCGGAAAAGAATACTTACCATAATAAAATTGATATTAACAAGTTTAAAATGTTAGAAGCAAAATAATTTATTTTACTTAACCAAAAAGATACAATTGCCCTGTTCCAATATTTGTTGATCTTTTACTTCTAAATATTATAGAGAATCTATTTTAAGAGTATTTTAGAGCATTTATAATAGTTTCCTTATCTTTATCCTTACTTTGCATTATCATTAGGTCATTATGCAGGATAAGGCTTCAATTTTTTCGCTATTTGACCTTTGTATTGGCTTTATGCGTTAAATTTTACGATATATGTAATATACTACAATCTCTTGTTTTTAATTATAAAATTGCTACTAATTTATTAATATTTTTTTGAAGTATGTGATATTTTTAAATTTAAAATTAATATAAATTTAATCAATACATATTGTAACTTATTTAGAAAAAAAATACTATTACTTATAAAATTTATTATATTTTCAATTCTTAGTAAAATTATTAAGTTTGAGAATGCATCGAATTGACTTATAAAAATTAATAATAATCATATAATTTATAAAAGAGAGAGTATAATTTATCAATTATATTCCACTGTAAAATGACTTTTATTTTATTTTAAATTTTAAGTAATTTATGGAGTGCGTATTGAATGGATTGTAGCTGCAAATGTACATAAGATCAATATTAACTTTTAAAAAGTTAATTTGTGATATTTTTAATTTAAAATTATTATGATTCATTTAATTTAAATTTTGAAAATAATAAATTTTATAATTAATAGTACTTTTACAATATTCATAATTATATGGACATAAATTAAATAAAATTATATCAATTTTAAATTTGAATACGTTTAAAATTATTTTTTAAAAAATAAGTCAATATTAATTTTATAATTTGAAAATGAAGTAGTAAAAAAGTCATGTGACAATATTGTCAAGATATGTATAATTAATGAGTTATTCACTTAAATGAGGGTGTGAAATGTCATTTTGCATATATAGAAAACTGTCTTTTGACTTACTCCGGAGAATAAATAGAAATTAAAATAGAGAGTTAAATTAGGATATGAAAAATATTTGATAATAATTTGTTGATATATTATTCAAAGTTGAAGATAGAGAGTTTATTATTAGGGAAAGTGCTGTGAGTGCTCTTACAAATACAAATTGTCTTTATAAAAATTAAATTACAAAATAATGTTTCAAAATATAATTAATTAATAATCACCGTACATAAGCAGACCCAGTAATTATGATCGACCATTACTTATTTGTTTTTAATATATTTTTTTAAAAAAATATTATTATTTTCACAAGAGTGCAACACATTTATTAAATTGCGAAACTTATCGATACATAAAATTAATACATGAACTTAGTATAAATTATAGAAGGGCCCATTACTTATTACAGATCTTCCTAAAAACAAACTAAAACTTTCACTACCTTCGACGTAAATTTTTTCCCTTCAAACAGAAGAGGGAAAAAAAACTCCTAAATTTGGTAAACTAAAGGCTACAGATTAGCCTGCTCTGTGCAGGCAACTGCAATAAGCCCCAAGGAAAACAAAATCAATCAAAATATACATGGTCAATTTTCATGGTAAAAAATTTAAAATCATGGTGCTCGAAATCAAGCTGCTTCAACCAGGAATCGGCGGCGCGTTGGAGGTCAAACAACCTCGCATAGTCGAGCTCCCCGTGGTTGAACCAGATGTCTCCTATGAGCTTATACGAGGCCAGTCCGAATGGAGGGAGAGATATTGTTGGACTGTCCATCTCGCAGCTTTGAACATTAGATATGCCATTGTCTTCATCAGTAACATCCACAACATCATCTAAAATAAACAACAAGGTTAATATTATTGTTTTACATTTACCAAAATAGACTAGATCAGCCCATCAGAAACATATTTGACTCTCTTTTTTTATGGGCACATAACATATTTGACATGATCATGCCAGAGTCGAGAAAATAAGTAGATTTCAAATAATAGATTGTCAGACATGCCAAGGCCTAAAAGGAAATGTCATTGTAGTTAAGTAATGTCCACCATGATGTATTGATATTCCTAAAACAGCTACCAAGTATGCCGACACCAAAAGGGCCTAACGAGATTAATCTCATACCAATATGCTTAATCATTGTCAATGAAGAAAAATGTCTAATATAGTTATACAATAAAAAAGAAGGCGACGTAAATTAAATACATATAATCTCTCAGATATTCTGAGGCTATGGACCATCCAAATCAAAGGATAATTTATTATTCACACGAGGGCTTAGTAGTTTTCTACAAGAAATAAAGCATGTCATTATCATTTATTAAATAAATAGACCCTTAGAAAAACAAGGATGTGATGAGTCCACCATGAAATGAAATCACGAAAAAGCTATTTGATTTTGTTTATAATTTTGACAGACATAAAATGCATGCATAAACTCAGATAGCTCTGCAACACTTCTACGAACAATACAACATGCGTCCAAAATGTTAACACATTAAATAATCAAATTATTTATATAATATCACTCGTTTTTTGTAAATAACTATTTCTTACCCAAGTCCAATCAAATTATCATCTAGCAAAGATGGACACATTTTAAAAAAAAATGCAGAGCAGATATAGATAGTGATTAACCTTGGAAAAATGACGACAGTGTATGGAAAGTGAGGAAGGCAGCTGACAAGTCCTCCACAGTTCCCTTCACAGGAATGTGATATATAGGATACCTAATGACAAGAAACAAGAATCTAGTGAATAAGTTTTCATTTATATTAAGAAAGCCTATTATACATACTGTTTGAAGAGGCTGAAAAGGAAAAATGAAAGAGAAGAAACAATATTAATCCATATTATTACTAATTCACACTAATTTCTCAAAAAGAAAAAATATATTCACTGTATCAAGATATATTACAGGACTTTCATAGTACTAATTTCATTTGCACTATAACAACTACATCTATTCACTGTTTCATTTTACTTTTTTCAATAATTTAGCATTCGAACATGATTTTATGGTCAAAATAACGTGGTCCTTGTTAAACATATTCTAAAACTAAATAACACGTGCTAGTGATCATCAACTGATAATACTGAAAAGAACATATTTAATGTTCCAAAAAAGAAAAGACAATATTTCATAAGCAGTAAAGTAAAACAAAGGGGATATTACATCAGTAATTGAAGTGTTAAGGTTTTGTCAACAATGGGAATAAAATTTAAAAATGAATCAACCAAGAGAACATATTTTTCTACAATAAGGAATACACACCAGGAAATTGCCATCCAACTGGCTGGGGACAGATCAGTGCTCTTTAATGTCATAAGCCCAGGATGTTCTTCAGCAAGCTCACTTATCTACATTGCGTAAACAATAACAAGGGCATTCCCAACTAAACAATAAGTTTTTCAAGATCAATCAGAAGAAGAATTAGAGTAAAAGTTATAAGAATATTTACCTTGTCAAAGATCGGAATCCTCCAGTATGGTGGGCACGAGTCATGGAACTTAAAATAAAGGTTAGTTAGGGAATCCCTCATTGGCAATAAATCCTCATGGTCAATGTTACTATCTCCCGAAGAGGCATCCCAACCCTTACTAGAATTGTTACTCACTGACCTCGAGAATTTATCACTCTCGTTTTCGTCACTGCAAAACTCACTGTCGAGTTCATCTCCATCAAAATCCTCTCTTAAACACCTATAAGAGAAAGAGCATTTACACATAAATTTCAATAGCCATTCATGTGTAATATAAGGGAACTGATATTTCCACACGGATTAATGATATTTTCGATGGAAATTTGGTATTTGTGCATGAGCCAGTGTCACATGTACGTGGGTCTCACTCAGAATTCTTCGGAGAGAACCACGAGGATATATATAAAGTTTTCGTGTGGAATTATCAGTTAAGTACTAATGGAACAATGAGGCGAGCCTATATACCTTATACTTTCGGGAGATTTGCCAGTGAATATTTGGATCGCAGATAGATATGGTACAAAATATTGCACCACATCCTCCCCATTATTTAGTACTACTTTTGTTCCGCAACCACAAGCACTATATTTCTCAAAACAATCCCAGAGATCCCCCAGAGTGAAGTACTCAGAAATTGGCTTACCAATAGGGTTCCACATTTTGTTCAACTCGTAAATACAACTCTGCCCACATTCCAAACAAATATTAAAAATGGATAATTGTAGTCTGTAGTAGAATAAGAGCAATTAGATCAAAAATGCTGACACATATCACTTTTGTTTATCCTTTATTTATTATTATTTTTTTAATAAAAAACTTCTATCATTAATTACATGCTAAATGACAGATTCATCTCAGTTCAATTTTTTTATCCTTCTTATGGAAAGCCGGGAAAAATTCGGTAATTTTACATCCATTAGGAAAAAAAACATTTTTACTTAAATACTAAGAATAGACAAAAAAAATATCCCATTTGAGAGAGTTCAAAAGGAGCCATAGACCTTCACATTTTACTAGAAGCATTCCAGTAAAAGTTCATAAATTCTGATTGTTTTATTCTTTTCTTTTTTTGAAGTTTAAAATGCATGAAATGTATAAAGATAGACCAAATGATTGATTATAAAAATTATATACCATTAAAAGGTTAGAATAACCCATAAAGGATTACCATCACCCATAACAAAATCATAAAATTTTCCGACAAAAATAAAAATCCAGACTTTATTTCCTTAACAATTTAAAGGTAGAAATAAGAACATAAATGGCATGCCAAAAGAAAAAAATGCAAGCATATATTAAAGGAGATTGATATTTCTGCACTTGTTTTTGATATTTCTACATAGTTTTCAATCGCATAAGAGTAAGGTAGGTCGCAATCGGAGGACAAATTTAAAAATATCAAAAACACAGTAACATAACAATTTTTTGTGTGCAGAATTATAAAAGAAAAATAGAAAGAGGGAAAATAAACTCCCAATTTATGAAAATACAAAAATGAAATCAAGTTAAAAATATATATATCAGAATCCAGTCATCAACTCTGTACACCAACAAGAACACAAAACTTTTATTTTTCATTAATTAAAAAAAAACACAATCAGAGCAAATTCATCATCAAATCACAAATATTCGACCCATATATATACATACATATATATATAGATAGATATTTACCTGCGGAATTGGTTTTGAAGGTACAATTGGAGTGAGAGAATGAAGCAAGCGCTCCAGATTTGACTGCACATTTGTTGATGAAAAAGCTGCCATTTTTAATCACTAAACAAAAACACAGTTAGTTCTTTCTTTTTCTCAATTTGCTCTGTTATGTTCTCTCTCAGTTTACTCTGCTCTGCTATTTATAACACTATAACCAATTTTATGCAATAACTTTTGATTCCACCATTTAAACCCCAACTAGGTTTATATAAATCAATTCTCATCTCTAATCTACAAACAGAAAATAAGATCACTTTTCTTCTTATCTAAATATGTGTGTGTATAATAAATATATAATCAAATATAATCTAGACTTTCCATATTACACAAGAAAAAATATGGGAAGTCAATTAATGTTGAAGGGTAGGGGAAAATAAGAAAAATAAAGGAAATTAATGAGATTGTTAATAAGAATCCAAAATAAAAGTAAATAAGTAAATAAACAGAGAAAAAGAAAGATTGAAAATGAATGAAGCATTAAAGGAAACAATTGAAAACCCGTCTCAAAACTCTATCTATAAATTAATTAATGGGATTTATTAGTAGGGTATTAGAGATAATTATTATATACAAAACAACAAAAAATTAAATGAAAAATTTCTGAAGATGAGATTGAATTGAAACGCTTGAAGAGAGAAGGACATAAAAACGGCAAAAGGCAAAGAGTAA
Organism: Panax notoginseng; assembly: GCA_016801055.1. Classification (NCBI taxonomy): domain Eukaryota; kingdom Viridiplantae; phylum Streptophyta; class Magnoliopsida; order Apiales; family Araliaceae; genus Panax; species Panax notoginseng. The sequence continues at coordinate 257,805,604 of CM029013.1, forward strand.
ATGTGGGTGGGGTTATGGAGTCATGAGTTATGGATAATAATAATAATAATAATAGGGATAATAATCTGGAAAAAAAAAACGATGAAAGGTGTGGACTAAAAGAGGAAGAAAGTTTTTTATTTTGGGGGTTTTTCGTGAGGGGTCGAATTGCCGCGTGTTGGGGGGTTTTGTAAGAGAGGGGGAGAGGAGAGGAGGGGAGGGGAGGGGGGGTATACTGGTGGGAGGTGTGGATCCCAATTTATTATCAGAAAAAAATAGTAGTAGTGGTGTAATTGATATTTTTACAAATAAAAATATTACTTTCACAATATCATCATGTAAAAATAAAAAATAATATATTGAGTTTGTCAGTTAGTATTAATGGAAAGCGGTTAGTATGAAGTTTATTTTGAAGTAAGTTGCTCAATTGACCAATAAAATACTGACACACAGGCGAGGTTGTATGTGTGTCAGTATTTTATTGGTCAATTGATTAACTTACCAAAAAAATAACTTCATGCTAACCGGATCCGTATTAGTGATATTTTTTTTCAGAAAGTTGCGTAATAAGTAGTAGGGTCCTCTTATAATTCTTATTAATTTCATGTTTATCGCAATACATAACAGAACTCTAATAAATAAGTGTTACACTTATGTAAGAGAGAATCTTGTAAAAATATTAATTTTTAATTGTGAAAATAACAATTTCTTTTTAAAAATATTAAAAGCAAATAAGTAATGGTCGATCATAATTACTGGTCTGCTTATGTATGGTAATTATTAATTAATTATATTTTGATACATTATTTTGTAATTTAATTTTTATAACAATACTCTTAAAATAGATTCTCTATAATATGTAGAAGTAAAAGATCAAAAACTATTGGAACAGGGCAATTGTATCTTTTTGGTTAAGATTAAAATGGTATTGACCACCAAAATGTAGATTTTTTAAGGGAATAATGGTCATACACAATCATGTATATTTTATTTGTGTACAATCAGTTAAAATTACGTTGTTTTGGTAGATTTATTTTTAATTTTTGATTTGGGAGAAGAAAAATTGTTTCTTTTTCAAAATAAATATGCCAAAACGACGTAGTTTTAACATACTATACATAAATAAAATATATACAGTTGTATATGATCGTATTGTCTATTTTTTAAAGTAAAATAAATTATTTTGCTTCTAACATTTAAAACTTGTTAATATCAATTCTATTATGGTAAGTATTCTTTCCAGAGCACCAAAAAATAAATCTCATTTAAATTTTTTTCAAAGTCAATTTAAAGAATCTTATAATTTAGAATTGATGCGATTAATTTAAGTTCTAAAAATAGTTTTATTTTATAAATTAATAATATATTTTAGATAATCTATAATGACTAAGAAAATATTACTTATAATTAAATGAATTCATATTAATTTGATAGTTAAATTTTTGTAAATTGACTTAAAAAGTCAACTCATTTGTGGAATTGGGATAGTAATATTTTTATATTTAATAACTTTTTAGAATTTAATAGTTTTAAAGTTCCAATCATTGTATTTAATATTTTAATTTAAAAAATTTAAAAATTCCTCCTATAATATTAAGTACAAAAAAAGATACATACTCGTGTAATAGACATTTATATATATTATATTGTAGTACTAATATTTAAAGGGGCGTAAATTTTATCATCTAATTGACTATAGAAGTTTCAATAATTACTTGGTGGTATATATTATATGCCACAAAAGATGTTCAAGATATAAAAAATAATAATTTAAAAGATGAATAAACTACATCATTAAAACTTAAAATACTATATAAAAATATTTTAATTCTCTTCGTCTACTTTAATTTTTTTTGGGATAGGTGGGGGAGGGGGGACAAGTTATTGTCTTCAATCTTCATCATTGCCTTCTAGACTTGTCTGCTGTAACAATAATAGAACCTTCGACTTTCATATTTATAGAAGTGAGTCATATTAGTGCACCAAGTTACCATCGTGTAGACATTCAAAAGTTGCACATTTTTTCTCTAACGGTAGCAGGAGGATAAAAACGTCATTTCATCTCAAGGCCAAGACGTCTAAACAAAGATTACAAGGCTCAGAATGAGTATTTAGAGTCCCCACAACGACATCCGAGTGACTAGCTACGAAAACAAAAGATGAGCGATTAATCGGCGTTTATAGAAGGCTGATTTTTTTTCTTTTTCTCCATCTTCCCGAATTCGAAATTAATCAAATTTGATGTTATTGTGTAGCTCTTGAAAAGAGTTTTCCGGATTGGTATAACACGTTTTCTAACTCTTTCCGGTTTAAAAGTTATAGACGTTTTAACACACAACACGAAAAATTGATGTCGCGACATGAAAATCGAGGCAAGTGTCCCCGCCCTAGGGCTATCGCAAGTGGACCTGCAACAGACCTAGGGTGCCTATATAAGGTCGATAGGTCTCTAAATCTTCTTGTTTTATTTTGATGATAAAAAATTAAGTAAGTAAGTCAAATACATAGAATTCTCTCCATATGATTAAAATATTAAAATGATTTTAATTATCTCATTTATATCGACCAAAATATTTTTCCGAACTATTATTAAATTTATTTTTTGACCTTGATAATCTAATATCAAGTGTTAAAGAAATTGATTCATATAGTAACATTTTCTAATGCAAGAATATATATATATATATATATATATATATATATATATATATATATATATATATATATATGGGGAATATGGAGATGCACAGCCGTGTAATTTTTAAAGTTACGCGGTCTACAATCGTAGAGTGAATTCACTTTATAATTGTAGAGTAGTCACTCCACGATTTGTGAATTCACTGTACTATTGTAAACTACTCTACGAGTGAATTTACTCTACTATCGTGGACTACTCTACGATCGTAGACCGTGTAACTTGTAAAGTTACACGACTGTGTACCTCCATTTTTACCTATATATATATATATATATATATATATATATATATATATGAAAAAATGTATGTACACAGCTGTGTAATACACAGTCGGTTATGATGACAATTTTTTGAACTATAATGACCGTTTTATCCGTCGTCATATTTATTTAATTGTATAATACATAGTTGTGTGTATATATATGTGTGTGCGCGCGCGCGCACGCCGTATATATACATGTGTATCATATACGTGTATGTGATGTGAATGTGGTGAGAGAGAAGTGAGAGGCTGAAATCCCCTCACCTTGACCGGATGCATGCTGGGAGTTGTTTGGCCATTAAGGCCATGTGCTTAGCAATTGTTGGAAACTTGTTTACATGGGCCTAAATATTTAATTCAAATGTACTACCTCCGAGATCAATCATGTTTTGATCCGAACCCTTTGATGGAGACTTGGTTTTTTTATTTAGTTAACCTTTTTAACCATATAAGTAATATATTTATTTTTATTTTTATTTCTTCCAAGCATTTTTAAAATTTTCTTTTTTCCACGTTCATTTTGAGTTTTTGACGCATGAAAATAAAAACTAAATTAACGTTTTAAAAGTTTAAAAAATTCAGTTGACTGATTACAAAGTTATTAACAAAATACTGAAAATGTTATAACCACAATGGGGCAAGACCCTTTTTTGCCAAATCAAAAGCGACTCATACGAATTTTACTCTAAAAAAAAGTAGAATAAACTATGTAGAAATGGACTATATAAGTTGGTAGAAGTTATTAAACAAGTCCATTCCTTTGCTTACTCCTACTAGCTTTATTAGCCACATAGTTCCTCAATGAAGGGGATTGAGTAAGCCCATATGGAGCCACTGTAGTATTCAGGTTTCCATTCTTGTGTTGCATTCTCCTCCTTGCCATGTAACCTCTTAGCCAAGGGGTCAAGTCCTCATTGATCTTAATCACTATGAAGAATATTATCCTGTATATCACAACCATGCTGAAAATAACTCCAAGATCCACCCATTTTGATCGATGCACATCGATTTGGAACACGTATTCCAATACGTATCTGCCACTGATTTTCGGGTCGTCGGGCGTCTGGTTGTCGAATTCCAATCCATCTAGGTCATTTTGGTATTGTCCCTATATATAGAATCATCAACAGCAACAGCACTTATATGCATTAGGTTCATCATTGTACCATTTGCAACAAGTACAAACAAAATAATACGCCGGTCCCAAAATGAGAGTCCTATATGACTTTTGACATTTTATTTCATGATGTGTTTGTAATGAACAAACTTAGACATACATATAGAACTCTAAATATGGGACAAGAATACGAGTATTAGGGAATGGTTAGTATGAAGTGAATTTCATGGTAAATTCACTTGATGACATGTTGACATACAAACGGAGAGATCACCATTCCGTCTGTGTGAACTTACCATGAAATTTATTTTACGCTAACCGGGTCCGGAGTATTAGTTTGCCTCGATAACACAAAAGTAGAAGCTCGTACTATCATTGAGACCATCACCGTTTTCTAACAAGAGTTGCTTGGTAACTATACAAAAACTATTTATTTTATCTAGACAAACTATTGCGGGGTTGTACTGTACTACTTTTGTCCCGAAATCAGAACCCCATTCGACTCTTTGACTGTTTCTCTTTCTTATGCGTATTAAGGTTTATCATAGACGCACTTGCACGTAGCTTTATTCAATAATAACATTAATATGCCTAACAAATACTAGTTTTTTTCTAAATACAACAAATGGGGCACTAATATTGGGACAGTGTAGGGAGTATAGGTAATAATATACCTGAAGAGCCCAGAAGTGAAAACTGATGTAAGACATTGGGTATCGCCAGACCGGTTTTGGAATATCATGAGGGAGTCGAAAAAAGCCAGACACTAGCATGAATATTCCCTAAAATGTGGATTAAAAAAAAAAATTTATAACCCAAAGTATAAAATAGGAATACAAGTAAATCGAGTATTTATTTAATTATGTAATTAAAAAAATTACCTGAATTCCGGCACCTATGATAATTCCCATGAGGAAGTTGGGAACAATGCTGGCAATGGCCATCATCAGGCTCTCTACGACAGTTACACTCGCGTAGAGGCACAAGAGGAAGAAGAGATAATGAATGAAGCCCGGATGAAGATGGACCATGAAATAGCAAATTGTTCCAGAAATTAAAGTAATCGTCATTAGAAATGGCATTGCAGATATTGTGTTGCTTAGCACAAATGCAGCCACCCCATAGTGCCCATTCAGCCTTTCTCTTTGAAAAACCTGTATAAATTTAGTGTTTAAAATATCAGTACGTAGTCCCGAAATGAGAGTCTATATATATCGACTTTTTCAATATTGAAGTGCTAAAATTTGTTTGGGAGCAAATTTTGTTTTGGTATGTCGCACGCAAACATTTTTACGTGTCAGAAAGTAAAAAAGTCAACTGTGATGTTCATGAATGGGTAATACGCACCTTCATATCTTCGACAAAGGACGGAAATCCACCAATGGACATGAATGTGACAAATCCGAACACAAAAGAGGCACAACATCCTCTTGCCTGTAAGTACCATTGCAAATAGGAATTAATAGAGAAAATTAAACATAAATACCAACAATGCCAGCATTAGAGTGGGTAATAGTAAAGATAAATACCAGAATGGCATTGTAACTCGTTCCGACATCCAAATATATGGTTCCTATGCAGATAGTCACCAAAATATAGATCACAAGCCTCAGCCAGTAATAGCCTAAGTCCCTTGACATGTTAACAAATGAACGTTTAGTTAAGATAAAGGCCTGCATCAAGAAACTAGCTTGGCTGCCTCCTGAATCTAGCACAGTTCCGTTCTGCGCAACAATTATGAATACAAAGAATCAAATTGGTTATATATATATATATATATATATATATATATATATATATATATATATCACGAGGAATCAAGAAATTTACAACAATATTTTCCTAATGACTAGATAAAGGAAAAACGGACACTTACAAGTTTGATCATCTCTTCAACCCTTTCTCTTGCTGAGTAATTGTACTGAGATGAAGTATAGAAATTAGTAAGAATTCGGATAGCTTCAGCTGTCGTCGTCTTCTTCAGAGGATCGCCATCTGCCTCAAACTTAGCATGGGAAAATTTAACAAAATACAGTTGAAAAATTAGTGTCCCGGCCAGTTCCAAAGTCACTTTTGTTACCAGAACTATTAGTATATACAATTTTTATAGCAGTGTGAGGCAATTGACTAATCATAAGAACAGAATTTGATACCCGTAGTTTCATGGATCCTTTAAGAGTTGCCTTGACTTTGTCGAAATCAGAATTAATGCACCGCAAAAAATGATCAGACGGGCTCCTTAGGGCAGGGCATGGAAATCCAGCTTGTGCAAAGAACTGAAACATATATACATATTAAAGCTCTATATTTGCAATAAAATAAAATAAAATACTCCCCGTGTTCCACATTTTTTTGGTTCAAAAAACACGAGGTTCGTTCTTAATTCTTATTATTGATGGTAGTATAAAATGATGTAATGTTCTCAAGTTGAATGTCAGAATTATGCGGTAAGTGTCATTACTACTAAACTATACACTCATAATTTTAAGGGTAAGAAAATGAAACTGTTCTGACAGAATGTTTCCTCGTATGAAAATTTAATACCCACAAAAAAAAAGGTACTTATAAGAAAGTAGATAATTTTTTTGCCTCATAAGCTTCTGAAGCCTGACCAAAGTAAACTGTTTTTCCTCCGGAAAGCAAGTACAAACGATCAAAAAGTTGGAAAACTTCACTGCTTGGTTGATGAATAGAGGCTATGACAGTCCTTCCATCTCGAGAAAGAGCTCGTAACGTCTGAGTTACAAAGAATGCCGAAGCACTGCAATCAAAAATCATTTAACATTCAATATAATTATAAAAGGAAAAGTACTCCATCCACAATAATTAGAGACGTATCATTAAAATTTGAACAAAAAAAGACATCATGTAGAAATATAATTTTTAATTTTTGTCCTCTCCGTTTGATTAAATTAGAGTTGTAAATAAACCGAGTTGTTAGCGAACAAAGCTCAAATCAGTTAGTTTAAGTCGACTCAAGTTCGTTTAACACTATATTCAACTCGAGTTTGCTTAAACTCGGCTTCAGCGTTTAATTAATTTAATAATTATTAAAGCTCGACTAGGCTCTCGAGCTCAGGTTCGACTCGTTTATAGTCATATTCGAACAACATATTCACACTCATTTAAAAGCTTAGCTCGACTCAAGCTAGTTTAACTTTTAGTCGAACTTGTTCTTAGCAAGCCGAAGCTCGGTTTAACTCATTTACAGCTCTAAATGAAATATCCCTTCGCCTTGGAATCAAAATAAAAGTAAGTATGTACATGCTAGGCAAAGCTTAACACACACAAGTAAAATAGTTAACAAGTCGAACAAAACTCTCATTTACGCACAGATCACTGACGTTCGGATCTGAGATTTTTTACCTATCAAGACCACTTGTTGGCTCATCAAGAAAGAGCAATCTAGGCCTCATCAGGATTTCAAGGGCAATGCTAACTCTCCTCTTCTCACCTCCACTAATCCCTCGCAAGTGCCAATTCCCAATGACTGTATCTGCACAGTCTTGAAGCCCCATTTCTATGATTGTACATTCAACCAATGAGCGCTTTTCTGACCAAGCCATTTTATCAGGGAGACGAAGGCGAGCTGAATATGAAATTGTTTCGCGGACCGTAAGAGTACCAATCAAAGTATCATCTTGAGTTACGTATGCCTGAATGATCAGTTTAAAAAAGAAATAAAAATCATGTAAATAACTTAATAAATGTTTGAGGGAACCATAACATAACAGTGGTTAGGCAAAATATATATGAAGACTCACAGCAGTCCCAAAAGAGAGCTTTGTTCTACGCCCATTCAGATAAATACTACCGGAAAGAAACGCATTGGAGGCAAGGCGGGTGGCCAATGAATCCAGCAAAGTAGATTTCCCGGAACCAGACGGACCCATGAGGGCCGTAAAGGTTCCGGGGTCGGCGTACCCGGTTAGCCCTTCTAAAACATTCTGTGTGTCGCCATTGCTAAGAGTGACCATCACCGTCAGGTCCTTCCAAGCTAAACGGGCCGAAACATCGCCTATGAATTCGTTTTTTGTTTTCTCTTTCCAAAGGGTCTTACTTAAAGGACTCAATCCTCTACTTACTAGCATTTCAATGTTTTCTTGAAGTTTTTGTGGTTCTATTTCCACTGTTACCTCATTTCTGGAATTATTTGACATGGCCCTTATTTGTTTTTGGTTTCTTGATTATTGTAGAAGATAATGTTATGAGTTTGAGAGAGATGTTGAAGTTTTGGGCTTGTGAAATCTTAACTTGAGTGAATGGAATATATATATTGGGAAAGAAAGGTTTTAATTAATTTGTAGAGGGGGGGTGGGGAGGAGAAGGAAGATCAGGTGGGGAAGTGAAAATGGTGGAATGGGGGTTTTAAGAAGGAGAAGGAAAAGAAAAAGAAATGGAGAAGTGGGATTTCAAGAAGCTAGGAAAGAAACAAAAATGGTAAAATGGGTTTTCAAGAAGGAAAGAAAATGGTGAGAAATGGGATTTGTATGACAAAATGGGAGATTTGTGAGTTTGACTGGATGGCCAGATGGGGGAGTTAAAAGAGTGGAAGGAATATTTGATCATTCCCATGCAAAAACAGCCTATATCATCAACTTTAGGGATTTCATGTTGAATAATGGCAGGTAATTAACTAGATTATTTTTTTTTTTATTTCAAGCGCAATTTAAAATAGATAGTCCAATTATGCAACTTTTTTTTTGTGAAATATCCAAATGAATTGCCTATTTTGGCAGGAAAGACTGAAATCAAGATTTATAAAAAGTTATTTAATTTATCAAGACAAAACATTCGTAAATTGTATCCCTACGTCTCTTAATATAAGTCGTTTTAGAATTATGTACAAGTATTAAAAAAACGATTGTATAGCATTAAATATAATATTAATTATTTATATTGTCCTTATATTGAAAAAAAGAATGTTATTTATTTGGCAAAAAATAGTGAGAGAATCAAAGTTATATTTATTGTTTGGGGTAATATTAGAAATTAAGTAATTAATGCTTACTTAAAATTCTCAAATAACTTATATTAAAGAACAAAAATAATTTTCTAAAACGATTTATATTAAGGAACGGAGCGAGAACAATACAATTCATTACTAATATTTTACTTAAATAAAATAGATTGTATTTATTCAATTAATAGCCTAAATAGTATTCAAATTCCAGACACGTACACTACTTGATTAATTTTCTCTAGCTGTCATCTTTTCCTCTCTCTTCCATATTCTTAATTAACTTCTATCTACTCTCATAAATAACACTACTACTGTTACTGTGCTATCAGGAATAAAAAAGATTGGAGAAGTAGTAATATTTACTCTTGTACTTTGTTTCGGCTGTTCATCTAATAAGTTCTGGCAGGTGCTGGTGGGGACATTAAATATAAGCCGACCTTTAGTTACCCTTTTCCTTTTTATCTCACTAAGCATGCGGGTCTGTCCGATCCGTCCGTCAAAACGCAAACTTTAGGTTTTATTTTTTTAATTTATTATAATCTAGGTCATTTTGGCCAGATTCGGCGACGACTCGGCTCGTTTGGACACAGTCTATAAATATGTCAAAATTTAAACATAAATCCGTCCAAGCTCGCGATTCAGGCAGGTCCGCCTGTCAAAATGCGGGCTTTGAGCTTTATTTTTTTATCCCACCAAAATTTGAGTCATTTTGACTGGGCCCGCCAATAGCCCAACCCGTTTACCAGGTCTATTTCTCACTATTCCTTCCCTCTATAATTTACAGCACCTGATAACACACGTAACGTGTGTAAATTATATAAAATAAAATTATAAAATTATAAAATTTAGATAATTAAATAAAAAAAGAAAAGAAAATTTAAAAATAAAATAATAATATATTTAAAGTTTTAGAGGCAAAAGAGAAACGAAGAAAAAAAAATAAACGTGACACAAAATCACAAAACACGTCATCGGCTCCTCGGAGCCGCTTTATGTAAGACCCCAACTTTTATAAATAAAGATGAATTTTTTATAAATATCATTTTTGAATATTATGGAGTTAATTTGATATAATGTTATAGTTGTGGGTAATATTTATAAATTTTGCAAAGTAAGCAAGTTGTTATAAAATATTCGTTTGGTCGGAGAATATTCTTTTTGTCGGGGAATATTCGTACGACGGCACAATCATTGGTGGACCCCACAACGGAATTATTGTCGGATTGAGAAAACGACAGAATTATCTTTCTATAAAAATAACGGCTGAGGTGTTACCGTTAAAACCGTTAAAACTGTTGAACTACTCGGTAGTAAAAGTACAGTAATACGCGTGGTTGCATAGTAGCACACGGTATTGATTATTGATGCTTACGTGAGAAGTCACTCAGCTATACTCAATTATTGCTACAGTAATTGCTGCATCATATCTCTTAAATTGTTGTCATAGTATCATCTGTATAATATGTTATATTATTGAGACGTTGTGGTAAGTTTGGTTATTTTATGGGGGGCCATATGTCATCATCTAAGAGTCTCTTCGTCAATAGTAATTACCGTCGTCAATAGTAATTACCGTCGTCAATAGTATTTACCTTGGTCAATAGTAATTACCTTCGTCAATAGTATTTACCTTGGTCAATAGTAATTACCTTCGTCAATAGTATTTACCTTGGTCAATAGTAATTACTTTCGTCAATAGTAGTTGTCCCTTCAATATTACCAAGAGTCATTTGACCCTTCGTTAAGACCAAGAGTCATTTGACCCTTCGTTAAGACCAAGAGCCACCCTCAGTTTTTCTATAAATAGAGGCCTAGGGCTTCATTATTTTTCACGAATTCATTCAAGCTATAGAGAGAGAAAGTATAGAGAGAATAAGAGAGAGAGAGACTAAAAGTATTCTGCTACATCACTTTTCCAATATCCAGTTCTTTTAAGGTAGGGAATATTATTTCTTTTATATTCATGAAGAGAACTTCTGTTATTCCATTTGTTATTATTCTGTTGGAACATCCTGTCTGTGTGTTTTACACCGGACCTGGTTCCGTTTTATTATTATTCTGTTGGAACATCCTGTCTGTGTGTTTTACACCGGACCTGGTTCCGTTTTATTATTATTCTGTTGGAATATCCTGTCTGTGTGTTTTACACCGGACCTGGTTCCATTATTTATTATTCTGTCGGAATATCCTGTCTGTGCGTTTACGCCGGACCTGGTTCCATTATTTATTATTCTGTTGGAATAACCTGTCTGTGCGGTCTATCGCATGCATGGTGATTTCTTTTGTTATTCCATTCTTTATTGTACTCAGTTGGTTAAGTTTTGACTTCTATACTCCATGAAATTTGTGGAATATCCTTGATAGTTGCGTTTCATCCAGTATCTTTTCAAGAAAATATTCTTCTAAGCATTCTTGAATTTTACTCCACAATGCAGTATCATGTTGACAATTTGGACGTTGTTAATTCCTGGATAAATTAATTCTTGAACTTGTTTTATTGAATTCTTATATCATTGTCATCATCCTCATGTTTATAAAATGTTGAAAGTCATCTGTGGCATGTAGTGCATAGATGGACTTGGTATGATTATGACCAGGGATTATTCGGTATAATCATGACCGTAATGTTACAAATGATGTGGTAAAAGTCCTCATTGGCCCGTAGTGCATTGATGGACAGTTGTTGGCATGATCATGACCATTAATGAATACACGAATATCCTTGGCCGTAGTGCAGGGGTGATTCGATGATGTGGATTATTTTATTAAGCTGAGTCTCAGCGATCGCAGTGTTGAAAAACCTTTTAAATCATAAAAGATAGTAGAGTTTATTTTCTACTTGACTCTTTTAATGGATTGCTTGTTCCGCTGCAGTTAAACTTGATGTCTATTATATTTTATCAGTTTAACATTGTTGAAGGCTAATGATAATTTATTCTGCATTATCTTAGTCATAATATTTCTTACTGGGCTAGTTGAGCTCACCCTTTCTTTCACTGTTCTCTTCAGGAAATGAGAACGTAGCTGGGACAAGTCGGGGTACGGAGTGATGGTCCGAATGATAGTATTAGTTAGTAGTCCTCACTATTCTATGTAATGGTGTGTTAATAAATGTAATGAGGACTCCTTTTGAGTATGAATACTCTCTAGAAGATAATATTTGTATTCAAACTCACAGTTTATGTTTTGTCGTATTGTACACGACAGTTGTATTATTAAGTTGTATTTGTATTCTGTACTATGTATCTGACGACCCAAGATGGGTGATGTATACCTAATTTTGGGGGCGTCACAGTTGGTATCAGAGCTTAGGGATATGATCCCTGGCTAAGATGTGAGAATAGAACTAGGAGGGGAGAGACGGGGAATTCCTTCGCTAGTATGACATACCTAAGTTTATTTGCATGGTATTTAATTGGTCGGTCATAATATAAGGATAATATATGACATATCAATTAATTTTTATTTTGTGGCAGTATCTGAAAATGGCATCTGAGAATGTTGAGAATAGCAATGGAGCACAGACGACTGTTGATTCACCACATATCAATAATCAGGATAATGTGCATCAGGAAGGTGTCAATCCTCATGCAAACAACAACACTGACCAAATGATGAATGATCAAATGTTCAGAGGCTTTATGCAATTCATGCAACAACAGGTGAAAGCGGCTCCTGTCCACAACGTAGGTGGAAATACTGGAAACTCTCAGGCGGTCACCGCTAAACAGTTTAAGGAGCTGGGACCACCGGAGTTTAAGGGAGAACCCAAACCACTTGTAGCTGAAACATGGATAAAGCAGATCACCAAGATATTTGATGTCTTGGGTTGCTCCGAGGAGCAAAAGGTTCCCTTTGCCGCCTTTATGTTGCGAGGAGAGGCAGATTACTGGTGGGAATCGATAAAGCGTACTCAACCTGCCGCACTGAAGATGTCTTGGGAGAAGTTCCAAGATCTGTTTAACGACAAATACTTTCCCGAGAGTATTCGTCACATGAAGGAGGTGGAGTTCATCAAATTGGAGCAGAATAATATGACCGTGTCGCAGTACGAGGCAAAATTTGCGGAGTTATCCCGGTTTGCGTCCCACCTGGTGGATAATGAAGAAAGAATGACGCGGATGTTTTTAAGAGGTTTGAAGCCGGAGATACGTCAACATCTTGTTTCTCATAAACTGTGTTTGTATTCAGATGTTGTAAATAGGGCTCAGTTGGTGGAGCGCGATAACGAGATAACGCAACCAAAAGAGAGCAGCCGGCAAAATGATAATACCAGTGAGAGCAGTCATCGAAGCGGTGACAACAAGCGTGGAGGGAATCAACAGGCCAGAAATGGTAACCACTTCGGTGGTAATCAGGGCCAAAACAATAAGAATGGACATTTCAAGAAGAGGAGATTCAACAATGATGGAAAGACGTCAGCACCAGCACCTGTCGTTAAGGAAGGAGAACGACCACCTATCATATGTTTCAAATGCGGAGGGGAGGGGCACATCAGTCCAAACTGCGCGATGCCGTCCAAAGCATGTTATAATTGTGGAAGAGAAGGTCATTTAGCCCGATTTTGTCGTTTACCGAAGACAAATTCAGCTAGGATGGAGGCACCAAAGGCCGTCCCAGAAAAGTCAAAACCGGTTGTGCAAGGGAGAGCGTTTGTTGTGACCTCCCAGAAGCAAGGAACCCGAATGAGGTCATCACGGGTAAGCTTATCATAAACTCTAACGAAGTCTATACTTTATTTGATACCGGTTCAACCCATTCTTTTATTTCTCCTACTTGCGCTCATCGATTAAATTTGATTCCGGAGAAATTAGACTTTGACTTAGCAGTTGAAACTCCATTGGGAGAAACCTTCATTACATCCACGGTTTATAAGTCTTGTTTGGTTCAAGTTGGTACCCACACATTACCTGTCGATCTTATTTCATTAAAAATACTTGCATTTGACGTGATTCTAGGGATTGATTGGTTAACTACTCATCATGCAAAAATTGATTGTTTTCGTAAGGTTGTTAGCTTTCATATTCCTAATCGACCTATTATGCGAATTCAAGCAACCAAACCATTAAAATCAATCGCTGTCATCTCAAGCCATAAAGCTATTCGTTTATTGAAAAACGGATGTCAAGCTTTCTTAGCTCATGTCACAGATCTAAACAAAAATACGTCAGCTTTGAATGATATTTCTGTTGTTAATAAATTTCCTGACGTATTTCCCGAAGAACTTCCTGGCCTACCCCCAGAGCGTGAAATTGAATTTTGTATCGACCTTGAACCCGGTACAAAACCCATTTCCAAAGCCCCATATCGAATGGCTCCTATTGAACTTCAGGAGTTAAAGACCCAACTGCAGGAATTGTTAGACATTGGTTTTATTCGTCCTAGTACTTCTCCTTGGGGTGCTCCTGTTCTGTTCGTGAAGAAGAAAGATGGGAGTATGCGACTTTGTATTGATTATCGGGAGTTGAATCATGTCACCATCAAAAATAGGTACCCATTGCCACGTATTGATGACCTGTTTGACCAGTTGCAAGGAGCACAATTCTTTTCAAAGATCGATCTTCGTTCTGGATATCATCAGCTGAAGGTTAGAACTGAGGATATTCCAAAGACGGCTTTTAGAACTCGGTACGGGCATTATGAATTCTTAGTTATGTCTTTTGGATTGACTAATGCTCCTGCTGCCTTCATGGATATGATGAACATGGTATTCAAGGAATATTTGGATCACTTTGTGGTCGTCTTTATCGATGACATCCTTATTTATTCCAAAAGCCGTGAAGATCATGAGCAACACTTGAGGCTGGTACTCCAAAAGCTTCGTGAATACAAACTTTATGCCAAGTTGAAGAAATGCGAGTTCTGGCTGGAAGAGGTAGCATTCCTTGGGCACGTAGTATCAAGTCGTGGAATATCTGTTGACCCGGCAAAGATTGAAGCTATTCAAAGCTGGGAGCAACCTAAATCAGTGACCGAGGTACGTAGCTTTCTTGGTTTAGCTGGTTATTATCGGAGATTCGTGGAAGGATTTTCTCGAATCGCTACTCCATTAACTCAGCTGACTCGGAAAGATACAAAGTTTGGTTGGAGCGAAGAATGTGAGCAGAGTTTTCAAGAACTCAAGAGGAGACTCATTTCAGCACCTGTTCTAACAATACCATCTGGCTCGGAGGGATTTGTCATCTACAGTGATGCTTCGAGCAAAGGGTTGGGATGCGTTCTCATGCAACATGGAAAAGTCATAGCCTATGCATCAAGACAACTCAAGGAATATGAGAGGAATTATCCTACTCATGATCTAGAGTTGGCAGCTGTTGTCTTTGCACTTAAAATTTGGAGGCATTACTTGTATGGGGAGAAAGTGGAGATCTTTACGGATCATAAAAGCCTCAAATATTTCTTCACTCAAAAGGAACTCAACATGCGACAACGACGTTGGCTTGAACTGTTGAAAGATTATGATCATACCATTCAATACCATCCTGGAAAAGCGAACGTGGTAGCTGACGCATTGAGTAGAAGATCATATGCGGGTACAAGTGCAATATTAACAACGCAAAGGCCCATTTTGTGTGACTTGCAAAGGATGGAGATAGAGTTGAAGACTCCAGGGACCCATGTGATGATGGCGAATATACGAGTAGAACCGACTTTAATCGATAAAGTTAAAGCTGCTCAAGCTACAGACCTGGAGCTGATGCGTATGAGGAAGAAAGTGCAAGAAGGTTCTATGCCGGAAGCAAGAATCGATGAAGAAGGAATACTTCGAGTCAACTCCAGACTTTGTGTTCCTAACAACCCTGATTTAAAGTATGAAATCATGATGGAGGCGCACAACACACCGTTTGCAATCCATCCTGGAAGTACCAAAATGTATCATGATCTTCGTCATACATTTTGGTGGAGCAATATGAAGAGAGAGATAGCGTTGTTTATCTCAAGGTGTCTAACTTGTCAACGAGTCAAAGCGGAGCATCAAGTACCAAAAGGTCCATTGCAACCACTTGAAATTCCAGAATGGAAGTGGGAGCACATTACCATGGATTTCGTTACCGGTCTTCCTAGGGTTTCTCAAGGTATTGATGCGATTTGGGTCATTGTTGATAGATTGACCAAGTCTGCTCATTTCTTACCGATACGAGAAACTTATACACTTGAACGTCTTGCTCGTATGTACATAAACGAGATTGTAAGACTGCATGGTATGCCAGTATCCATAGTTTCTGACCGAGACCCAAGATTCACTTCACGATTTTGGGTTAGTTTACAAAAAGCTATGGGCACGGAGTTACGATTTAGTTCAGCATATCATCCTCAGACGGACGGACAATCAGAGAGGACTATTCAAACTCTTGAAGATCTATTAAGACTCTGTGTCTTTGACTTCAAGGGAAGTTGGGACAAGTTCTTACCATTGGTGGAGTTTTTCTACAACAACAGTTATCAAGCAAGTATTGGCATGGCTCCATTCGAAGCATTGTATGGAAGAAAATGTCGTTCTCCAGTATGCTGGGATGAGGTGGGCGAAGCAACGTTGTTGGGACCGGAGTTGGTACGTATGACTACAGAAAAGATTCAAACGATCCGACAACGTATAAAAACCTCACAAGATCGACAAAAGAGTTATGCTGATCTTCATCGAAAGGACGTGGAATTTGATGTAGGAGATCATGTGTTCTTACGTGTTGCTCCATGGAAAGGAGTTACGAGATTTGGAAAGAGAGGAAAGCTAAATCCTCGATTCATCGGTCCATTTTTAATCCTCGATCGAGTAGGAACTGTGGCTTATAGACTCGCTTTACCGCCAAGTATGTCTCGTGTTCATAACGTTTTCCACATATCCATGTTACGCAAATATGTGGAAGACCCGAACCACATTATTGAGTTAGAACCGGACGAAATAGCGGAGGATTTGACGTATGAAGAAGTTCCTGTTCAAATCTTGGATAAGAAGGAACATATTCTACGCTCCAAGGTTATACCTCAAGTCAAAGTTTTGTGGAGAAACCACGATGTTGAGGAAATGACTTGGGAGTTAGAATCAGAAATGAAATCAAGGTATCCTTACCTCTTCGACATACCAGGTACGTACCCTAATTTCGAGGGCGAAATTTCATAAGAAGGGGAGGTTGTAAGACCCCAACTTTTATAAATAAAGATGAATTTTCTATAAATATCATTTTTGAATATTATGGAGTTAATTTGATATAATGTTATAGTTGTGGGTAATATTTATAAATTTTGCAAAGTAAGCAAGTTGTTATAAAATATTCGTTTGGTCGGAGAATATTCTTTTTGTCGGGGAATATTCGTACGACGGCACAATCATTGGTGGACCCCACAACGGAATTATTGTCGGATTGAGAAAACGACAGAATTATCTTTCTATAAAAATAACGGCTGAGGTGTTACCGTTAAAACCGTTAAAACTGTTGAACTACTCGGTAGTAAAAGTACAGTAATACGCGTGGTTGCATAGTAGCACACGGTATTGATTATTGATGCTTACGTGAGAAGTCACTCAGCTATACTCAATTATTGCTACAGTAATTGCTGCATCATATCTCTTAAATTATTGTCATAGTATCATCTGTATAATATGTTATATTATTGAGACGTTGTGGTAAGTTTGGTTATTTTATGGGGGGCCATATGTCATCATCTAAGAGTCTCTTCGTCAATAGTAATTACCGTCGTCAATAGTAATTACCGTCGTCAATAGTATTTACCTTGGTCAATAGTAATTACCTTCGTCAATAGTATTTACCTTGGTCAATAGTAATTACCTTCGTCAATAGTATTTACCTTGGTCAATAGTAATTACTTTCGTCAATAGTAGTTGTCCCTTCAATATTACCAAGAGTCATTTGACCCTTCGTTAAGACCAAGAGTCATTTGACCCTTCGTTAAGACCAAGAGCCACCCTCAGTTTTTCTATAAATAGAGGCCTAGGGCTTCATTATTTTTCACGAATTCATTCAAGCTATAGAGAGAGAAAGTATAGAGAGAATAAGAGAGAGAGAGACTAAAAGTATTCTGCTACATCACTTTTCCAATATCCAGTTCTTTTAAGGTAGGGAATATTATTTCTTTTATATTCATGAAGAGAACTTCTGTTATTCCATTTGTTATTATTCTGTTGGAACATCCTGTCTGTGTGTTTTACACCGGACCTGGTTCCGTTTTATTATTATTCTGTTGGAACATCCTGTCTGTGTGTTTTACACCGGACCTGGTTCCGTTTTATTATTATTCTGTTGGAATATCCTGTCTGTGTGTTTTACACCGGACCTGGTTCCATTATTTATTATTCTGTCGGAATATCCTGTCTGTGCGTTTACGCCGGACCTGGTTCCATTATTTATTATTCTGTTGGAATAACCTGTCTGTGCGGTCTATCGCATGCATGGTGATTTCTTTTGTTATTCCATTCTTTATTGTACTCAGTTGGTTAAGTTTTGACTTCTATACTCCATGAAATTTGTGGAATATCCTTGATAGTTGCGTTTCATCCAGTATCTTTTCAAGAAAATATTCTTCTAAGCATTCTTGAATTTTACTCCACAATGCAGTATCATGTTGACAATTTGGACGTTGTTAATTCCTGGATAAATTAATTCTTGAACTTGTTTTATTGAATTCTTATATCATTGTCATCATCCTCATGTTTATAAAATGTTGAAAGTCATCTGTGGCATGTAGTGCATAGATGGACTTGGTATGATTATGACCAGGGATTATTCGGTATAATCATGACCGTAATGTTACAAATGATGTGGTAAAAGTCCTCATTGGCCCGTAGTGCATTGATGGACAGTTGTTGGCATGATCATGACCATTAATGAATACACGAATATCCTTGGCCGTAGTGCAGGGGTGATTCGATGATGTGGATTATTTTATTAAGCTGAGTCTCAGCGATCGCAGTGTTGAAAAACCTTTTAAATCATAAAAGATAGTAGAGTTTATTTTCTACTTGACTCTTTTAATGGATTGCTTGTTCCGCTGCAGTTAAACTTGATGTCTATTATATTTTATCAGTTTAACATTGTTGAAGGCTAATGATAATTTATTCTGCATTATCTTAGTCATAATATTTCTTACTGGGCTAGTTGAGCTCACCCTTTCTTTCACTGTTCTCTTCAGGAAATGAGAACGTAGCTGGGACAAGTCGGGGTACGGAGTGATGGTCCGAATGATATTATTAGTTAGTAGTCCTCACTATTCTATGTAATGGTGTGTTAATAAATGTAATGAGGACTCCTTTTGAGTATGAATACTCTCTAGAAGATAATATTTGTATTCAAACTCACAGTTTATGTTTTGTCGTATTGTACACGACAGTTGTATTATTAAGTTATATTTGTATTCTGTACTATGTATCTGACGACCCAAGATGGGTGATGTATACCTAATTTTGGGGGCGTCACACTTTATATAGAGATATCAAGATAATAGTCTTATTTTCAATTTTTTAATTTGTTCATCCATATTACAATTAACATAAAGTATTCCAATAATTAAATTGTCTTACACCCCCATATATTTTATAAAAATAATTGTATTTATCAATTTATTTTGTTTGAAAACAAAGAGTTTTTTTTTCTTTAACAAATAATAATATAAAGCGACACAATATCTTTAGAATTATGTTTGTAATTTCAATAATTATAATATTACCGATACTAAAACTAGCCTATTATTTTTAATGATAAATATAAAAAATAATAATTACATTCTTAATTTTTATAAATTTTATAAAGAAAAACTTTTTGTGAAACAAAAGAAGTATTATATTTACAATTAAAACTTACTTTCACAAAATATATCAAAATAATATTCATAATAAACTTTTATACATGTTAAAGAAAACTTATGGGAGCAATTAAGTTACCATTTTGGGACAGATAGACTACACTTAATTAGGTCAAAATAAGGCAACATATTAATAGTATGAACTACTAGAATAAAGGACAATAATGCCAGTTACATTTTTTCACAATATTGGCCGAACAGTAGACCAACGAACAATTAAGTATGAATATGTATTCGGATCATGATTATACATCTTATTCTTTTTATCGAGTCTTTTAGATAAGGGGTATTTTTCAAAAATAAATTTCTTTAGCCTTTTGCAAAAAAAAAAAAAAGAAGTAACCTATTAGGCTATTTTTGTACATGGGGTACATAATTTTATTTTATTTTTAATAATGTGGAGTTTCCGACTGTAGCCGAACTAATCTTTTCACCCCGGACCGGACTTTTCATAAATGCTTGCGCCTGCCTTTTCATGGCCCCATGACCCTTCCGTGCTTAACACTTGCAACGGGTGGGATTCGATCTCAGAACGTTCGAGTTTACGGCTCGCCCCGATACCTCATTTAAATCACTGTGACAAATGTTGGGTTTGGTACATAAAAAATTAACTAGCTAGGGAAAATTGGAAAATGATAATTGAAAATAGAAATGTGACAACTCATGAGTTTGATTAGGAAATAGGAACCCAATTTGTTTTGCTACAAATATAGAAATTAAGACAAGTCCCACAATCAATGAATGACAAGTTTTATTTTTTATATTAATATTATATTATTATATATTTAAATGTATCCTTGGGGAAAAAACCTTGTAGCTAATTATTTTATAATTTAAATAATAAAAATATAATGTGTAAGATATCTACACATTAATTAGACGTAACACAACTATTAAATCTACAAGTTTTTCTTATACTAATTTTGACACTAGTTTTTTTAATGTGAGAATAGTACTAAAGAATCCTACGTAGGTAACACCAATAATAAATCTCTCTATTATGAGTGTTAGAGTATGTTTGTGATTGTTTAAAAAATATAATTAGTGATTCTGATTACTGTTTTTACTTATACAGTAAAACCTCTATTTAAGAATATATTTGAGATCAAATTATTTATATTCTAAATGTAGTCTTTTATAGAAAATATAGTCTTTTATAAGAAAATATAGTTTTTTATAGGAAATGTAGTCTTTTATGAAAAATATAGTCTTTTAAAATTAATATTGTCTCTCATATATATATATATATATGAAATTATTACTATATAGAGGTATAGTTTCTTAATATGTGACTTAAAAAGTATATAACATATTACAATTTAGAGGTTATTCCTATTTATAACTGGCCCAAATTGGGACCAAATTTTTTTATAATATTGTAAAGGTTATTCTTATATAGAGTATTCCTAAATAGGGGTTTTACTGTAATTGATTTAAAAAAATTAGTCGGTATTTGGTAAATAAAAAAACTTAAATTAATAAGAAGTTAAAAATATTTGCTGTAAGAAATTTGTTAATCACTTATTTCAAGTGTAAATTATTAAAAATGATTGTTTTGAGAAGTAAAGATGGGTAATGGGTGAAATTACAAAAATAATAAATAGGGATAAATTAGTAATATACTTGGTCAAATCCGATTATTAGATTTGACAAATAATCAGACGCTCTAATTTAGATTTTTTGATTATTTTCTAAAAAGTTATTATAAAATTGTTTTAAAATAAATTTATTAAATATTTTTTATTTTTTAAAACTGATTATAAATATATTTAACTGTTTATAAGCGATCTCAAACTCTCTTTTAGAATTTTTACTACTATGGGTATTTAATTGTGTGCTATAAATATCCTTAAAAACAATTTGAAAAATTCCAAAAAAAATATAATTATTATAATAAAAATCACCTTAAATTCCCCTCGGGAAACGGACACCTACCTGTCTACCACAATGCAAATAGTAGTACCATGGAACAAGCAACATATTGGAGCTAGCTTTTGTCTAGGAATAATTATTAAATGATAATTAATTAACAACATGAGTACATGACCCAAACCAGTCAAGTAGTCAACCAATTCACTATTAATGCTTCCCCCAGCCTCTTTACACTCGCGTTTGCAAGTAAAAGTGTAAATAAATTTAGTATTGAATTGTTCAAATTTAATTTATAAAATTTATAAAAGTTTGATTAAAATTCGTTTAGCTATCGAGTCAGGTACGATTTTAAATTGAGTCCGAATAATTTGAATTTTTCGAATGAATATGATTTGAGTATCAATAGAAAATTACAATTTGAGGATGTTCGAATAAATTATCGAACTTTAAAATTTGCTCATATTTGACTTATTTATATTTCGAATCGAATTTTTTATCGAGCAGGTACGAATCAAGCCCGAACTGTTTGTTTATTTTACAATAATTTCTGAAAATTTTTAATTTGGAAAATAATAGCTCGTGACTTTCTTTATCAAATTATTACTGATTTTTTAAAGTTAATTCAAGATATTTTTAAACTCAAAATTGACATAAATCTTTATAATTTTAATTGATACAATGATGAATATTGTAAATTATCTAAAAAAATACGACTCAATGTAATATTTATTATTTTATAAATTTTAACGAATCATCTCAATTGTAAGTTTAAAATGTCTTAAATTGACTTTAAAAATTAATAATAATATTGTAATTTGGAACAAATCCCGGTATGTATTGCAATAAATTTAAATTGAATTATAATTGCAAAACTTATCAATACGTGGAATTGATAAAAATTATAAGAGGATCTCAGTTATTATACATCTCTCCAAAAATATTGCCTCTAATATTTATCTACTAAACATTCGCAATATATATCATTATCGATTTTGAAACGAACATAGTATATTGTAAATCTTTCAGACGAGGAGGTTGTTTAAGTTATTTATAAAGTTGACCCTCTAAGTTCCATCTTTTAACAAATTTAGTCCCGAAGTTTAAAATTCACAAAACTCTTCAGAATACGACTCATCTTCCTTTCACTCGCCCCCATCAAAATTCTTTCCGGGATTGATTAATTTGTTTCCCAATGGGATCGGTTGATATATACTAGTAATTAAATACTACAAAACTAGCCATACATATTACGAAGTGAACACCGACTATAGAAAGATATGCACCGTTAAATAATTAACTGGTAAAACTAACTTTTGAATTGTAAAACATACACAACGGCATATATAAGATAATTTTTATTATAATTTATCATTTTTAAGGTCTATTATAATTTCAAGTGAAAAGATCGATATATATACTAGTTCGTAAGAATGATTAATTAACGGACTAGTCGAGGTAGGAGAATTAATTCATTAATCAATCAAATCCGAATTACAAATTTGATAGAGTTGAGAGGGAATCTCTTCTATCCAAGATTGAAATCCGTACGTCATAAGAAAAAGCTAATTTGGCATATATATATATATATATATTCAAATAAGTAGCTGCTGCATTTGCAAGCAATGACTCTCAATTCTCAATGTTGGCAAGCCTTGACGATAAAGAGAGCACCAACTGCCTGCCTGCCCGCCCGGCCGCCCACGGCCGAGTCTAAAAGTCAAGACGTAAATGATCAATCAATACATGAATTTTTTGGCATTATAAATTAACCCTAGTGGAGTTAGCTAGCTAGATATCCTTATTCTCATCATCATATATACTACTGCAAAACCAAATCAAACAACACTATACCATAAATACATGATGCAACCCTTCCCTTCCTTTTTATTTTTGTGATCTAGCTAGCTAGTTCATGCGGTGGATGTGCGGGGAATGTTACTTGGCTCGAGATAATTAATTAAGTACCAACACATATTATACATGCAACCAAATGACATGGACTAGTTTAATTTCTCGGACCAGGCTTCATTCCCCTCACAACCTTCTCTCTCACGTACGCACTTGTTTAATTTCTCCAAACAAATTAGGCTGTCAATTCTCTCTCTCTCTCTCTCTCTCTCTCTCTCTCTCTCTCTATATATATATATATATGTTGTCTGTTCATGAGAAGATAGGATCTTTACAACCTTACAGCTTGTCATGGCAAGTTAAGATTTGCTTGCTTTCAAGGCTTGTTCAAAGCTTAATTAAGAAACAAGATATATTGCCCTTATCCTTATACACAATACATATATACACAAGATTTGTTATAATTTGTAAAAGTATATGAATGACATCAATTTTAAAATTAAATACATGATATATATCCAATGAACTTTAAAAAATTAAACTTGATGGAACCGTTATAGTCCTAAACTACTTCCCAACGTACATTAATTAGGATAAGGAAAAATAAAAATAACAGTAAAAATAAAAAAATATTAATTTATACTAAAAATAAAAATAGGATAAGGAAAAATAAAAAAATATTAAAAATATCTTAAATAAAAGAATATCTATTAATTTATACTAGTAAAAATAACAGGATCAAGAACAATGTTAACCTATAATGTTATATATGGTTACAAAAATCAATAAAATTTAAATTTCATTTCTTTTTTCCTTTTTCTTTTTATTATCTAAAGTTTTCGAGTTTCAAACATGGCCATAAATTCCGTCTTGCTGTAACATGCAATTTCTGGTCTTAGTGGAGTTGAAAGATAATTGCAAAACTTGACAAATACCTTTAATTTCTCGGTAGAAATAAATGGGATAAGCATAGATGTCGGGCACAAAATATAATAAATACAATTATGTAATAAATTTCAAAATATTTTTAAATAGATTGAATATCAGCTGTTATAAATGTCAATTTAAATAGAAATATATAACTCCATATTTGTAAGACCCCAACTTTTATAAATAAAGATGAATTTTTTATAAATATCATTTTTGAATATTATAGAGTTAATTTGATATAATGTTATAGTTGTGGGTAATATTTATAAATTTTGCAAAGTACGCAAGTTGTTATATAATATTCGATTGGTCGGGGAATATTCGTTTTAACAGGGAATATTCGTACAACGACACAATCATTGGTGGACCCCACAACGGAATTATTGTCGGATTGAGAAAACGACAAAAATATTTTATTAAAAATAACGGCGGAAATTTTACCATTGTTGCTGTTGAACTACTCGGTAGTAAAAGTACAGTAATACGTGTGGTTGCATAGTAGCACACGGTATTGATTATTAATGCTTATGTGAGAAGTCACTCAGTTTGATTTTATTATTGTCAGTTAATAATATGAATTATTTAGCGATAATGACGTTTTGTTTTATTCGTATTATTAACGTAATAAAACAGAAACATCTTTTTATATAAAACAAAATACTTTATTAAAGTTATTCTATAAATAGAATATATTTTATTTTATTTAAAAGATTTTTCTTTAAATATGGACCGTCAGATTAAAGTAATCAATCTGGACCGTTCATGGATTAGTTACTATGCATTCTATTTTTTTATAAATAGCAGCTCATTCCTTCATTATTTCTTACGAATTCACTGAACTCTAGAGAGAGAAACTATAGAGAGAAACTATAGAGAGAGAGAAGAAGAGTATTCTGCTACTTAACTACTTCCTTACTTCAGCTCTTCTTTAAAACGGTAGGGAATATTATTTCTTTTATATTCATGAAGAGAACTTCTGTTATTCCATTCGTTATTATTCTGTTGGAATAACCAGTATACGCGGTCTACCCTATACTTGGTGACATTCTTCTATTATTCTGTTGGAACATCCTGTCTGTGTGTTTTACACCGGACCTGGTTCCGTTTATTATTCTGTTGGAACATCCTGTCTGTGTGTTTTACACCGGACCTGGTTCCGTTTTATTATTATTCTGTTGGAATATCCTGTCTGTGTGTTTTACACCGGACCTGGTTCCATTATTTATTATTCTGTCGGAATATCCTGTCTGTGCGTTTACGCCGGACCTGGTTCCATTATTTATTATTCTATTGGAATAACCTGTCTGTGCGGTCTATCGCATGCATGGTGATTTCTTTTGTTATTCCATTCTTTATTGTACTCAGTTGGTTAAGTTTTGACTTCTATACTCCATGAAATTTGTGGAATATCCTTGATAGTTGCGTTTCATCCAGTATCTTTTCAAGAAAATATTCTTCTAAGCGTTCTTGAATTTTACTCCACAATGCAGTATCATGTTGACAATTTGGACGTTGTTAATTCTTGGATAAATTAATTCTTGAACTTGTTTTATTGAATTCTTATATCATTGTCATCATCCTCATGTTTATAAAATGTTGAAAGTCATCTGTGGCCTGTAGTGCATAGATGGACTTGGTATGATTATGACCAGGGATTATTCGGTATAATCATGACCGTAATGTTACAAATGATGTGGTAAAAGTCCTCATTGGCCCGTAGTGCATTGATGGACAGTTGTTGGCATGATCATGACCATTAATGAATACACGAATATCCTTGGCCGTAGTGCAGGGGTGATTCGATGATGTGGATTATTTTATTAAGCTGAGTCTCAGCGATCGCAGTGTTGAAAAACCTTTTAAATCATAAAAGATAGTAGAGTTTATTTTCTACTTGACTCTTTTAATGGATTGCTTGTTCCGCTGCAGTTAAACTTGATGTCTATTATATTTTATCAGTTTAACATTGTTGAAGGCTAATGATAATTTATTCTGCATTATCTTAGTCATAATATTTCTTACTGGGCTAGTTGAGCTCACCCTTTCTTTCACTGTTCTCTTCAGGAAATGAGAACGTAGCTGGGACAAGTCGGGGTACGGAGTGATGGTCCGAATGATAGTATTAGTTAGTAGTCCTCACTATTCTATGTAATGGTGTGTTAATAAATGTAATGAGGACTCCTTTTGAGTATGAATACTCTCTAGAAGATAATATTTGTATTCAAACTCACAGTTTATGTTTTGTCGTATTGTACACGACAGTTGTATTAATAAGTTGTATTTGTATTCTGTACTATGTATCTGACGACCCAAGATGGGTGATGTATACCTAATTTTGGGGGCGTCACAGTTGGTATCAGAGCTTAGGGATATGATCCCTGGCTAAGATGTGAGAATAGAACTAGGAGGGGAGAGACGGGGAATTCCTTCGCTAGTATGACCTACCTAAGTTTATTTGCATGGTATTTAATTGGTCGGTCATAATATAAGGATAATATATGACATATCAATTAATTTTTATTTTGTGGCAGTATCTGAAAATGGCATCTGAGAATGTTGAGAATAGCAATGGAGCACAGACGACTGTTGATTCACCACATATCAATAATCAGGATAATGTGCATCAGGAAGGTGTCAATCCTCATGCAAACAACAACACTGACCAAATGATGAATGATCAAATGTTCAGAGGCTTTATGCAATTCATGCAACAACAGGTGAAAGCGGCTCCTGTCCACAACGTAGGTGGAAATACTGGAAACTCTCAGGCGGTCACCGCTAAACAGTTTAAGGAGCTGGGACCACCGGAGTTTAAGGGAGAACCCAAACCACTTGTAGCTGAAACATGGATAAAGCAGATCACCAAGATATTTGATGTCTTGGGTTGCTCCGAGGAGCAAAAGGTTCCCTTTGCCGCCTTTATGTTGCGAGGAGAGGCAGATTACTGGTGGGAATCGATAAAGCGTACTCAACCTGCCGCACTGAAGATGTCTTGGGAGAAGTTCCAAGAGCTGTTTAACGACAAATACTTTCCCGAGAGTATTCGTCACATGAAGGAGGTGGAGTTCATCAAATTGGAGCAGAATAATATGACCGTGTCGCAGTACGAGGCAAAATTTGCGGAGTTATCCCGGTTTGCGTCCCACCTGGTGGATAATGAAGAAAGAATGACGCGGATGTTTTTAAGAGGTTTGAAGCCGGAGATACGTCAACATCTTGTTTCTCATAAACTGTGTTTGTATTCAGATGTTGTAAATAGGGCTCAGTTGGTGGAGCGCGATAACGAGACAACGCAACCAAAAGAGAGCAGCCGGCAAAATGATAATACCAGTGAGAGCAGTCATCGAAGCGGTGACAACAAGCGTGGAGGGAATCAACAGGCCAGAAATGGTAACCACTTCGGTGGTAATCAGGGCCAAAACAATAAGAATGGACATTTCAAGAAGAGGAGATTCAACAATGATGGAAAGACGTCAGCACCAGCACCTGTCGTTAAGGAAGGAGAACGACCACCTATCATATGTTTCAAATGCGGAGGGGAGGGGCACATCAGTCCAAACTGCGCGATGCCGTCCAAAGCATGTTATAATTGTGGAAGAGAAGGTCATTTAGCCCGATTTTGTCGTTTACCGAAGACAAATTCAGCTAGGATGGAGGCACCAAAGGCCGTCCCAGAAAAGTCAAAACCGGTTGTGCAAGGGAGAGCGTTTGTTGTGACCTCCCAGAAGCAAGGAACCCGAATGAGGTCATCACGGGTAAGCTTATCATAAACTCTAACGAAGTCTATACTTTATTTGATACCGGTTCAACCCATTCTTTTATTTCTCCTACTTGCGCTCATCGATTAAATTTGATTCCGGAGAAATTAGACTTTGACTTAGCAGTTGAAACTCCATTGGGAGAAACCTTCATTACATCCACGGTTTATAAGTCTTGTTTGGTTCAAGTTGGTACCCACACATTACCTGTCGATCTTATTTCATTAAAAATACTTGCATTTGACGTGATTCTAGGGATTGATTGGTTAACTACTCATCATGCAAAAATTGATTGTTTTCGTAAGGTTGTTAGCTTTCATATTCCTAATCGACCTATTATGCGAATTCAAGCAACCAAACCATTAAAATCAATCGCTGTCATCTCAAGCCATAAAGCTATTCGTTTATTGAAAAACGGATGTCAAGCTTTCTTAGCTCATGTCACAGATCTAAACAAAAATACGTCAGCTTTGAATGATATTTCTGTTGTTAATAAATTTCCTGACGTATTTCCCGAAGAACTTCCTGGCCTACCCCCAGAGCGTGAAATTGAATTTTGTATCGACCTTGAACCCGGTACAAAACCCATTTCCAAAGCCCCATATCGAATGGCTCCTATTGAACTTCAGGAGTTAAAGACCCAACTGCAGGAATTGTTAGACATTGGTTTTATTCGTCCTAGTACTTCTCCTTGGGGTGCTCCTGTTCTGTTCGTGAAGAAGAAAGATGGGAGTATGCGACTTTGTATTGATTATCGGGAGTTGAATCATGTCACCATCAAAAATAGGTACCCATTGCCACGTATTGATGACCTGTTTGACCAGTTGCAAGGAGCACAATTCTTTTCAAAGATCGATCTTCGTTCTGGATATCATCAGCTGAAGGTTAGAACTGAGGATATTCCAAAGACGGCTTTTAGAACTCGGTACGGGCATTATGAATTCTTAGTTATGTCTTTTGGATTGACTAATGCTCCTGCTGCCTTCATGGATATGATGAACAGGGTATTCAAGGAATATTTGGATCACTTTGTGGTCGTCTTTATCGATGACATCCTTGTTTATTCCAAAAGCCGTGAAGATCATGAGCAACACTTGAGGCTGGTACTCCAAAAGCTTCGTGAATACAAACTTTATGCCAAGTTGAAGAAATGCGAGTTCTGGCTGGAAGAGGTAGCATTCCTTGGGCACGTAGTATCAAGTCGTGGAATATCTGTTGACCCGGCAAAGATTGAAGCTATTCAAAGCTGGGAGCAACCTAAATCAGTGACCGAAGTACGTAGCTTTCTTGGTTTAGCTGGTTATTATCGGAGATTCGTGGAAGGATTTTCTCGAATCGCTACTCCATTAACTCAGCTGACTCGGAAAGATACAAAGTTTGGTTGGAGCGAAGAATGTGAGCAGAGTTTTCAAGAACTCAAGAGGAGACTCATTTCAGCACCTGTTCTAACAATACCATCTGGCTCGGAGGGATTTGTCATCTACAGTGATGCTTCGAGCAAAGGGTTGGGATGCGTTCTCATGCAACATGGAAAAGTCATAGCCTATGCATCAAGACAACTCAAGGAATATGAGAGGAATTATCCTACTCATGATCTAGAGTTGGCAGCTGTTGTCTTTGCACTTAAAATTTGGAGGCATTACTTGTATGGGGAGAAAGTGGAGATCTTTACGGATCATAAAAGCCTCAAATATTTCTTCACTCAAAAGGAACTCAACATGCGACAACGACGTTGGCTTGAACTGTTGAAAGATTATGATCATACCATTCAATACCATCCTGGAAAAGCGAACGTGGTAGCTGACGCATTGAGTAGAAGATCATATGCGGGTACAAGTGCAATATTAACAACGCAAAGGCCCATTTTGTGTGACTTGCAAAGGATGGAGATAGAGTTAAAGACTCCAGGGACCCATGTGATGATGGCGAATATACGAGTAGAACCGACTTTAATCGATAAAGTTAAAGCTGCTCAAGCTACAGACCTGGAGCTGATGCGTATGAGGAAGAAAGTGCAAGAAGGTGCTATGCCGGAAGCAAGAATCGATGAAGAAGGAATACTTCGAGTCAACTCCAGACTTTGTGTTCCTAACAACCCTGATTTAAAGTATGAAATCATGATGGAGGCGCACAACACACCGTTTGCAATCCATCCTGGAAGTACCAAAATGTATCATGATCTTCGTCATACATTTTGGTGGAGCAATATGAAGAGAGAGATAGCGTTGTTTATCTCAAGGTGTCTAACTTGTCAACGAGTCAAAGCGGAGCATCAAGTACCAAAAGGTCCATTGCAACCACTTGAAATTCCAGAATGGAAGTGGGAGCACATTACCATGGATTTCGTTACCGGTCTTCCTAGGGTTTCTCAAGGTATTGATGCGATTTGGGTCATTGTTGATAGATTGACCAAGTCTGCTCATTTCTTACCGATACGAGAAACTTATACACTTGAACGTCTTGCTCGTATGTACATAAACGAGATTGTAAGACTGCATGGTATGCCAGTATCCATAGTTTCTGATCGAGACCCAAGATTCACTTCACGATTTTGGGTTAGTTTACAAAAAGCTATGGGCACGGAGTTACGATTTAGTTCAGCATATCATCCTCAGACGGACGGACAATCAGAGAGGACTATTCAAACTCTTGAAGATCTATTAAGACTCTGTGTCTTTGACTTCAAGGGAAGTTGGGACAAGTTCTTACCATTGGTGGAGTTTTCCTACAACAACAGTTATCAAGCAAGTATTGGCATGGCTCCATTCGAAGCATTGTATGGAAGAAAATGTCGTTCTCCAGTATGCTGGGATGAGGTGGGCGAAGCAACGTTGTTGGGACCGGAGTTGGTACGTATGACTACAGAAAAGATTCAAACGATCCGACAACGTATAAAAACCTCACAAGATCGACAAAAGAGTTATGCTGATCTTCATCGAAAGGACGTGGAATTTGATGTAGGAGATCATGTGTTCTTACGTGTTGCTCCATGGAAAGGAGTTACGAGATTTGGAAAGAGAGGAAAGCTAAATCCTCGATTCATCGGTCCATTTTTAATCCTCGATCGAGTAGGAACTGTGGCTTATAGACTCGCTTTACCGCCAAGTATGTCTCGTGTTCATAACGTTTTCCACATATCCATGTTACGCAAATATGTGGAAGACCCGAACCACATTATTGAGTTAGAACCGGACGAAATAGCGGAGGATTTGACGTATGAAGAAGTTCCTGTTCAAATCTTGGATAAGAAGGAACATATTCTACGCTCCAAGGTTATACCTCAAGTCAAAGTTTTGTGGAGAAACCACGATGTTGAGGAAATGACTTGGGAGTTAGAATCAGAAATGAAATCAAGGTATCCTTACCTCTTCGACATACCAGGTACGTACCCTAATTTCGAGGGCGAAATTTCATAAGAAGGGGAGGTTGTAAGACCCCAACTTTTATAAATAAAGATGAATTTTTTATAAATATCATTTTTGAATATTATGGAGTTAATTTGATATAATGTTATAGTTGTGGGTAATATTTATAAATTTTGCAAAGTACGCAAGTTGTTATATAATATTCGATTGGTCGGGGAATATTCGTTTTAACAGGGAATATTCGTACAACGACACAATCATTGGTGGACCCCACAACGGAATTATTGTCGGATTGAGAAAACGACAAAAATATTTTATTAAAAATAACGGCGGAAATTTTACCATTGTTGCTGTTGAACTACTCGGTAGTAAAAGTACAGTAATACGTGTGGTTGCATAGTAGCACACGGTATTGATTATTAATGCTTATGTGAGAAGTCACTCAGTTTGATTTTATTATTGTCAGTTAATAATATGAATTATTTAGCGATAATGACGTTTTGTTTTATTCGTATTATTAACGTAATAAAACAGAAACATCTTTTTATATAAAACAAAATACTTTATTAAAGTTATTCTATAAATAGAATATATTTTATTTTATTTAAAAGATTTTTCTTTAAATATGGACCGTCAGATTAAAGTAATCAATCTGGACCGTTCATGGATTAGTTACTATGCATTCTATTTTTCTATAAATAGCAGCTCATTCCTTCATTATTTCTTACGAATTCACTGAACTCTAGAGAGAGAAACTATAGAGAGAAACTATAGAGAGAGAGAAGAAGAGTATTCTGCTACTTAACTACTTCCTTACTTCAGCTCTTCTTTAAAACGGTAGGGAATATTATTTCTTTTATATTCATGAAGAGAACTTCTGTTATTCCATTCGTTATTATTCTGTTGGAATAACCAGTATACGCGGTCTACCCTATACTTGGTGACATTCTTCTATTATTCTGTTGGAACATCCTGTCTGTGTGTTTTACACCGGACCTGGTTCCGTTTATTATTCTGTTGGAACATCCTGTCTGTGTGTTTTACACCGGACCTGGTTCCGTTTTATTATTATTCTGTTGGAATATCCTGTCTGTGTGTTTTACACCGGACCTGGTTCCATTATTTATTATTCTGTCGGAATATCCTGTCTGTGCGTTTACGCCGGACCTGGTTCCATTATTTATTATTCTATTGGAATAACCTGTCTGTGCGGTCTATCGCATGCATGGTGATTTCTTTTGTTATTCCATTCTTTATTGTACTCAGTTGGTTAAGTTTTGACTTCTATACTCCATGAAATTTGTGGAATATCCTTGATAGTTGCGTTTCATCCAGTATCTTTTCAAGAAAATATTCTTCTAAGCGTTCTTGAATTTTACTCCACAATGCAGTATCATGTTGACAATTTGGACGTTGTTAATTCTTGGATAAATTAATTCTTGAACTTGTTTTATTGAATTCTTATATCATTGTCATCATCCTCATGTTTATAAAATGTTGAAAGTCATCTGTGGCATGTAGTGCATAGATGGACTTGGTATGATTATGACCAGGGATTATTCGGTATAATCATGACCGTAATGTTACAAATGATGTGGTAAAAGTCCTCATTGGCCCGTAGTGCATTGATGGACAGTTGTTGGCATGATCATGACCATTAATGAATACACGAATATCCTTGGCCGTAGTGCAGGGGTGATTCGATGATGTGGATTATTTTATTAAGCTGAGTCTCAGCGATCGCAGTGTTGAAAAACCTTTTAAATCATAAAAGATAGTAGAGTTTATTTTCTACTTGACTCTTTTAATGGATTGCTTGTTCCACTGCAGTTAAACTTGATGTCTATTATATTTTATCAGTTTAACATTGTTGAAGGCTAATGATAATTTATTCTGCATTATCTTAGTCATAATATTTCTTACTGGGCTAGTTGAGCTCACCCTTTCTTTCACTGTTCTCTTCAGGAAATGAGAACGTAACTGGGACAAGTCGGGGTACGGAGTGATGGTCCGAATGATAGTATTAGTTAGTAGTCCTCACTATTCTATGTAATGGTGTGTTAATAAATGTAATGAGGACTCCTTTTGAGTATGAATACTCTCTAGAAGATAATATTTGTATTCAAACTCACAGTTTATGTTTTGTCGTATTGTACACGACAGATGTATTAATCAGTTGTATTTGTATTCTGTACTATGTATCTGACGACCCAAGATGGGTGATGTATACCTAATTTTGGGGGCGTCACAATATTAACATAATTTATACCTCTAAGAATGAATATCAAAATAAGCCCAAAATATCTATTTATAAAATATTAAAAAACCCAAAAGGATACGTTACACCGTCACAGAAGGTGTCAACAGAAAATGTTTGTAGTACCCCCCCGTAGGTGGTTTAGCTTAAGTATACTCTAAGGATTAAACTACGACATATAAGCCAAAAGGAGTTCAAATTACAAGCCTTGCATGACCATCTCCAACTGATATCGAATTGATTCAAATACGAACACATACTTAACTATCACAAGATATCGACGATCTAAATGCTCTTGAATGTAAACGGAAATATACAAAGAATGATACAAACGAATAAAGTCTCAAAAACATATATAGTTTTCCAAATGACGAAATATTACATTACTGATATAAGTAATAGAACCACAATCAAGAAACGAAGAACGGATTCCAACAAATATAGCATGTTAAAGAGAAACATGTAAAAACATTAATAAAAAAACATAAAAATATCAATTTCTTTCAATACTGTACCGAAATTACACAATCCATCTCATATCGATTTATCATCAATATAACGCACACCAATGTATACTAACCTAACAAATATGTCAAATCACCTACTTATTCAAAAATTTAACTTTTTAAATTGAGACTTCATCATACTTGTTAATCTATTTATACTCTAATTTTCGTCTGAAATATCTCAACAAATACTTTAATTTTCTTTCACCTTAATTTTCAATTTTAGGAAACATACTCAAAACACTTTAGTCCCGTTGGTAGTGCACATAATTAAAGGCTCACCAAGGTCATAAGCCATTTTCAACCACAATTCAATATTATCTATACTCTCACATAATATTCCAATATTATCTAGCTATAATAAATGCAACAATTAAAACCTTAAATTCAATAATCCTGATTCTCATATAAATCTTCAGTCCCAGTAAATGATGTTCCAACATCCACATTAAAAGATGCAAAAGACGCATCCCCATTTCCACCACCATTGAAACCACCGCTGCCACCGCCGCCGCCACTGCCACTGCCGATGAAACTTTGCACCAAATTCTGCCCAACCTGCTGCGCAGCCCCTTCCACAAATCCCTGAAGTACCACATTCATCAAACCACCGCCCACCGGTGCATTCCCACCACCGGCTGCACCAGGAAATGAATGGTGGTGCTGTAGCGGCGGTGGCAGTTGAGCCACCGGCAGCGGCATACCAGTGGCACATTCCAAATGAGCGTCATACTCACACGCGCCACACCGGTATAACCACTGTTTAGAGCCGATTTTACGACAAATATCGCAAGAGAATCCCTTTGTGTGGTAGGGATTAGTAAAGGCGAGGGTAATTGGGTGAGGGTGAGCTTGATGGGTGACCGACAGCGGCTTAGAAGCACAAGCAACGTGAAGGTCAAAATCACAGAGGTGGCAGTGGTAGCTGAAGCCGTTGCCACGGCGGTTGCAGGCGTCGCAGTTGAATATGCCGGCGGGGTAGGGCGAGATGGGGAGGAGAGAGAGGGGGTGAGGGGGGTGGGAAGGGTGTGTGATTATTTGTGGGGATTTTGTGCATGATAAGTGGAGGGTGAAGTTGCATGGGGTGCATGAGTACATGTATTCATATGGAGGATATTTACATGCTGAACATAATAGTTGTGTGATTTGGTTAATATTGTTGTAGTTGTTTAGTTCTAGTGGATGAGGGTGGCTGAAATGTTGGATGTTTGGATCATGATCTAGTTTCCCCATCTCTTTGTTAATTAGTTACTCTCTCTCTCTCTCTCTAGATTTTGGAAGAAAGCTAGAGATCGATGAGGACTTGCAGTATATGTAGTAGTATATATAAAGGATCGATTAATTTTGACTGCAGACAGACAGTGGGACGTTGACTTTATGGGATTGATTAGGTCAATCTAGGTACTTAAACGCGGTTCATGCAAGTTCATTAATGATTGATTTGTGGTTGACTTTATATATCTGTAGATCTATTTAATACTAGTAGTAAAATGAAGTGATCATTTCAAAGAAATCCAACTTGCTCAAAATGAGAGAGGAGATAGTCAACTTATTTGACAAATGAGCAAATTGACACGAGTGACCAACTAGAAGAGAAACTGACACAAGTGACCGACTAGGTTGGTTTACAAGAGGCCTGTCAAAAGTCAGATTAAGATTTGTTCAAACTCGACCCAATTTGAAATTATCGGGTTATAATTTGAACTTGATCCGTTTGAGTTTATAATAAACATTTTCAAAGTTCAAACTAGGCTCAAATATAACAAAACTAAAATTCAAAAAAAAAATGATTCTTAGGGCTTGTTCGGGAATGACTTATAAGTTAAAATATAAGTTCACTTATATGTAAAAGCGTTTGGCATCAATTAACTTATAAGTCAAAAATTAAGTTAAAACAAGTTATGAAGGTGATAGGCTCATAATATCTTATAAGTTAAAATAAAGGTAAAGATTACTAAAAATGACATTAATAAAACGAGGGGCAAAACAAAAGTGGAGCAAAATATACATTACATTTGGGCAAACTAACTTATTTTAAAATGACTTATAAGTCATTTCTAAATAAGTCACAAATACGTACTTATTTTTTTAACTTAAAACTCAACTTAGAAGTCAAAAAATAAGTGGCTGCTAAACACCTTAATAGTGAAAAATAACTTGTAAGTTATTTGACCAACTTATAAGTTAATCTCACCAACTTATAAGTTAGTCTGACCAACTTATAACTTGTTCCCGAACAGGGCCTTAATCATATATATGAAATTTATTGCTTGAAACTACTCATTTTAAAAATGTATTCAACCAAATATTATTTCTTATTAATCAAATTAAACTTGAAGCTTAAATTAACATTAGTAAGGTTGTGTTTATTTAACTCTTAATGCCTCTTAATAGATTAGCCTTTGATTCGGTCAGAGGCTAAACTTATTTGGGCAAAAAAAATTTACCTCTTAATGCCTCTTAATCGGTAAGATTCAAATCTAATTCTAAATCATCCAAAACCATGTCTGACCGAGTTTGTAATTTTTTTGGACAAAAATAACCTCTTCAATATTACAAAATTCCTTTTATTATCCCTATTTCAAACCCAAAAGATCTGCACCACTAAACACCAAATTTGTGAGTTAGGGCTTGAATTTGGATCCACAGTGGAGAAATTTTTTGAAGGGGAATGGATTGATCTGGATGGTGAGTGTGAAGAGGGAGAGATTGAATTGATTTTTTGATGTTGAAGTTCTTTCCTCCATCGTTCCTCCTAATAGATCTATTGCTTAGCAATTGACCGTTAGGTTAGTCGTTGAAAAAGTTTTTGCGGGTATCTTCATCTCTGAAGCTCAAGAAAACATCATGAGTCCATTGTTATGGGGTTTTAGCAACAACAACCATGGCCATGGCCATTTACCAGAAGAGGGAAGATTGGTGACTCTGGTTGGTGGTTATTTGCAGAAGTGATTTGAGTTTTCAATCTTTGCAATTCCGTGGAGATTTCCAGTAAAGTTCAAATGTTTACTTCGAATTGTGATAAAAAATTGAAACTTTTGTATCGGAACTTTTGGTTATGGAGGAGACAAGAAGCTGGGTTGTTCAATAGAAAGAGAAGAAAATGTTAAAATGATAAAATACTATTATTCAAACTTTTAGAAAAAATTAATTATCAAACATTTCTTCATTCAAATACAAATCTAGAGAGATGCTCTATATTATTTAGATGTCTAAATTGTTCAGATCTTAATATTCAATTTTATCAAACACAACCTAAGTCAAGTGATGTTGGTTCTCATCCTAGTACTGAAGCTGGTGACTTCTTTGCCTACTTCATAAGTAGATGGGAGCTGGCATTCTTCTAATTTTTATACAGGTTTTGTTTGGTATGGTATGCATATAGTAGGTGTTAACACATTTTGGGTTCGGATTTCCAACAATTGGATCCTATTTCCCTCCTCTCCATAGGGAAGCTATGGCTTTATCAAGCTCTCAAATGGGCTGTAGCTAAGGGATAGACAAATAATCCAACAGCTCACTGATTCACACCAGTTGGTATTGCTTCTACAAATACCAAGCTGCAAATCTCCTATTAAACATCTTATTGATATAGTTTTTCTGTGTACCTCTATTTTGATGCGCAAGGTTACTAGGACTAGTGTTGAGAAAGCACGTAGACTTGCCAAAAAAGGGCTTGTAAAAGTAGACTCATTGTTTGCTTTGATATAGACTATATACTATAATTCTACCCCAAGGAAAAAAATTCACCCATTTGTCTCAAGAAGAATCAAAGAGCGATTAAAGAGATGAAAAAAAGTTAGGAAAGAAACTCGCATCAAATTCTTGTCATACAAAGAAAGCAAGCACCAACTTTCTACAATTACAATGCTTAATTGTCAGTACCAACTACCAAGATGTCTTTCCGTAGTTAATCTTAAATTCTTAATGAAAACAAACCATTTATCTAAATAGGAAAATACCAAATTCAACTGTGTTGAAGTATTACACCTACAACAAACCAGAAATTATATACAGGTCAATTACTGTGAGATGGCTTGGTACCTCTAACGTCAAAACTATGCTCCATCTTAGAATTGTCAATTGTGCCTCAGCTACCAATTTATGAAGGATGACGAAGCTCTTAGCTTGTAACAAAATGGTACCTTGAATCGACATGGCTCTCGACGTCCCAAAGAAAAGAACCAAAAGTTACAGCCTCCAGAACAAGTCGTCTCAGACCAGCAAAGCTAATCATAATATTTTCGTCTTTGGAGGAATCAACAGTTCCATGAGGAGTGATGACAATCTCAGGTCTACCAAACAAAGCTTCAGCATGTCTCTCAATAATGCTAATAGCCTCTTTGGATCTCATGGTTGCGTATCTTTGAAGCGTCTCAGCATCAAAGGCCATCACATAGGTCTTCAATCGTGATGATTTTAATCCCTGACCAAAACCCCCAGGGTCCATGTCAGAAGACCATGACGAGACTTCAGGCTGCTGTTGTGCATTCATGAAAGAATTGTTAACATTATTGGCATTAGGTCTTGTCTCCTCGCCAACAACTTGCTCAATGTTACTCTCTTCATCAGGGTTGCCGCGTGGCAGGATTTTCATTGCTTTTTCTAGCTGAAACCTCTGGTCAACACGCTTAAGGAAATATCCATACATCACCGATGCTGCATAAACCTGGCCAACCTTTAGTTTGCTTATCTGAGCTACAGAGGAAGAATCACCCAACCGGTTTCCTAAAATGAAAGCCAAGTGATTCTGGATCATCTCATAGGCTTCAGGAGAGTGAAGTCGCTCAAGTTTCTCATCTTGGCGGGCCCATGTGTCAATTTTTCCAGACGAGTCGGAAGACGATGAAGCTATAGTGGGTATCAAAGAAACATTGGCATCCATGAACTTCTGCACTACTAAAGCATATAATATCTCTTCCAGAACCTTTTTCCTTTCATTAGCCTTCACCTCAGCAATTCTCCTGATAAAGTCAGAACCCCATCAAATAATCAATTTTCACCAGACATTCAATATCAAATACTCTTTTCATCTATAAAAAATTTGAATGAACAGAAGGAAAAAATAATGCACTTAAATTGCCTGCGAATAAATAAATTAGTATTTTGGTTGAGACTTGGGATTACAAGTTGGTTTCAAGGAACAAGACAATGGATCAATCCATCATTACATTTACAGCCCAAATCAAAATTATTAATACGAGTCCTTGATTTAACAACAAACGCAAAAATATATAACTATGACACATGTTATATGCATATTTCTCATCATCGCAACGGATGGGATAATCATGAAAGGTTTTTGCTTAAGTAGGAGTAAAAATGCAGATTTCTTGAACGTTTTGCAACCTAAACTTCACCATTAAATTAAACACAAATCAGATCAGAATCAGAAAAATTAAAGGACAATAAGAAAAATAGAGTAGAAATAATATCAAAGTGTAATCAGTACTCCCTCCATTCCTAATTATCTGTCGCTATAGAGCTATTTTTTTGTTCCCTTTTATTTGACTCTTGTAGATTTCTAGGAGAAATTAATGACTACTTTTCCAAATTACCCCAATAAAATAGTCCACACTCATTTTCTTTCCTATTTTCAAGACTGACTTCAATACAACTTCTTATTCTTTCAAAGTAATCCAAGTATTATAAAATAGTCCACATTCATTCTCTCTCTCCTATTTTCAAGACTTGATAGACTATAATATATACAAGGGTGTTATTGGTATTTTGGGCCAATTGTAACCCATTAGTTAGAGCGTTAATTATATTTCTTAATTCCTATGCATTATCTTAAAATGACAGATAATTAGGAACGGAGGGAGTAATAGATAAGTAATAAAGAAGTCACCTGTACAATACTAGATCAGTGTCAGAAGCAGAAGAATATTCTTTCTGTTTTTGAGCATCACGGTCAGTCTGAAGCTGTTCAAGCTGCTGCTCAACCGCTGCAGCAACCAGATGTGGATGACTAATCATGATCTGTGTTAGAAACTGTCCAGTTGGAGACTCTAGCTGAAGTGGAGCAATTGGACCAGATGGTCCCAATGAATCAGAAGATGATGATGCTCTAATTGCAGTGCATTTCCTGCTCCCTAAAGAGAATCTTTGATGGAGTGACTTTAAGCTAGATTGTAATGGGTACTGCTGCAAGTCAAATCAGAATATATTAAACAATTTCAGCTCATGACTTCCAAAACAATTAGCATAACAAATTAACGACAGCAGAAAGACAGACACGTCTAACAACTAGAACAAGTCATTCCAAGTATCCCACATTCTCAGCTACCATCATTTTTTTAACTTCATCCAATGGAGAGTACCCATTTGAAAGACACCCTCCTTAAGAATTTACTTTTCTAATCTTAGACTCTATTAAACCTTCTTCTTTTATTTATTTTTTTTATTTATTTTTTTTTTTTTTTGGGGGGGGGGGTTGTGTTAATAATACCATAAAGAAAACCCAAAGACTATAGTTTTAACATGAAGAGAAATTAGGGATAGTTTTAACATATCCCTGATTTGTTTTGATTCTCATTTAATGTTTCAAAAAATACTAAAGTATTGGGAGAACAAAACCTGAAGACTATAGTTTTAACATGTCAACTGGAAGTATATACGTCTTGTGCAAGAAATGAGGGTACATTGGGTGAACTAGTATA
Organism: Panax notoginseng; assembly: GCA_016801055.1. Taxonomy (NCBI): domain Eukaryota; kingdom Viridiplantae; phylum Streptophyta; class Magnoliopsida; order Apiales; family Araliaceae; genus Panax; species Panax notoginseng. Next base: position 257,846,636 of record CM029013.1, read on the forward strand.
TATATTTCACCCAATCAGCCTTACAATAGAAACATAAATTTTGAACTGGATAGAAAAATCTAAGAACCAAGTCAACCTTTTGAACCAGAACTAGCATATTATGCTCCCTTCTAGCTCAAAACCAGCTTAATCCAACTTTTACCCAACAAGGTTAAATACCTAAAGTTCAAATTAGCTTAATCATTTGCAAACTAAATTATTCAAATTTAAACATGAATAGTATTCAAATTCAAAACCAATTTTTAAAAATAATTTAGGCTCGCCATTTCTTTACTTTAAATCCAAATTTTTTTGGAAAGACCCAAGTTTTATCTTCACTGCACGAACAGTTCACCCCCAAAAACTCTACAATAATCAAATACTACATATTATAAAGTAAAGTATTACCTTAATCCAAGATTTGGTGCAGAGCCGAACGAAATCAGGTCGGCTTGATATCGAAATACCGGATCTGGCAAATGCATACGCACCAGCTCCGACAGAAGATCGAAGAGCAGTGACTGCTTCCATTTGCAGCACTAAAATCGCAGAAAAGAAGTCAGAACCCTTAAAACTGTAACAACACGGAATTGGAAAAACAATATAATCAATTCGATTACCTTCTTATATGGAGCAGAACAAAGTAAGTGAAATAAATAAAAGTAAGAATTAGGTCTGATTAGATATGGAAGATGGTACCGTGGAGGAAGAGAGGATAGGGATGGATGTTCTTTTGGTATTAGCCTGCTCGAAATATAAATTGTAAAAAATGAGTATATTTTAGTTTAAATTATAATTTTTTATTGATATTCAGATTATATTCGTTCGAAAAATTTAAATTGTTCACTTTCTTTCCAATTCTTATGTTTTTGAGTTTTTTAATAAACGAAAAAAAAATAAATGGATAAAAAACTTTGCCATTTTTCCTGCCAAAGTTTTCCTTCCAAAATTGGCCTGATTTGGACGGAAAAAAAATTTGAATAAGTAATATTTTTATAATTCTCATATTATCCTCAACTTTTAATATAATAAATTTTAAATTACAACTCATGTCCTCAATTTTAAATTTTCTATCATTTTTTATTAAAAACTCAGTAACAAAAACTTCAAGTTTTCTATTCTTTTATTTTCTGTTCTAATTTAAGTTTTCTATTCTTTTCTTTTCTATTCAAAACTCAGAAACAAGGTGTAAAAGTGTACTTGGTGAAATACAGAGGACTTCCAATGGACAAACACCGATTTTTATTTATATAATTTATTTATTTTATAATTAAATATATATATTCTATTTCTTTTATTAATTTTAATTAGTAAGTTTTTATTTAGTAATTAAAACCCAAAATATGCGGACAACTTTTTGGGACCGAAAAATTAAACCGGTCTAATTTTATTTTTTTTAATTCCCAAAAAATTTATAATATTTATTTTAACTCAGATTTTTATCGAATTCAATGATTTAGGTGTAATCCAATGGTCTATATATATATATATATGGAAAATGATCCATAGCAAATTGTTATAGATAAAAATTGGACAAATAACATCATAACCATCCATTCTAATAATTAAGGGCGCAGATTAAATATGGAAATTGGTCGTACGCCGGACGAAGTAGCGGGAGGGAGAAAATTCTAAAGCTCGTCCGCTAGACCAAGTAGCAGATGCAAAAAAAAAATTCCACCGGCAAATCTGATACGAAGTACCCATCCCTTAGACCCTTACAGGACTCACACTGCAACAGCCAATCTCTGCAAATGAGTTCATACACAGAGCCAATTTAAGCAAAACAAGAACTTTCTCAGACTGCAACAACCAAACTCTTATACAAGAAATGAAAATCATAACCGAATATCTTTCTAAGACCAAAATATTAGTTCAATCAAACAAAAACAGTAAATAAAAAGCTAACAGTCGTGCCTGACCACAAAACAACTGATTGACGTGGACCAACAAAGAATTAAAGAACAAGGCTTAATTATAAAGCACTATGTCCCTATCATAATCTCCAAGACTCCATCTTTATGACAACACCCAACTAACTCAAATAAAAACAAAGCCTCAGTAATCAACTGCCTTAAAACCCCCAGCAACATAACCAAAAAGAATTCCACAAAACAAAGGGGAAATAACCAAAAAAAATGGAAGAAAAATAGATAAATCAGCAAACAAATTGACACCCACATGAAATCACAGCTGGTTTAGGGAATCGAACTTGCAGGAGGTTTCACAGAGGAATCGTACTATCGCAGCATGAGGGTTTGTCGATTCGCTATTTGGGATTACAGATCTGCTGCAATTTCAGAAGTTATTCGCTATTTCGGATGCTGGAAAATACTATTTGGGATTACAGAGCTATTTGGGATTCACGTGTGGGAGAAGAAGAAGTCTGCCAGCGGATGGTGCGATTTCTGAAGTTAACCCAAAATTGTTGGCAACTGTTGGCTTCTGTAATACATCCGCTTGGCTTGGAGGTAATTTTGGAATTTAATTTTTTTTTTGCATCCGCTACTTGGTCTAGCGGACGAGCTTTAGAATATTTTCCCTCCCACTACTTCGTCTGGCGTACGACCAATTTTCATATTTAATCTGCGCCCTTAATTATTGGAATAGATAATTATGATGCTATTTATTTAATTTTTATCCATAGTAAATATTTGTTACGGATCATTTCCTTTTATATATATATATATATATATATATATATATATATAAAAAGAGTAGTAGGGTGTGATTTGAGCGTGTGGGAGCTTCCAAAAACTGCACCCAAATAGTACATGCGGGTTTTCAACCATTCTAATGTTATCATAATGTTGAAACTGTTGGTGCGGCTCAATCAAAACTGTTTGATCGATTTTTAATACGATTTTGGAGCCGATTTCGATTATTTGCTCAACTATAATTAAAACCGAGGAAATCCCATGACTTTAAGGTCTCGTGTTCATTTCTTATCGCTAACTACGTGGCACACAAAATTGTGAGTGTAAATTTAAAATATAAAAATATAGAATTTAGTGGATGAGAGAAATTGTGAAGTGTGCAAATAATAAGAATGGAATAGAAAAAAATAAGAATACAAAATTGTGTACGTTTCTTGCTTGCTTTTTCGTGTGTTCTTCTGTGTCCATATTTTTGGCTAAAAATTGAGTTTTCATGTTGCCAAAAATTAATGAATTTTAACTAATTTAGTAATTTTAATTTTTGTTACAAAATTAAAGAATAAAAATAATCGAATAATCAAGAATTTTATTCTAACTTACCCCCAATAATAAGTGCTCTTCTATCATAAAGAAATATCACATGATCAAATCTTGTCAACTTTATTCATACAAGTTTATGTTGAATTTACCCAATAAACAGCTTGTAAGACCCCAACTTATTATAAATGAAATTGAATTTATCTATTTATTATTTGAAATAGTAAGGGTTGAATTGATTAATGTTGTTAGTTATGGGTAAAATGCGCAAATATTTCAAATAAGCAAATGGTTATAAAATATTCATTATTGTCGGGAAATATTCGTTTGGTCGTGGAATATTCTTACTGTCGAGAAATATTAGTACGACGGCGCAGCCTTGTGTGGGCCCCATAACGGAAAGCGATTGGATGAAGAAAACGACAAGTATAAGTTGTTTATAAATAACGGCGTAGTGGTTACCGTTAATACTGTTGGAATACCCGGTGGTTAAAACATAGTAATACGCGTTGTTGCACAGTAGCACACGGTATTGCACCAATGATTGATTCTTACGTAAGAAGGCACTACTCAATAATTGTTACAGTAATTACTGTTCAATATTTTATTTTATTAATTGCTACGTTGATATTTTATATTACTGTTGTTTCAATAATTGCCACTACACAGTATTTTTCATTATCGGAGCAATAATTCATATTATCTGAATAATATTATTAGATAACATTATTGGCAATGTCTAAAAAGTTATGTCTAAGGAGAGATTTGGTCACCTAATTGCGCGTCAGTAAGGAGAGATCCTTATTGGAAACCCCCTCTTTCCTGGGAACTGCCTAGTTGTCAGTATTGTGATTCTGTAATATTATTTGTGAATAATTAATTATTAATTTATATGATGAGAAAAATATTCATTGTATGTGGATATAGATGGAAATTTTTTTTAATGTGATAATTGTTGAAAATTAATATTTTATCTTTTTTTGATAAAAATTCATTTAAATATATTATTATATTATAATAATATAATAATGATGATATTTTTACAATGAATGTGGGATATATGAATAAATGAGGAGGAAGAGTATTTTTGTTACTAAAAATAATTAAAACATGTTTTTCATGTTTGTGGACCCCATTTCTAGACTGAAATTTGATTATAGCCCATAAAATCATCTGTATGTGGATTTCGGTCGATTTCTGTTTGGAATTTGAAAAAACTTAAACTTACAAAGTTGTAGAGAATTGAATTTCCTATGGAATGGACATAAGATTCAAATTTTTCTGATAAAAAAACTATTTATTATGAATTATTGAAGTTCCAATATATTGGGTCTGAATTGATTTTTGGAGTTTTAAATATTTTTGTTTAGAAAAACGTTTTTGTCATTATTGTGGGCCTCATTGGTGGCTGAATTCAGATGGTCTTGAGGTGGGCGTGAATTTTGTTTATAAATATATTATTTTATTAAATCTTCTGCTTTGGTGTTCTAAGCATTTTCCTATAAATAGAGTGCTTAGGTTAGAATTGAAAATCACACTAGAAACTGAAATCTTCTCTCTCTATATTATCGAGCATATTCTTGTGAGTATTTTGATACTTTGAGTGTTGCTATACGGTGTAAGTTCCTTCAGCACTATATCCAGTATTTCAGTCAGAAGTACTGTCTTTTCGAGGTAAGGGATGTTATTATTTTCATAAATGATATTATTTCTTTCAATATCATTATGCCAAAATATTGGACTGAATTTTTTATCAAATTTAGAACTTTTTGTGTCAGGGTTACTATTCACGTATACGGCACTATTTACGTATACGACACTATTCACGAATACGACACTATTCATCAAAAAATAAAATTTTCTTCTTTTTGTTTAAGATATCTATTATGGATACTAGCTTTGATTGTATCAATATTTTGATCATTCTTGAATTTTACTCCACTATGATTATTTATGAATTATTTTTGAACTCGGATTGTTTAAAGTACGAATCCTTAATAGTTGTTCTTTTGTTTCACTGGATTCGTTTTCTTTAAAATATTTTTCATCATCCTCAGTCCTAAATGATGATATAACTAAATATCTTTGGCCTGTAGTGCAAAGATGAATGATTTTCTGATGAATATATTTGGCCCGTAGTGCAAAGATAAAGATGAACAGGTGTTGAGATGAACATGACCAATTGATGAATATCTTTGGCCTGTAGTGCAAAGATGAATATTTGATTTCAGATATATATTGATTGATATTATAGGGATAAAATAAAGACGATGAACTTTTAAATTCATATATAGAAGATAGTAGATTTCATTCTCTACTTAACTCTTCTAATGAATTATTATTTCCGCAGCGAATATTGATTTAAAATTTGTTGTCTATTATATTCTATTATATTTTTTCCTGTTGAAGACTAACGATAATTTGTTCTATATTATCTTAGTCATAATATTCTTTACTAGGCTAGTTGAGCTCATCCTTTTCCTTTCTGTTCTATTTTTCTTCTCAGGAGGCGAGAATGTAGCGAGTACTAGTCGGAGTATGGAATGACAGTTCTAGAAAATTATTTAGTAGTCCTCGTCATTTTTACAAATTAATGTATCAATAATTGTAATGAGGACTTATTTGGGTGAGGATATTGTCTAGAAGACAATATTTGTATTTAAACTCACAGTTTAAGTGTTGTCGTATTTTGCACGATAATTGTATTAATAAAGTTGTAGTTGTTTCTGTATCATGTATTTGATAACTCAGAATGGGTGATGTATACTTATTTTGGGGGAGTCACATAGCTCTTGCGGGGGATAAACAGTTCGAAATATAACTCAATTTACAAAATTAATTATAACTTTAAAAATTTATATAAAAAAAAACCTCATATACATTTTAGTCAGCAAAAGTAACCTTTTAGCTATAACTTTGTCCGAAATGCTGACTTGTATTTATAAAGTTTTAATATGTTTTAACTTATTTAACTATATTTAGAACAGTTTAATTATATTTTTTGTATAAAATAATATATAATATGAAATAATTAAAAAATATTGCACATTACCACACTACACATAAATAAGGGTGTAAATAAATCAAGTACTGAGTTGTTTAAATTTGGTTCATAAAATTTATCGAATATAAAATAAAGTTTGATTGATACTCCTTTAACTACCGAGTCGAGCACGATTTTGAATCGAGTCCGAACAATTTGAATTTTTTAAACGAATATGATCTGTGTAAGACCCCAATTTTTTTTTTAATAAAATGGAATTTTTTTTTATTTATTATTTTGAAATAGTAAGGGTTGATTTGATTAATGTGATAAGTTATGGGTAAAATGCTCAAATATTTTAAATAAGCAAGTGGTTATAAAATATTCATTTTTGTCGGGGAATATTCGTTTGGTCGAGGAATATTCTTACTATCGGGGAATATATGTACGACGGCGTAGCCTTGTATGAGCCCCATAATGGAAAGCGATTAGATGAAGAAAACGACAAGTATAAGTTGTTTATAAATAACGGCGTAGTTGTTACCGTTAATACTGTTAGAATACCCGGTGGTTAAAATACAGTAATACGCGTTGTTGCACAGTAGCATACGGTATTGCACCAATTATTGATTATTACCTAAGAAGGCACTAGTCAATAATTGTTACAGTAATTACTGTTCAATATTTTATTTTATTGATTCAATAATTGCTACGTTGATATTTTATATTATTATTGTTTCAATAATTGTCACTACACAATATTTTTCATTATCAGATTAATAATTCATATTATTTGAATAATATTATTAGATAGCATTATTGGCAATGTCTAGAAAGTTCTGGCGCGCAATTAGGTGACCAAACCTCTCCTTAGACAGAACTTTCTAGACATTGCCAATAATGTTATCTAATAATATTATTCAAATAATATGAATTATTGATCTGATAATGGAAAATACTGTGCAGTGACAATTATTGAAACAACAATAATATAAAATATCAACGCAGCAATTATTGAATCAATAAAATAAAATATTGAACAGTAATTACTGTGACAATTATTCAGTAGTGCCTTCTCACGTAAGAATCAATAATTTTCAAAATTCTGTGCAATACCGTGTGCTACTGTGCAATAACGCGTATTACTGTATTTTAACCATCGGGTATTCCAACAGTGTTAACGGTAACAACTACGCCGTTAATTATAAAAACTCATTTTTTATCGTTATCTTCATCCGACAGTTATTCTGTTATGGGGCCTACAAATGGCTGCGCCGTCGTACGAATATTCTCCAATAGAAAAAATATTCTCCGACCAAACGAATATTCTATAACCATTTGTGTATTTTGAAAAAAATTCACATTTCACCCATAACTTTAAACTTTTATCAATTTAACCATTTACTAAATAGTAATTATAAGAAAAATTGAATACTTTTATTTCATAAAATTCGGGGTCTTACAAAAATTCTTATTAAAAAGCCCCCTCTTTCCTGGGAACTGCCTGGTTGTCAGTATTGTGATTCTGTAATATTATTTATGAATAATTAATTATAGATTTATATGATGAGAAAAATATTGATTTTATGTGGATATAGATGGAGAAAATTTTTAATGTGGCAATTGTTAAAAATTAATATTTTATCTTTTTCTGATAAAATAATTCATTTAAATATATTATTATATTTTAATAATATAATAATGGTGATATTTTTACAATGAATGTGGGATATATGAGTATATGAGGAGAAAGAGTATTTTTGTTGCATTAAATGATTAACACATATTTTGTGTCGGTGGACCCCATTTCTTGACTGATAATTTTATTCGGGTTCCTCATTTGTTGGGAAGTCATGACAACCGCCATCCCTCGAACTACCCGGTTTTGACTTGTCTGGGACAGCATTTGGCGTCATCACTACAGTTGAATATACTTTTCTATAGGACATATTTCTCCCTCAACTGCCTCGTCGTACTCCTGATTCATGATCTGAATCATCAATCTTCGATCCATATCAAATTCAGGTTGACCGCTCTATACAAGATAATTCAAAACTCGATGTTAGGTTCTCTCAATTGCTGTCCAAAAAGAGAAATACATATCATCTATTTTAGCCTTCTTAGATCGGACATCTCTTTCCACAATATCAATGCGTCGTGCTGCTTTTCCTCATGCATCACTCACTCTTACTCATTCAGTTTTTTCTTCTTTCAGCTCAGATTCCAGCTTTATCATCTTATACTCTGCCAAAGAATGCTTCTGTTCAAGCATCACATATCGGGTAACACAAGCTTGAATTGTTGCATCCTTTTGCTCCACGACCGCCTGTCGTTCTTTAGCCTGCTCTTCTAACTCATGAATACAATTTTGTAATTCTACATTTTGATCATATAATACTTCTAATAAATTCTCCTCAGGTACCTCTTCTTCCTCTTCTTCCCCACTCTCAGCTGTTACCTCTGCGACCATCTCGGGTGCAACTATCAATTCTTCACTCATCACATGGATTTCTCTAATTCCTTCTTCGCCTGACATCACATTATCTTGGTTGGTGATTAGAGGTATCCCCACGGTCTCATTCACTCCATTGTTAACATTCTCAGCAGCCATTCTCAAATACTGCCACAAAACAAGGGTTAATTAAACAAATTAACATATCACATAATATCCCGATATTATGACTGACCAACAAATAAGCTTAGGTAGGACACACTAGCGAAGGATTTACTCATCTCTCCCCTCCTAGTTATATTCCCCGATCCCGCCAGAGACCATATCCCTAAGCTTTGATACCAAATGTGACAACCCCAAAATAGGTCCATTTCACCCAACCTATTCTGAGTCGCCAAATACATGGTACAGAAAATAACTACAACTTTATTACAACAATTGTCGTACAAAATACAACAACACATATGCTGTGAGTTTGGATACAAATATATACCAATTGTGACTCGCGTCCCAACCGTAATGTGACAAATATCCCATCAATGGACAACACCTCATAGTGATACCTACATAAAAGTATAGTCAAAAACTGTTTTAGAAATTAGAATCTTTGGGAAGTGCTTAAGGAAACCTTCGTACATGGGAGGCCATGCTTCCAGGTTATGATAGATATCATATATCCACAGAATTATCCTTGGTTGACCTAATAGATCCAAAAAAAAAAAAATATTACTATCATATTCTTTCCAATGGTGAGTCTTCTCTTGACATATCATTATCTTCACTGTCTTTAATCGTGAATTATATTTCAAACAAACACTAAGATTATATAGGTAGTGCTCGTAAATATACTCAGCAAGTGGATGTGCACAACCATGTCTTATAATGACACGAGGTTGTATGACATTAGACATCTTGTATGATAGTGGCAAAACACCCTTCCAACGTTGGGTTCGCCTCACCCTATTGGATTCATCAAATATAACTACTAAATGATGACCACCGTTCTATTCCCCTGTTACCTCCGCTCGACCCAGCTACACTCGTATTACCTGAAAGGAATTTTGAAACAGAAGGGTGAGCACAACTAGCCCAGTAAAGAATATCATGACTAAAGATAATTAAATTATCAATAGCCTTCAACAGTAATAAATCAGAGTTTTAGAACATATGGTAGATGATAAAAATTTTCAACCATAGTTACAGCGGAACGAGCAATCCATTAGAAGAGTCAAATAGACCATAAAATCTATTATCTTCTCCATGTTAAAAATTCATCAACAATATTTTATCCCTGTAACATCAATCAACAGTTCTGGTCCACAATTATATAAATAACTCATAATCATAATTGTGATTCTAAAATTCCTCTCCTTATCTAGGACGAAGATAATTTTCATCACATGTCTTTACCTGAAAAATCAAAGATCATGGTTATACCAAATCACAGTTCATGCTCATAATCATACTAATAAATTTATCTTTGCACTACGGGCCAACGATATTCATCAACAGTTCATCTTTGCACTACTGGCCAAAGATATTCAACCACAGATCATCTTTTCCCTACAGGCCAAAGATATTCAACAACAGATCATCTTTGCACTACAGGCCAAAGATATTCAACCACAGATCATCTTTGCACTACGGGCCAAAGATATTCATCAACAATTATGTGACGCCTCCAAAATAAGGTATACATCACCCTTCTTGAGTCGCCAGATACATGGTACAGAATTTAAATATAACTTACTAATATAACTGTCGTGTACAATACGACAAAACATAAACTGTGAGTTTGAATACAAATATTGTCTACTAGAGAGTATACAAACTCAAAAGGAGTCCTCATTACAATTATTATTACACTATTTCACAGAATAGTGAGGACTACTAATGCTATCCTCTGGACCATCACTCCGTTCCCCGACTCGTCCCAGCTATATTCTCATTTCCTGAAGAGAACAGTGAAAGAAAGGGTGAGCTCAACTAGCCCAGTAAGAAATATTAGGACTAAGATAATACAAAATAAATTATCATTAGTCTTCAACAATGTTAAACTGATAAAATATAATAGACATCAAGTTTAACTGCAGCGGATCAAGCAATCCATTAAAAGAGTCTAGTAGAGAATAAAATCTACTATCTTTTATGATTTAAAAGGTTTTTCATGACTTTTATCGCTGAGACTCAACTTAATAAATAATCCACATCATCCCTGCATTACGGCCAATGATATTCATTAGTATCACAACCACAAATTATCCATGCATCACAGCCAAGGATATTCGTGTATTCATCAATGGTCATGATCATGCCAACAACTGTCCATCAACGCACTACGGGCCAATGAGGACTTTTACCATATCATTTGCAACATTACGGTCTTGATTATACCGAATAATCCCTGGTCATAATCATACCAAGTCCATCTATGCACTACAGGCCACAGATGACTTTCAACAAAATATAAACATGAGGATGATGACAATGATATAAGAATTCAATAAAACAAGTTCAAGAATTAATTTATTCAGGAACTAATAACGTCCAAGTTGTCAACATGATACTGCTTTGTGCAGTAAAATTCAAGAATGCTTAGAAGAATATTTTCATGAAAATATACTACATGAAGCGCAAATATCAAGGATATTCCACTAATTTCATAGAGTATAGAAGTCTAACCAACTGAGTATAATAAAAAATAGAATAACAAAAGAAATCACCATGCATGCGGTACTTTGCATAGACAGGTTATTCCAACAGAATAATAATAACGGAACCAGGTCAGACAAAATTTACACCGACAGGATGTTCCAACAGAATAATAAAGACGGAACCAGGTCTGGTGTAAAACACACAGACATGATATTCCAACAGAATAATAATAAAGACGGAACCAGGTCCGGTGTAAAATACACAGACAGGATGTTCCAACAGAATAATAATAAAGACGGAACCAGGTCCGGCGTAAAGCATAGACAGGATATTCCGACAGAATAATAAATAATGGAACCAGGTCCGGCGTAAACGCACAGACATGATGTTCTAACAGAATAATAAAAATGTAATAACAGAAGAATTTCACCAAGTATAGGGTAGCCCGCGTATACAGGTTATTCCAATAGAATAATAAAGAATTGAATAACAGAAGTTATCTTCATGAATAAGAAAGAATAACACCCCTTACCGTAAAAGAAACTGGAAATAAGAGTAGGAAAGTAGCAGAATACTTTTTTATAGTTTCTCTATAATTTCTCTCTCTAAAGCTTCAGTGAATTCGTAAGAAATAATGAAGGAATGAGCTTCTATTTATAGGAGAATTGAAGGATACTATTGGACTGTACAGTAAGAATTCAGACGAAATAATTTGGCAGAGTCACGGGCATCATACGGAGATTGATTTCAATGCAATAATTCATTACAAACAAAAAAGTATATAATATATATAAATATTATATACTTATATAATATAAGTATAAGTATATAATATTAACTTAACGGTAACAACTACGCCGTTATTTATAAACAACTTATACTTGTCGTTTTCTTCATCCAATCGCTTTCCGTTATGGGGCCCACACAAGGCTGCGCCGTCGTACGAATATTCCCCGACAGTAAGAATATTCCACGACCAAACGAATATTCCCCGACAAAATGAATATTTTATAACCACTTGCTTATTTTGCAAAATTTGCATATTTCACCTATAACCAAAGTATTATATCAAGTTAACCCCTTATTATTCACAATAATATTTAGAGAAAATTTGATTTTATTCATTAATAAGCTGGGGTCTTACAACCTCCCCTCCTTATGAAATTTCGTTCTCGAAATTGACGTACGTACCTGATGTTTCAAAAAGGTGAGGATACCTCATTTTCATTTCTGATTCCAACTCCCAGGTCATTTCTTCAATAGCATGGTTTCTCCATAAAACCTTAACTTGTGGTATAGCCTTCGTACGTAGAACATGCTCTTTCCTATCTAAGATCTTAACAGGTACCTCCTCGTACGTTAAATCTTCAGCTATCTCGTCTAGTTCTAACTCAATAATGTGGTTTGGGTCTTTAACATATTTACGAAGCATAGATATGTGAAAAATATTATGAACACGAGATATGCTTGGAGGTAATGCGAGTCTATATGCCACATTTCCTATTCGCTCAAGAATCTCAAATGGACCAACAAATCTTGGATTGAGCTTTCCTCTCTTCCCAAATCTTGTAACTCCCTTCCATGGTGCAACACGTAATAATACATGATCCCCAATATTAAATTCCACGTCCTTCCGATGAAGATCCGCATAACTCTTTTGTCGATCTTGTGCCGTTTGTATACGTTGTCGAATCGTTTGGATCTTCTCTATAGTAATGCGTACCAACTCTGGTCCCAACAATGTTGCTTCACCCACCTCGTCCCAGCATACTGGAGAACGACATTTTCTTCCATACAACGCCTCGAATAGAGCCACACCTATGCTCGCCTGATAACTGTTGTTGTAAGAGAATTCCACCAATGGTAGGTACTTATCCCAACTCCCTTTGAGATCTAGGACACAAAGTCTTAATAGATCTTCAAAAGTTTGAATAGTCCTCTCTGATTGACCGTCCGTTTGAGGATGGTATGCCGAACTGAATCGTAAATCCGTGCCCATAGCTTTCTGCAAGCTAACCCAAAATCGTGAAGTGAATCTTGGGTCACGATCCGAAACTATAGATACTGACATGCCATGCAATCTCACAATCTCGTTCACGTACATACTTGCAAGACGTTCAAGGGAATAAGTCTCACGTATCGGCAAGAAATGAGCGGACTTGGTTAATCTATCAATAATAACCCAAATCGCATCTATGCCTTGAGAAACCTTGGGAAGACCCGTAACAAAATCTATAGTAATGTATTCCCACTTCCATTTCAGAATCTCAAGTGGTTGCAATGGACCCTTTGGTACTTGATGCTCCGCTTTTACACGTTGACAAGTTAAACATCTCGAGATAAACTCCGCGATCTCTCTTTTCATATTGCTCCACCAAAATGTATGTCGAAGATCGTGATACATTTTGGTACTCCCAGGATGGATTGCAAACGGTGTGTTGTGTGCCTCCATCATTATTCTATGCTTCAAGTCAAAATCGTTAGGAACATAAAGTCTGGAGTTGACTCGAAGTATTCCTTCTTCATCGATTCCTGCTTCTGGAATAGCACATTCTTGCACTTTCTTCTTCATACGCATCAGCTCTATGTCCGTAGCTTGAGCAGCTTTAACTTTATCGATTAAAGTCGGTTCTACTCGTATATTTGATATCATCATGTGGGTACTTGGAGCCTTCATCTCTATCTCCATCCTTTGCAAGTCATACAAAATGGGCCTTTGTGTTAACAACATTGCACTCGTACCCGCATATGATCTTCTACTCAATGCGTCAGCTACTACGTTTGCTTTTCCAAGATGATATTGGATGGTATGATCGTAATCTTTCAACAGCTCGAGCCAACGTCTCTGTCGCATGTTGAGTTCCTTTTAGGTGAAGAAATATTTGAGGCTTTTATGATCTGTATAGATCTCCACTTTCTCCCCAAACAGGTAGTGTCTCCAGATCTTCAACGCGAAAATGACTGCTGCCAACTCCAAATCATGAGTAGGATAATTCCTCTCATATTCTTTGAGTTGTCGTGAGGCATAGGCTATGACTTTCCCATGTTGTATGAGAACACATCCTAACCCTTTGTCTGAAGCATCGCTGTAGATAACAAATCCATCCAAACCAGATGGTATTGTTAGAACAGGTACCGAAATGAGTCTCCTCTTGAGTTCTTGAAAACTCTTCTCACATTCCTCACTCCATACGAATTTTGTATCTTTCCGAGTCAGCTGAGTTAACGGAGTAGCGATTCGAGAAAATCCTTCCACAAATCTCCGATAATAACCAGCTAAGCCCAAAAAGCTACGTACTTCGGTTACCGACTTCGGTTGCTCCCAATTTTGTATGGCTTCAATCTTCGCCGGGTCGACAGATACTCCATGTTTTGACACCACGTGCCCAAGGAATGCTACTTCCTCAAGCCAGAACTCGCATTTTTTTAATTTGGCATATAGCTTATTTTCACAAAGCCTTTGTAGTACCAGCTTCAAATGGCGCTCATGATCTTCATGGCTTTTGGAATAGATGAGGATGTAATCAATAAAGACAACAACGAACTGATCTAAATATTCTTTGAATACACGGTTCATCATATCCATGAAGGCAGCAGGAGCATTAGTCAATCCAAAAGACATGACTAAGAATTCATAATGCCCGTACCGAGTTCTGAAGGCAGTCTTTGGAATATCCTCAGTTTTAATCTTCAGCTGATGATATCCAGAACGAAGATCAATCTTTGAAAAGAATTGTGCTCCTTGTAACTGGTCAAACAGGTCATCAATGCGAGGTAGCGGATACCTATTCTTGATAGTGACATGATTCAATTCTCGATAGTCGATACAAAGTCGCATACTCCCGTCTTTCTTCTTTACGAATAAAACAGGAGCACCCCAAGGAGACGTACTAGGACGAATAAAACCGATGTCCAACAACTCCTGTAGTTGGACTTTTAACTCCTGAAGTTTAATAGGAGCCATTCGATATGGAGTTTTAGAAATGGGCTTTGTACCGGGTTCAAGGTCAATAAAGAATTCAACTTCACGTTCTGGGGGTAGACCAGGAAGTTCTTCAGGAAATACATCGGGAAATTCTCTAACAACAGAAATATTATTCAAATCTGACTTGTCTTTGTTCAAATCCATAACATGGGCTAAGAAAGCTTGACATCCGTTTTTCAATAAACGAATAGCTTTGTGGCTTGATATGACAGTGACTGATTTAGTGGTTTAGTAGTTTGAATTCGTATGACAGGTTGGTTAGGAATATGAAAACTAACAACCTTACGAAAACAATCAATTTTAGCATGATGAGTGGTTAACCAATCAATTCCTAAAATCACATCAAAAGCAAGTATCTTTAAGGAGATAAGATCAATAGGTAATGTGATAGTGCCAACTTGGATCATGCAAAATTTATAAACTGTAGATGTAACGAAGGTTTCACCCAACGGAGTTTCAACAGATAAGTTAGAGTCCAATTTCTCCGGAGTCAAGTTTAAACGTTGAGCACAAGCAGGAGAGATAAAAGAATAGGTAGAACCCGTATCTAGTAAAGTATAAACTTTGCAAGAATTCAAGATTAGCTTACCCGTGATCACCTCATTCGGGTTTCTCGCGTTTTGGCCAGTCACAACAAACGCCCTTCCAGGAACCGCTGATTTCGACTTATCCGGGACAACTTTTGGAGTCACCATCCCCGCTGAACTTGGTTTTGCTACAGAACACTCTCGAGCTATATGACCCTCCTTTCCACAGTTATAACATACCTTGAATTGTTGTGGGCAGTTTGGGCTGATATGTCCCTCTTTCCCACATTTGTAACATACGACCGATGGTCGTTCTCCTCCCCTAGAAACAGTTGATGTTTGTGCTGACGTCTTCACGTTATCATTGTTGTACCTTCTCTTCTTGAAATCTGCTCCCGACTCGCTCCTTCTATTATCACGATCACGATTACCACCAGAGTGGTTACCGCTTTTGTCCGAATTTTTTCCTCCCTGCTGGTTTTCATTGCTTCGATGACTGCCGCCACCGGTATGACCCTGGTTGTGGTCCCTCGGTTGCACATACTCATTATCTCGCTCTAATAATTGAGCCCTGTTTACAACATCTGAATATAAAGAAAATTTATGAGAGATAAGATATTGCCGAATCTCGGGTTTTAGACCTCTCAGAAACATCCTTGTCATTCGTTCCTCATTTTCGACCAAATGAGGTGCAAACCTGGATAACTCTGCAAACTTCGCCTCGTACTGGGACACCGTCATGTTGTTTTATTCCAGTCTGATAAACTCCACCTCCTTTATATGACGAATACTTTCAGGAAAGTACTTGTCATTGAACAGTTTTTGAAATGTTTCCCAGGACATGTTGAGTGCGTCAGGCTGGGTACGCTTCACAGACTCCCACCAGTAGTCTGCCTCACCGCGGAACATAAAGGTGGCGAATGGAACCTTCTGTTCCTCCGTGCATCCCAAGACATCGAATATCTTGGTAATTTGCTTGACCCACATTTCCGCCATGATCGGATCCGGCTTTCCCTTAAATTCTGGTGGTCCCAATTCTTTGAACTGCTTAGCTGTGACAAACCTCGCGTTGTTATCATTTCCACCCGTATTCTGCACACGAGTCTCCCTCGTCTGATTTTGCATGAACTGCAAAAAGCTCCTAAACATTCCATCATTCATCGTTTGCTCGGTAACATTGTTTACAGGAGGAATATTGCCTTCCTGTTGCACGTTCCCCTGGGTGGTGATTAAAGGTGTCTCCACGGTCTGATTTACTCCATTATTAACGTTCTCAGCTGCCATTCTTAAATACTGCCATACAACAAGGGTTAATAGTCATGTCATATATTATCCCTATACTCTGACCGACCAAATAAATACCAAATAAACTTAGTCAGGTCATACTAGCGAAGGAATTCTCCGTCTCTCCCCTCCTAGTTCTTGTCTCACATCTCAGCCAGGGATCATATCCCTAAGCTCTGATACCAACTGTGACGCCCCCAAAATAGGTATACAATGTAAGACCCCAACTTATTAATGAATAAAATCAAATTTTCTCTAAATATTATTGTGAATAATAAGGGGTTAATTTGATATAATACTTTGGTTATGGGTGAAATGTGCAAATTTTACAAAATAAGCAAGTGGTTATAAAATATTTATTTTTGGTCGGTGAATATTCGGTTGGTCGTGGAATATTCTTGCTGTCGGGGAATATTCGTACGACGACGCAGCCTTGTGTGGGCCCCATAACGGAAAGCGATTGGATGAAGAAAACGACAAGTATAAGTTGTTTATAAATAACGGCGTAGTTGTTACCGTTAATACTGTTGGAATACCCGGTGGTTAAAATACAGTAGCACACGGTATTGCACCAATTATTGATTCTTACGTAAGAAGGCACTACTCAATAATTGTTACAGTAGTTATTATTCAATATTTTATTTTATTGATTCAATAATTGCTGCGTTGATATTTTATATTATTGTTGTTTCAATAATTGTTGCTGCACAGTATTTTCATTTATCAGATCAATAATTCATATTATTTGAATAATATTATTAGATAACATTATTGGCAATGTCTAGAAAGTTCTGTCTAAGGAGAGGTTTGGTCATCTAATTGCGCGCCAGTAAGGAGAAATCCTTATTGGAAAGCCCCCTCTTTCCTGGGAACGGCCTGGTTGTCATAAATGTGATTCTGTAATATTATTTGTGAATAATTAATTATTGATTCATATGATAAGGAAATATTTATTTTATGTGGATATAAATGAGGGATATATTTTTGTGGTTAAAAATGAAGGAGTTAATGTTGAGGTTTTTATCAGTATTTTTATCGGAATGGAGGTATTAAAAATCAAATCAGGGTTTTTGAGATATATTGCGGGTGTTATAATTTTTAATCCGACCGTTGGATCGTGGTAATTTTTGGATATGTTATACATATATAAGTTGAGTATATGTCCACAAATTTTGAACCGTTAAAAATGAACGTATGATTTATTATGAATTTTACAAGATGACTGGTTCAGAAATTGTTGAATTTTCGGAGTTTATCATTTTGGTGGAAAATTCTAGAATTGGTGGGCCCCACTTGTGGTTGGTGAAGAAATGTGCTGAATTATATTTCAAATGTGGTAGGTGGGAATAGTAGCAGGTAAAGCCATCAGGTTGCAGGTCAAACCTACCAAAATTTTCCTATAAATAGAGGGCTAAGTTAGAATTGAAAATCACACCAGAAACAAGTTTTCTCTCTTTCTCTCTCTAGATTATTGAGTGTATTTTGTGAGTATTTAGATACTTTGAGAGTTTCTATTCATCAGAGCAAGTTTCTTTCAGCCTTATACCGGTATTCCGACCAGAAGTACTGATATTTTGAGGTAAGGGATATTATTTTCTTCTTAATGATATTATTTTCTTCAATATCATTATGCTGAAATATTGATATGAGTTTTTATCAAATTTGAAACTTTTTGTGTCGGGGGTTACTATTCACGTATACGGCACTATTCACGTATACGGCACTATTCACGAATACGGCACTATTCACCGAAAAATAAAATTTTCCCTTTTTGTCCAAGATGTCTATTATGGTTACTATCTTTGATTGTATCCATGTTTTGATCTTTATTTTTGAATTCTGCTTCACAATTGATTATTATGAAGTATTATTGATCTTGGATAAACTGTTATACGAATCCCTACTATTTGTCCTTCAGTCTCATTGGATTCGTTCTCTTTAAGATATTTTTCATCATCCTCAGTCCTAAATGATGATATTAATGAATATCTTTGGCCTGTAGTGCAAAGATGTATAATTACTTGATGAATATCTTTGGCCTGTAGTGCAAAGATGAACAGGTGTTGAGATGAACATGACCGACTGATGATACAAATGAATATCTTTGGCCTGTAGTGCAAAGATGAATATTTGGTTAAAGATGATTATTAATTGATGTTACAGGGATAAAATATTGATGATGGACTTTTAAATCTTAGAAGATAGTAGAATTCTTTCTCTACTTGACTCTTCTAATGGTTTGCTGTTTCCGCTGCAGTTGTTGATCTAAAACTTGTTGTCGATTATATTTTATCAGATTTTTCCCTGTTGAAGACTAACGATAATTTGTTGTATATTATCTTAGTCATAATATTCTTTACTGGGCTAGTTGAGCTCACCCTTTTCCTTTTTGTTCCATTTTTCTTCTCAGGAGGTGAGAACATAGCAGGATCTAGTCGGGGTATGGAGTGATGGTTCTAGAAAGATGTATTAGCAGTCCTCACTATTTCTGTAAAATAGTGTTTGAATAATTGTAATGAGGATTTATTTGAGTGTGGATATTGTCTAGAAGACAATATTTGTATTTAAACTCACAGTATGTGTTGTCGTATTTTGCACGACAATTGTATTATTGAAGTTGTAGTTTGCTTTCTGTACCATGTATTTGGCGACTCAGAATGGGTGTTGTATACCTATTCTGGGGGCGTCACAGTTGGTATCAGAGCTTAGGGATATGATCCCTGGCTGAGATGTGAGACAAGAACTAGGAGGGGAGAGACGGGAAATTCCTTCGCTAGTATGACCTGACTAAGTTTATTTGGTGTTTATTTGGTCGGTCAGAGTATAGGGATAATATATGACATGACTATTAACCCTTGTTTTATGGCAGTATTTAAGAATGGCAGCTGAGAACGTTAATAATGGAGTAAATCAGACCGTGGAGACACCTTTGATCACTACCCAGGGGAACGTGCAACAGGAAGGCAATATTCCTCCTGTAAACAACGTTACCGAGCAAACGATGAATGATGGAATGTTTAGGAGCTTTTTGCAGTTCATGCAAAATCAGACGAGGGAGACTCGTGTGCAGAATACGGGTGGAAATGATAACAACGCGCGGTTTGTCACAGCTAAGCAGTTCAAAGAATTGGGACCACCAGAATTTAAGGGAAAGCCGGATCCGATCATGGCGGAAACGTGGGTCAAGCAAATTACCAAGATATTTGATGTCTTGGGATGCACGGAGGAACAGAAGGTTCCATTCGCCACATTTATGTTCCGCGGTGAGGCAGACTACTGGTGGGAGTCTGTGAAGCGTACCCAGCCTGACGCACTCAACATGTCCTGGGAAACATTTCAAAAACTGTTCAATGACAAGTACTTTCCTGAAAGTATTCGTCATATGAAGGAGGTTGAGTTTATTAGACTGGAACAAAACAACATGACGGTGTCCCAGTACGAGGCGAAGTTTGCAGAGTTATCCAGGTTTGCACCTCATTTGGTCGAAAATGAGGAACGAATGACGCGGATGTTTCTGAGAGGTTTAAAACCTGAGATTCGTCAATACCTTATCTCTCATAAATTTTCTCTGTATTCAGACGTTGTCAACAGGGCCCAATTATTAGAGAGAGATAATGAGTATACTCAACCGAGGGACCACAACCAGGGTCATACCGGTGACAGCAATCATCAGAGCGATGATAACCAACGAGGAGGGAAAAATACGAACAAAGGCGGTAACCACTCGGGTGGTCATCGTGGCCATGATAATAGGAGAGGTGAGTCAAGTGGAAATTTCAGAAAGAGGAGATTCAACAATGACGGGAAGACATCAGCACCAGCACCAGCACCAACAACAAATTTTAGGGGAGGAGAACGACCGCCAGTTAGATGTTACAAATGCGGGAAAGAGGGACATATCAGCCCAAACTGTCCACAACAATCCAAGGTGTGTTACAACTGTGGGAAGGAAGGCCACATCGCTCGAGATTGTACTATAGCGAAACCAAGTTCAGCGGGAGTGGTGATTCCAAGGGCTGTCCCGGATAAGGCGAAATCAGCGGTTCCTGGAAGAGCGTTTGTCGTTACTGGCCAAAACGCGAGAAACCCGAACGAGGTGATCACGGGTAAGCTAATCTTGAATTCTTGCGAAGTTTATACTTTACTAGATACCGGTTCTACCCATTCTTTTATCTCTCCTGCTTGTGCTCAACGTTTAAACTTGACTCCGGAGAAATTGGACTTTAACTTATCTGTTGAAACTCCGTTGGGTGAAACCTTCGTTACATCTACAGTTTATAAATCTTGCATGATCCAAGTTGGCACTATCACATTACCTGTTGATCTTATCTCTTTAAAGATACTTGCTTTTGATGTGATTTTAGGAATTGATTGGTTAACCACTCATCATGCTAAAATTGATTGTTTTCGTAAGGTTGTTAGTTTTCATATTCCTAACCAACCTGTCATACGAATTCAAACTACTAAACCACTAAAATCAGTCACTGTCATATCAAGCCACAAAGCTATTCGTTTATTGAAAAACGGATGTCAAGCTTTCTTAGCCCATGTTATGGATTTGAACAAAGACAAGTCAGATTTGAATAATATTTCTATTGTTAGAGAATTTTCCGATGTATTTCCTGAAGAACTTCCCGGTCTACCCCCGGAACGAGAAATTGAATTCTTTATTGACCTTGAACCCGGTACAAAGCCCATTTCTAAAACCCCATATCGAATGGCTCCTATTGAACTTCAGGAGTTAAAAGTCCAACTACAGGAGTTGTTGGACATCGGTTTTATTCGTCCTAGTACGTCTCCTTGGGGTGCTCCTGTTTTATTCGTAAAGAAGAAAGACGGGAGTATGCGACTTTGTATTGACTATCGAGAATTGAACCATGTCACCATCAAGAATAGGTATCCGCTACCTCGCATTGATGACCTGTTTGACCAGTTGCAAGGAGCACAATTCTTTTCAAAG
The DNA here is from genome assembly GCA_016801055.1 of Panax notoginseng. Lineage (NCBI taxonomy): Eukaryota > Viridiplantae > Streptophyta > Magnoliopsida > Apiales > Araliaceae > Panax > Panax notoginseng. The sequence continues at coordinate 257,868,655 of CM029013.1, forward strand.
ATCGATCTTCGTTCTGGATATCATCAGCTGAAGATTAAAACTGAGGATATTCCAAAGACTGCCTTCAGAACTCGGTACGGGCATTATGAATTCTTAGTAATGTCTTTTGGATTGACTAATGCTCCTGCTGCCTTCATGGATATGATGAACCGTGTATTCAAAGAATATTTGGATCAGTTCGTTGTTGTCTTTATTGATGACATCCTCATCTATTCCAAAAGCCGTGAAGATCATGAGCGCCATTTGAAGCTGGTACTGCAAAGGCTTCGTGAAAACAAGCTATATGCCAAACTGAAGAAATGCGAGTTCTGGCTTGAGGAAGTAGCATTCCTTGGGCACGTGGTGTCAAAACATGGAGTATCTGTCGACCCGGCGAAGATTGAAGCCATACAAAGTTGGGAGCAACCGAAGTCGGTAACCGAAGTACGTAGCTTTCTGGGCTTAGCTGGTTATTATCGGAGATTTGTGGAAGGATTTTCTCGAATCGCTACTCCGTTAACTCAGCTGACTCGGAAAGATACAAAATTCGTATGGAGTGAGGAATGCGAGAAGAGTTTCCAAGAACTCAAGAGGAGACTCATTTCGGCACCTGTTTTGACAATACCATCTGGTTCGGATGGATTTGTTATCTACAGCGATGCTTCAGGCAAAGGGTTAGGATGTGTTCTCATGCAACATGGGAAAGTCATAGCCTATGCCTCACGACAACTCAAAGAATATGAGAGGAATTATCCTACTCATGATTTGGAGTTGGCAGCAGTCGTTTTTGCGTTGAAGATCTGGAGACACTACCTGTATGGGGAGAAAGTGGAGATCTATACAGATCATAAAAGCCTCAAATATTTCTTCACCCAAAAGGAACTCAACATGCGGCAACGACGTTGGCTTGAGCTGTTGAAAGATTACGATCATACCATCCAATACCATCCTGGAAAAGCAAACGTAGTAGCTGACGCATTGAGTAGAAGATCATATGCGGGTACGAGTGCAATGTTTTTAACACAAAGGCCCATTTTGTATGACTTGCAAAGGATGGAGATAGAGATGAAGGCTCCAAGTACCCACATGATGATATCAAATATACGAGTAGAACCGACTTTAATCGATAAAGTTAAAGCTGCTCAAGCTACGGATATAGAGCTGATGCGTATGAAGAAGAAAGTGCAAGAAGGTGCTATTCCAGAAGCAAGAATCGATGAAGAAGGAATACTTCGAGTCAACTCCAGACTTTGTGTTCCTAACGATTTTGACTTGAAGCATAGAATAATGATGGAGGCACACAACACACCGTTTGCAATCCATCCTGGGAGTACCAAAATGTATCACGATCTTCGACATACATTTTGGTGGAGCAATATGAAAAGAGAGATCGCGGAGTTTATCTCGAGATGTTTAACTTGTCAACGTGTAAAAGCGGAGCATCAAGTACCAAAGGGTCCATTGCAACCACTTGAGATTCCGAAATGGAAGTGGGAACACATTACTATGGATTTTGTTACGGGTCTTCCCAAGGTTTCTCAAGGCATAGATGCGATTTGGGTTATTGTTGATAGATTAACCAAGTCCGCTCATTTCTTGCCGATACGTGAGACTTATTCCCTTGAACGTCTTGCTAGTATGTACGTGAACGAGATTGTGAGATTGCATGGCATGCCAGTATCCATAGTTTCGGATCGTGACCCAAGATTCACTTCACGATTTTGGGTTAGCTTGCAGAAAGCTATGGGCACGGATTTACGATTCAGTTCAGCATACCATCCTCAAACGGACGGACAATCAGAGAGGACTATTCAAACTCTTGAAGATCTATTAAGACTTTGTGTCTTAGATCTCAAAGGGAGTTGGGATAAGTACCTACCATTGGTGGAATTCTCCTACAACAACAGTTATCAGGCGAGCATAGGTATGGCTCCATTTGAGGCGTTGTATGGAAGAAAATGTCGTTCTCCAGTATGCTGGGACGAGGTGGGTGAAGCAACATTGTTGGGACCAGAGTTGGTACGCATTACTACAGAGAAGATCCAAACGATTCGACAACGTATACAAACGGCACAGGATCGACAAAAGAGTTATGCGGATCTTCATCGGAAGGACGTGGAATTTAATATTGGGGATCATGTATTGTTACGTGTTGCACCATGGAAGGGAGTTACAAGATTTGGGAAGAGAGGAAAGCTCAATCCAAGATTTGTTGGTCCATTTGAGATTCTTGAGCGAATAGGAAATGTGGCATATAGACTCGCATTACCTCCAAGCATGTCTCGTGTTCATAATGTTTTTCACATATCTATGCTTCGTAAATATGTTAAAGACCCGAACCACATTATTGAGTTAGAACCAGACGAGATAGCTGAAGATTTAACGTACGAGGAGGTACCTGTTAAGATCTTGGATAGGAAAGAGCATGTCCTACGCACGAAGGTTATACCACAAGTTAAGGTTTTGTGGAGAAACCATGCTATTGAAGAAATGACCTGGGAGTTGGAATCAGAAATGAAAGCGAGGTATCCTCACCTTTTTGAAACATCAGGTACGTACGTCAATTTCGAGGACGAAATTTCATAAGGAGGGGAGGTTGTAAGACCCCAACTTATTAATGAATAAAATCAAATTTTCTCTAAATATTATTGTGAATAATAAGGGGTTAATTTGATATAATACTTTGGTTATGGGTGAAATGTGCAAATTTTGCAAAATAAGCAAGTGGTTATAAAATATTTATTTTTGGTCGGTGAATATTCGGTTGGTCGTGGAATATTCTTGCTGTCGGGGAATATTCGTACGACGACGCAGCCTTGTGTGGGCCCCATAACGGAAAGCGATTGGATGAAGAAAACGACAAGTATAAGTTGTTTATAAATAACGGCGTAGTTGTTACCGTTAATACTGTTGGAATACCCGGTGGTTAAAATACAGTAGCACACGGTATTGCACCAATTATTGATTCTTACGTAAGAAGGCACTACTCAATAATTGTTACAGTAGTTATTATTCAATATTTTATTTTATTGATTCAATAATTGCTGCGTTGATATTTTATATTATTGTTGTTTCAATAATTGTTGCTGCACAGTATTTTCATTTATCAGATCAATAATTCATATTATTTGAATAATATTATTAGATAACATTATTGGCAATGTCTAGAAAGTTCTGTCTAAGGAGAGGTTTGGTCATCTAATTGCGCGCCAGTAAGGAGAAATCCTTATTGGAAAGCCCCCTCTTTCCTGGGAACGGCCTGGTTGTCATAAATGTGATTCTGTAATATTATTTGTGAATAATTAATTATTGATTCATATGATAAGGAAATATTTATTTTATGTGGATATAAATGAGGGATATATTTTTGTGGTTAAAAATGAAGGAGTTAATGTTGAGGTTTTTATCAGTATTTTTGTCGGAATGGAGGTATTAAAAAATCAAATCAGGGTTTTTGAGATATATTGCGGGTGTTATAATTTTTAATCCGACCGTTGGATCGTGGTAATTTTTGGATATGTTATACATATATAAGTTGAGTATATGTCCACAAATTTTGAACCGTTAAAAATGAACGTATGATTTATTATGAATTTTACAAGATGACTGGTTCAGAAATTGTTGAATTTTCGGAGTTTATCATTTTGGTGGAAAATTCTAGAATTGGTGGGCCCCACTTGTGGTTGGTGAAGAAATGTGCTGAATTATATTTCAAATGTGGTAGGTGGGAATAGTAGCAGGTAAAGCCATCAGGTTGCAGGTCAAACCTACCAAAATTTTCCTATAAATAGAGGGCTAAGTTAGAATTGAAAATCACACCAGAAACAAGTTTTCTCTCTTTCTCTCTCTAGATTATTGAGTGTATTTTGTGAGTATTTAGATACTTTGAGAGTTTCTATTCATCAGAGCAAGTTTCTTTCAGCCTTATACCGGTATTCCGACCAGAAGTACTGATATTTTGAGGTAAGGGATATTATTTTCTTCTTAATGATATTATTTTCTTCAATATCATTATGCTGAAATATTGATATGAGTTTTTATCAAATTTGAAACTTTTTGTGTCGGGGGTTACTATTCACGTATACGGCACTATTCACGTATACGGCACTATTCACGAATACGGCACTATTCACCGAAAAATAAAATTTTCCCTTTTTGTCCAAGATGTCTATTATGGTTACTATCTTTGATTGTATCCATGTTTTGATCTTTATTTTTGAATTCTGCTTCACAATTGATTATTATGAAGTATTATTGATCTTGGATAAACTGTTATACGAATCCCTACTATTTGTCCTTCTGTCTCATTGGATTCGTTCTCTTTAAGATATTTTTCATCATCCTCAGTCCTAAATGATGATATTACTGAATATCTTTGGCCTGTAGTGCAAAGATGTATAATTACTTGATGAATATCTTTGGCCTGTAGTGCAAAGATGAACAGGTGTTGAGATGAACATGACCGACTGATGATACAAATGAATATCTTTGGCCTGTAGTGCAAAGATGAATATTTGGTTAAAGATGATTATTAATTGATGTTACAGGGATAAAATATTGATGATGGACTTTTAAATCTTAGAAGATAGTAGAATTCTTTCTCTACTTGACTCTTCTAATGGTTTGTTGTTTCCGCTGCAGTTGTTGATCTAAAACTTGTTGTCGATTATATTTTATCAGATTTTTCCCTGTTGAAGACTAACGATAATTTGTTGTATATTATCTTAGTCATAATATTCTTTACTGGGCTAGTTGAGCTCACCCTTTTCCTTTTTGTTCCATTTTTCTTCTCAGGAGGTGAGAACATAGCAGGATCTAGTCGGGGTATGGAGTGATGGTTCTAGAAAGATGTATTAGCAGTCCTCACTATTTCTGTAAAATAGTGTTTGAATAATTGTAATGAGGATTTATTTGAGTGTGGATATTGTCTAGAAGACAATATTTGTATTTAAACTCACAGTATGTGTTGTCGTATTTTGCACGACAATTGTATTATTGAAGTTGTAGTTTGCTTTCTGTACCATGTATTTGGCGACTCAGAATGGGTGTTGTATACCTGAATACATGGTACCCCCAGAATAGGTATACAACACCCATTCTGAGTCGCCAAATACATGGTACAGAAAGCAAACTACAACTTCAATAATACAATTGTCGTGCAAAATACGACAACACATACTGTGAGTTTAAATACAAATATTGTCTTCTAGACAATATCCACACTCAAATAAATCCTCATTACAATTATTCAAACACTATTTTACAGAAATAGTGAGGACTGCTAATACATCTTTCTAGAACCATTACTCCATACCCCGACTAGATCCTGCTATGTTCTCACCTCCTGAGAAGAAAAATGGAACAAAAAGGAAAAGGGTGAGCTCAACTAGCCCAGTAAAGAATATTATGACTAAGATAATATACAACAAATTATCGTTAGTCTTCAACAGGGAAAAATCTGATAAAATATAATCGACAACAAGTTTTAGATCAACAACTGCAGCGGAAACAACAAACCATTAGAAGAGTCAAGTAGAGAAAGAATTCTACTATCTTCTAAGATTTAAAAGTCCATCATCAATATTTTATCCCTGTAACATCAATTAATAATCATCTTTAACCAAATATTCATCTTTGCACTACAGGCCAAAGATATTCATTTGTATCATCAGTCGGTCATGTTCATCTCAACACCTGTTCATCTTTGCACTACAGGCCAAAGATATTCATCAAGTAATTATACATCTTTGCACTACAGGCCAAAGATATTCAGTAATATCATCATTTAGGACTGAGGATGATGAAAAATATCTTAAAGAGAACGAATCCAATGAGACAGAAGGACAAATAGTAGGGATTCGTATAACAGTTTATCCAAGATCAATAATACTTCATAATAATCAATTGTGAAGCAGAATTCAAAAATAAAGATCAAAACATGGATACAATCAAAGATAGTAACCATAATAGACATCTTGGACAAAAAGGGAAAATTTTATTTTTTCGGTGAATAGTGCCGTATTCGTGAATAGTGCCGTATACGTGAATAGTGTCGTATACGTGAATAGTAACCCCCGACACAAAAAGTTTCAAATTTGATAAAAACTCATATCAATATTTCAGCATAATGATATTGAAGAAAATAATATCATTAAGAAGAAAATAATATCCCTTACCTCAAAATATCAGTACTTCTGGTCGGAATACCGGTATAAGGCTGAAAGAAACTTGCTCTGATGAATAGAAACTCTCAAAGTATCTAAATACTCACAAAATACACTCAATAATCTAGAGAGAGAAAGAGAGAAAACTTGTTTCTGGTGTAATTTTCAATTCTAACTTAGCCCTCTATTTATAGGAAAATTTTGGTAGGTTTGACCTGCAACCTGATGGCTTTACCTGCTACTATTCCCACCTACCACATTTGAAATATAATTCAGCACATTTCTTCACCAACCACAAGTGGGGCCCACCAATTCTAGAATTTTCCACCAAAATGATAAACTCCGAAAATTCAACAATTTCTGAACCAGTCATCTTGTAAAATTCATAATAAATCATACGTTCATTTTTAACGGTTCAAAATTTGTGGACATATACTCAACTTATATATGTATAACATATCCAAAAATTACCACGATCCAACGGTCGGATTAAAAATTATAACACCCGCAATATTTCTCAAAAACCCTGATTTGATTTTTTAATACCTCCATTCCGATAAAAATACTGATAAAACACCTCAACATTAACTCCTTCATTTTTAACCACAAAAATATATCCCTCATTTATATCCACATAAAATAAATATTTCCTTATCATATGAATCAATAATTAATTATTCACAAATAATATTACAGAATCACATTTATGACAACCAGGCCGTTCCCAGGAAAGAGGGGGCTTTCCAATAAGGATTTCTCCTTACTGGCGCGCAATTAGATGACCAAACCTCTCCTTAGACAGAACTTTCTAGACATTGCCAATAATGTTATCTAATAATATTATTCAAATAATATGAATTATTGATCTGATAAATGAAAATACTGTGCAGCAACAATTATTGAAACAACAATAATATAAAATATCAACGCAGCAATTATTGAATCAATAAAATAAAATATTGAATAATAACTACTGTAACAATTATTGAGTAGTGCCTTCTTACGTAAGAATCAATAATTGGTGCAATACCGTGTGCTACTGTATTTTAACCACAGGGTATTCCAACAGTATTAACGGTAACAACTACGCCGTTATTTATAAACAACTTATACTTGTCGTTTTCTTCATCCAATCGCTTTTCGTTATGGGGCCCACACAAGGCTGCGCCGTCGTACGAATATTTCCCGACAGCAAGAATATTCCACGACCAAACGAATATTCTCCGACAAAATGAATATTTTATAACCACTTGCTTATTTTGTAAAATTTGCACATTTCACCCATAACCAAAGTATTATATCAAATTAACCCCTTATTATTCACAATAATATTTAGAGAAAATTTGATTTTATTCATTAATAAGCTGGGGTCTTACAATGTTGATCTTTTCACCTTTGCACTTAAGTTAAAGATATTCAATTACAAATTTAATGGTCATGATCATACCAGTCAACAATTCAACTTTGCACTACTGGCCAAAGGGAACCCATAGTCATGATCATACCAAAAATCTATCCATCTTTACACTCAAGTCAAAGACAAATATCATCATTAGCGTTATAAAAATGTTATATATGATAGTAAAATTAATATAATCAAAATATCTAGATTTAATCTCAAGAATAATATTCATAAATCAACTATAACTTGGTTAGAAAAAGAAACTAATTTTGTCATGAATAGTAACTTGTGAATAGTAATCTATGAATAGTAATTTCGTGAATAGTAATTCATGAATAGTAACTCGTGAATAGTAACTCATGAATAGTAAACTCGACACAAAAAGGTAAAAATTCTACAATAAAATATATATCAATATTTCGGTATAATGATATTGAAATAATATTTCTTAAACTTATAAACAATTTATTTTAATTATTTACACTTTACTAAATAATGCATTTAATCATCCTAAAATTCTAAACTCATAAGATTTATCACTAATAACCAAAACCCTCATAAAAAATCTGCATATACCTCATATAGGATTCTCAAGCCATAAAATCCTATTTTTCAATTTTCTTACTTCACATAACATATTTAATTCATTTACTCATAACTAGTCCATTTTCATGAAAAATACCAACTCAGTACAAACAAATTTTTTTTATGAGATTTAGTAGAATATAGTCTCATATTGAAAATATATTTTTCTCAGAATTTTTAAAAATCATTTACTATTTTTCATATGGCCAAAACAGCCGAATATTTAGATATTTATCAAAAATTGTACTTTTATCCAAAAATTCCAAAATTTACAGAGTATACTTCTATCATATACATGTACTCCCAATAAAAATTTCACCAATTTTAGAGTTAACCACAAGGAGTTATAAGCGCTTACTTTTAAAATAGTCTTTTCTCATAAAATTCACAACTCTTAATCTATACATCCAAAAATCGCCATTTTTGGACACAATCAAGAAAACTCATCAAATTATCATTTCAAATTTTTCCAAAATTTTTGAAGGTCAAAAAAATTATGAAACTGAAAAACATAACAACCCTTAAAATCCCTTACTATCCCTTACCTCAAAAGAGCAGCACTTCTGACTGGATATCGAATATGACACTGAAGGAAACTTGCACTGATGAATAGCAACTCACCAAGTATCTAAATACTCACAAAATACACTCGATAATCTAGAGAGAAAAAGAGAGAAAACTTATGAATTCTGGTGTGATTTTCAATTCTAACTTAGCCCTCTATTTATAGAAAAATGTTAGCACGCCGAAGCAGACTTGACCTGCTACTTGATGGCTTTACCTGCTACTATTCCACCCACCAAATATCAGCCATCTTCCCCAACAACCAAAAGTGGGGCCCACCCATTTCTAGAATTTTCCACCAAAATTATTTATAAACCTAATTTCCGAATCAGTCACCTCTTAAAATTCATAACAAATCATTCGTTCTTTTTTAACGGTTTAAATTTGTGAACATATACTCAACTTATATATGAATAACATATCCAAAAAACACAACGATCCAACGGTCGGATTAAAAATTATAACTTACGCAATATATCTCAAAAACACTGGTTTGATATTTTAAAACCTCCAATCCGACAAAATACTGATAAAACACTTCAACATTAATTCCTTCATTTATAACCACATAAATAAATCCATCATTTATATCCACATCAAATAAATATTTTCTTATCACAATAAATATAAATTAATAATTAATTATTCACAAATAATATTACAGAATCACAATAATGACAACCAGACAGTTCCCAGGAAAGAGGGGGCTTTTCGATAAGGATTTCTCCTTACTGGCGCGCAATTAGATGACCAAACCTCTCCTTAGACAGAACTTTCTAGACATTGCCAATAATGTTATCTAATAATATTATTCAAATAATATGAATTATTGATCTGATAATGGGAAATACTGTGCAGTGACAATTATTGAACAACAATAATATAAAATATCAACGTAACAATTATTGATTCAATAAAATAAAATATTGAACAAAAATTACTGTAACAATTATTGAGTAGTGCATTCTCACGTAAGAATCAATAATTAAAAAAAATATTGTGCAATACCGTGTGCTACTGTGCAATAACACGTATTATTGTATTTTAACCACCGGGTATTCCAACAGTGTTAACGGTAACCATTACGCCGTTATTTATAAAAACTCAAATTTGTCATTTTTTTCATCCGACAGTTATTCTGTTATGGGGCCCACAAATGACTACTCCGTCGTACGAATATTCTCCGATAGAAAGAATATTCCACGACTAAACGAATATTCCCTGACAACAATGAATATTTTATAACCACTTGCGTATTTTGAAAAAATTCATATATCACCCTTAACTTTAGCCTTTTATCAATTTAACCATTTACTGAATTGTAATTATAAGAAAAATTGAATAATTTTATTTCATAAAATTCGGGGTCTTACATATGATCTCTGGCGGAGATCGGAGAATAGAACTAGGAGGGGAGAGACGAGTAAATACTTCGCTAATATGTCCTACCTAAGCTTATTTGTTGGTTGGTCAGAGTATAGGATTATTATATTGCATGTCAATTTCTTTAGTTAACCCTTGTTTTGTAACAGTATTTAAGAATGACAGCTGAGAATATTAACGATGGAGTAAATGCGACCGTGGAGACACCATTAATCACCAACAAGGAGAACATGCAACAGGATGACAATGTTCCTCCTATGAACAACACCACTGAGCAGATGATGAATGATGGGATGTTTAGAAGCTTTTTATAGTTCATGCAAAATCAGACGAAGGAGACTCGTGTTCAAAATACAGGAGGAAATGATAACAATTCACGGTTTGCCAAGCAGTTCAAGGAGTTGGGACCACCAGAATTCTGGGGAAAATCGGATCCGATTAAGGCAGAAACGTGGGTCAAGTAAATTACCAAGATATTCGATGTCTTGGGATGCACGGAGGAACAGAAGGTTCCACTCGCCACTTTTATGTTCCGTAATGAGGCAGATTACTGGTGAGAATCTGTGAAGCGTACCCATCCAGCCGCACTCAGCATGTCTTGGGAGACATTTCAGAAACTATTCAATGACAAGTACTTTCCTGAAAGTATTCGTCATATGAAGGAGGTAGAGTTTATTAGACTAGAGCAGAACAACATGACGGTGTCTCAGTACGAGGCGAAGTTCACGAAGTTATCAAGGTTTGCACCTTATTTTGTGGAGAATGAGGAACGTATGATGCGGATGTTTCTGAGAGGTTTGAAACCCGACATACGTCAATATCTCATTTCTCATAAATTTTCTCTATATTCATATGTTGTCAACAAGGCTCAATTATTAGAGCGAGATAACGAGTACGTTCAACCGAGGGACCACAACCAGGGTCGTACCGGTGGCAACAATCATCAGAGCAATGATAACCATCGTGGAGGAAATTATCGTGCCAGAAATGGTAACCACTTCGGTGGTAATCATGACCAAGATAATAGAAGAAATAACTCAAGTGGAAATTTCAAGAAGAGAAGATTTAACGATGACGGGAAGATGTCGGCAGCAGCACTAGCACCAGCAACAAATTCTAGGGAGGAGAACGACCGCCAGTTAGATGCTACAAATGCGGAGAGGAGGGACATATAAGTCCAAACTGTTCACAATCTTCCAAGGTATGTTATAATTGTGGAAAAGAAGGTCATATCGCTCGAGATTATACGGTAGCGAAACCTAGTCCAGCGGGGATGGTGACTCAAAAGGCTGTTCCAGAAAAGTCAAAGTCAACGGTTCCTGAAAGAGCGTTTGTCGTGACTGGTCAGAATGCGAGGAACCCAAACGAAATTAGCACGTGTTAATTAATTATAAATTCTTACGAAGTTTATACCTTATTAGATACCGGTTCTACCCATTCATTTATCTCTCCTGCTTATACTCAACGTTTAAACTTGACTCCGGAGAAAATTAGACTTTGACTTATCTGTTGAAACTTCGTTAGGAGAAACTTTCGTTACATCCACTGTTTATAAATCTTGTTTGATCCAAGTTGGCACCATCACATTACCTATTGATCTTATCTCTTTAAAGATACTTGCTTTTGATGTGATTTTAGGAATTGATTGGTTAACTACTCATCATGTCAAAATTGATTACTTTCGTAAGGTTGTTAATTTTCAAATTCCTAAGCAACCTGTTATTCGAATTCAAGCAACCAAACCATTGAAGTCAAACACTTTCATATCAAGCCATAAAGTCATTCGTTTATTGAAAAACGGATGTCAAGTTTTCTTAGCCCATGTTATGGACTTGAATAAAAATACGTCAGATTTGAATGATATTTCTATTGTTAGTAAATTTCCTGAAGAATTTCTTGGCTTACTCCCAGAGCGTGATATTGAATTTTGTATCGACTTTGAACCCGGAACAAAAACCCATTTCTAAAATCTCATATCAAATGGCTCCTATTGAACTTCAGGAGTTAAAAACCTAACTACAAGAGTTGGTACCTTAGCCTCTATCTGGTGACTTCCTTTGAGGAATGCATTGAAGTCAGACTTTCTGTAGCGGACGTTATATTCGTGCGGTAGTAAACTAATAGGTACCATTGTGACGTGCTATCCAAGAGTGGGATATGAGTCACAGTTGAGAGCAACCTAAGACAGTAATAAAAATATGTAGCTTTCTAGGCTTAGCTGGTTACTATCGGAGATTCGTGGAAGGATTTCTCGAATTGCTACTCCATTAACTCAGTTGACTCGAAAAGATACGAAATTCGAATGGAGTGAGAGAAGAGCTTCCAAGAACTCAACATGCGGCAACGGCGTTGGCTCGAGCTGTTGAAAGAGTATGATCATACCATCCAATACAATCCTGAAAAAGCGAACGTGGTAGCTGACGCGTTAAGTAGAAGATCGTATGCGGGTACGAGTGCGATATTGTCGAACACAAAGACTCATTTTGTATGACTTACAAATGATAGAGATAGAGTTAAAAACTCTATGGATCACGTGATGATATACGAGTAGAATCGACTTTAATCGATAAAGTTAAAACCGCTCAAGCTACACACCAGAGCTGATGAATATGAAGAAGGAGGTGCAAGAAGTTGTTATTCCGAAAGCAAGAATCGGCGATGTGAGGAAAGCTCAAACCTTAGATTTGCTGGTCCATTTGAAATTCTCGATCGAATAGGAATTGTGGCCTATAGACTTGTTTTATCACCAAGTATGTCGCGTGTTCATAACGTTTTTCACGTATCGATGTTACAAAAATATGTGAACGATCCGAACCACGTTATTGAGTTAGAATCAGAAGAAATAGCCGAAGATTTAACGTGCGAGGAGGTATCTGTCAAGATCTTGGATAGGAAGGAGCATGTCCTATGCACAAAGGTCATACCACAAGTCAAAGTTTTGTGGAGGAACCGTGTTATTGAGGAAATGACCTGGGAGTTGAGTCGAAAATGAAAGTGAGGTATCCTCACATTTTTGAAATACCAGGTACGTACGTCAATTTCGAGGACGAAATTTCACAAGGAGGGGAGGTTGTAAAACCCCGATTTTTTTTAATAAAATGGAATTTCCTTTATTTATTATTTTAAAATAGTAAAGGTTGATTTGATTAATGTGATAAGTTATGGGTAAAATGGTCAAATATTTTAAATAAACAAGTGGATATAAAATATTCATTTTTATCAGGGAATATTCGTTTGGTCGAGGAATATTCTTACTGTCGGGGAATATTCGTACGACGGCGCAGCCTTGTGTGGGCCCCATAACGGAAAGCGATTGAATGAAGAAAATGACAAGTATAAGTTGTTTATAAATAACGGCGTAGTTGTTACCGTTAATACTGTCAGAATACCCGGTGGTTAAAATACAGTAATACGCGTTGTTGCACAGTAGCACACGGTATTGCACCAATTACTGATTATTACGTAAGAAGGCACTAGTCAATAATTGTTACAGTAATTACTGTTTAATATTTTATTTTATTGATTCAATAATTGCTACGTTGATATTTTATATTATTGTTGTTTCAATAATTGTCACTACACAGTATTTTTCATTATCAGATTAATAATTCATATTATTTGAATAATATTATTAGATAGCATTATTGGCAATATCAAGAAAGTTCTGTCTAAGGAGAGGTTTGGTCAAATAATTGCGCGCCAGTAAGGAGAAATCCTTATTGGAAAGCCCCCTCTTTCTTGGGAACTGCCTGGTTGTTAGTATTGTGATTCTGTAATATTATTTGTGAATAATTAATTATTGATTTATATGATGAGAAAAATATTAATTTTATGTGGATATAGATGGAGAAAATTTTTAATGTGACAATTGTTAAAAATTAATATTTTATCTTTTTTTGATAAAATAATTTATTTTAGTATATTATTATATTTTAATAATATAATAATGGTGATATTTTTACAATGAATATGGGATATATGAGTATGTGAGGAGAAAGAATATTTTTGTTGCATTAAATGATTAACACATGTTTTGTGTGTCGGTGTACCCCATTTCTTGACTAAAATTTGATTATAGCTTGTAAAATCGTCCGTTTGTGAATTTCGGTCAATTTCTGTTTAGAATTTGGTAAAACTTTCTTCTGCAAAGTTGTAGATAATGAAATTTCCTATAAAAAAGACATGTGATTTGAATTTTTCTGAAAAAAGGACAATTTATTATGAATTATTGAAGTTCTGAAGTTCCGAAATAATTATTTTTTAAAAGTTTTAAATTTGTTTTAAAAGAAAAACATTTTTGATATGTTTGGTGGGCTTATTTGTTGTCAAGCATGGCTGAATTCAGATCTTAGAATGTGTGCGTAGGAATTTATATATAATATATTAATATTATATTAAATTTTCTGCTTTGGTGTTCTAAGAATTTTCCTATAAATAGGGTGCTTAGGTTAGAATTGAAAATCACACCAGAAACTGAAGTTTTCTCTTGTTAGAATTATAGGATCACACACACGCACTCTAACGATAGAGAATTAAGAAGAACACAAGAGATTTACGTGGTTCCCCAATTTGGGTACTCCACAGGCAGCGTCTAGTTGTTTATTGATGATTCCTTGGTTACATAGGGTTTTACAATAGATAGTATATATACCTACTAATCCTATTCCAACCCTACTTCATATTATGGTCAATTACCCATAATACCAAATCCAATTAACAATCAGCAAAACTGAGTTACCGACGCAGCGCGGCCCGCGCTGTTCTAAGGGCTTCCGCAGCGCGCTCCGCGCTACTTGCCCAGACTCCTCCTGCCGAGGCGGCGCGCCCCGCGCTACCTTCCTGCTAGCTCCAGCGCTCTCCTCGCTACTAAGGCAGTACCATACGCAGCCCCCCCGTACCCCCCCGAGACATTCGGTGCAACCCTGAAAGGCTAGTGCGTCGCTTCGCTCCGCTCCGCACTGGCCCTTTTCCAGTGGCTTTTTGTTTATGAGTCATAAGTTCCCAACATCTCTCTCTTTCTCTCTCTATATTTTCGAGCGTATTTTTGTGAGTATTTTGATATTTTGAGTATTGCTATACGGTGCAAGTTCCCTTCAGCACTATATCCAGTATTTCATTCAGAAGTACTGTCTTTTTCGAGGTAAGGGATGTTATTTTTTTTATAAATGATATTATTTCTTTCAATATCATTATGCCGGAATATTGGTAAGATTTTTCTTATAAAATTTTTATCTTTTCATGTCGGAGTTACTATTCATGAGTTACTATTCACGAGTACTATTCACAAAGCATGATGATTTTTCTTGTGAAATTTATACCTTGTAGTGTCGGGATTACTATTCACGTATACGGTACTATTCACAAATACGTCACTATTCACAGAAAAATTAAATTTTTTTTTGTGTCCAATATTGTCTGTTATGGTTCCTATCTTTGATTGGATCTATGTTTTGATCATTCTTGAATTTTACTCCATTGTGACTATTTATGAAGTATTTTTTTAAATATGGATAAACCGAAGTACGAATCCTTACTATTTGTTCTTTTGTCTCACTGAATTCGTTTTCTTTAAAATATATTTTTCATCATTCTCAGTCCTAAATGATGATATTACTGAATATCTTTGGCCTGTAGTGCAAAGATGAATGATTTTTTAATGAATATCTTTGGCCCGTAGTGCAAAGATGAACATGTATTGAGATGAACATGACCGACTGATGAATATCTTTGGCCTGTAGTACAAAGATGACTGTTTGATTCAAGATGTATATTGATTGATGTTACAGGGATAAAATATCGATGATGGACTTTTAAATTCATAGATGATAGTAGATTTGATTCTCTACTTAACTCTTCTAATGAATTGTTGTCTCCGTTGCAGTTGTTGATCTAAAACTTGTTGTTTGTTGTATTCTATCAATTTTTCCCTGTTTAAGAGTTAGGATAATTTGTTGTACATTATCTTAGTCATAATATTCTTTACTGGGCTAGTTGAGCTCACCCTTTTCTTTTTTATTCTATTTTTCTTCTCAGGAGGCGAGAATATAGCGGGGACTAGTCGGGATGTGGAATGATGGTTAAAGATAGTTGTTTTAGTAGTCCTCACTATTTTGTAAGATAGTGTATCAATAATTGTAATGAGGACTCTATTTGAGTTTGAATACTGTCTAAATGACAATATTTGTATTTAAACTCACAGTATATATGTTGTCGTATTTTGCACGACAAATATAATAATAAAGTTGTAGTTATTTTCTGTACCATGTATTTTGCGACTCAGAATGAGTTGGGTGGAATGGATCTATTTTGGGGGCGTCACAATCTGAGTATCAATAGAAAATTATAATTTAAGAAGATTCGAGTAATTTATCGATCTTTAAATTTTGCTCCTATTTGAATCTATCTAACAAAATATAACTGATTTTAAATTTTCCGTTTATCCTAATAAATCATCTGGACCGTTTAAAGTTTGAGATAAATTCTATATATAGTATCGAAAGTGCGAGACACAATTAATTATTTATATTTTAAATAGAGTTTGAATCGAATGCGAATGGAGTCTGAACGATTTGTTATAAATTAACTTAAATAAAATAACTAACTTTACTAATTAATTCAAATAAAGCCAGTAGTAGTAAAAGTCTGTTTTAGTTATTTTACTGCCCCAACAGGCCCCTCAGTCCTCACAAGATAATTAAAAAAATTTATTCTCTTGCCCGTTGAGCACCTTTGCGAATTGCGACGGCGGAAAAAAGAACCTGCTGCCGGAACTGAAACCCTAACCCTAAAAATCCTCACAGACAATCACATACACATACACAAGGCGATGAAATTCCGATACGCGATGGTTTGCTCGTCCAATCAGAACCGGAGCATGGAGTCTCACTGCATCCTCAAGAGAGAGGGTTTCGACGTGTCATCGTATGGAACTGGGCAACACGTTAAGCTTCCTGGTCCTTCTCTTAGAGAGCCCAATGTCTACGAGTTTGGTACTCCTTACAAGCTCATGTTTGAGGATTTGAGGCGTAAAGATCCTGAATTGTATCCTCTTTTTTTCAGTTGACTAATGCTAAGAAATTTGGGCATTTGGCAAATAATTGATTACGAAGTTAATTTGATGGTTTTCTGTATTCTTCATTTTTTTTCTGTGAATTTGATATACTACTATAATGTAGAATTTTAGTATTTTAACAATTAGAAAGTCTTGTTTTTTTTTTAATTTTTTTTTGAAGAATTATGGATTTTTTTGATCACATAATTAATCTACCTCTATGTAAAGCCAAAATAATTGTCTAATATGTAATCTCAGGTGGATTGTTGAGATTTTATAGTTGATTTTATTGTATTTATAGGGACAACCTAATGCTACCTAGTTTAGTTAATTTATATTTATATTATGGATAAACTGGTTAGAATTTGTGAGTTGTAACTAATTTACGAGTTACATGGACTTGGGTGTAGTACAGGTACTTTGAAAAGTAGGACACAGGTACTCCTTAATTTTGCCAAAATTTTAATCTAAAATGAATTGTCCAACGCCCATTGTCCGAGTGTCAAGAGTCACATACGGATAGTTCTGGCAAAGTGAGGAGTCCATAGTAAATTATTGGAATTCCTTTTTGGTGTTTCAATTCCAGTTTTACAGACCTGTATGGAATGCAAATTTGATGCTTTTAAGTAACTCTCTCTGTGTTGTCGAGGAGGTATATGTTGTGTGTATTGATAATGATTTTTAATAATATGTTGAGTCTTAACAATAGCAAAGGTACAAGCGTAATGGCATATTGCCAATGCTTAAGAGGAATTTGGCTGTCAAATCCGCACCTCAACGCTGGCAAGACAATGCATCTGATGGTGTGTTTGATGTTGTGTTTACATTTGAAGAAAAGGTTTTCGATATGGTTATGGAAGGTTGGTATACTCATAATATATTAATATGTATTTTCTTTCTCAAGCATATGTTGGTATGATTTATTACTCTACTTTTTATTTGGCTGCTGCTAGTAAGGTCTTCAAAGCATATTATTATTGTTATTGTTGTTGTTGTTATTTTTGTTTTTATTTTATACTATTTGCCGATTTTGAATTCAGATTTAGTGACCAATTAGCCATCAAACCCTAAAGGACAAGATGCATATTTAATCCATAGGAGAAAGGATGTGTAATGTAACTAGCATGGATTATAAACTAAGACAAGGTATGGAAGAGCTTGAGCGATGAATATGCTCTGACATAATTTAAAATTAGACTAGTGCTATGAGTAATTATGAGATAGAGAAAGTTAAAGTAGCTTAGAGCTACATAGTATCTTGGCTCTAACAGTCTCAAATCTGTTATGGAGTAATGTATGTCATTTGTGTGAATTCTAACCTTTAGACTTTATCCTTCTGTTTACTTCACTCTTGCTGAAGTTTGTTTACCACCGGCTTCTTCTCTTGCGGGTCTGATTGAACATCTAGTCTGATGTAGGTAATTAATTGTAAAGCCAAGGGCCAACTATAGAAATGAATACTCCCTCTGTCACAAAAAGAATCCCATTTGCCAAAAAAATTGTTCTACAAAATTTCCAATTTTTATAAATAGTGGTATAAAATGACACAATGTTCATTTAGAAAAATAAATATAAAAAAATGACTGTTCTAAAATTTGTAATTATAATTTCATTATCATGCAACCACTAATAAATTAACAACTTATAATTTTAGCGGTAAAAATGAAACAATAACATGCTTAATATTTGTAAATTTTGCAAATGAAACTCTTTTTGTGGAATGAAGGGAGTATAATTTAGGGACTTAGGAAGTAGTTTGAGCATTTTAGGATCAACTAGCACATGGGTAGTAGTCACCACATGGTGCAAGATTGCAAAGTATCTAGGATAAGAATTCTATAAATAGAAGGCATGTATGAGATGAATGATATAACTTTTTTTTTGGATAAGTAATAAATTTATTCATATAGGATCCAAAGTAGTGTGCCACCATTTACAAGATTACAACCAAAGATATAAAACTGTAGAACGACCCTTTCAGACTAATTCATACAATCAAATATTATGCCAATATTAAATCTCGACAAAATATCAGCAAAAGCAAAATTTGACCCTGGATAAACTGCATTCTACAAAATAAGAAAGCAGATGACTCAAGAACAAGTATTTAATATGTGCGAGTGTCTGGCTGTCCGCTCCTTCTCCTCAAAACATCTACTATTTTGTTATGTCCAAAGCACCCACCACAGACAAAGAGGCTTCATATCCCACTAAGCATGATCATACTTGTCATTTGAACCCCCTTCAAGCACTTGAAAGTTGGAAGACCGATTCAAGAAGCACCCACACTATCCTCCAAAAAGAAAAAATTGTCGTCCATAACTGCCTGAGAGAAGCACAATGAAAAGTAGGTGATTAGCTGACTCCCATTCTTGGCAACACAAAAAAAATCGATTTACCATAAACTTACGGATAATGCTAGTGGTCTCAAATTTGGAGTCTCATGTGTCTCAAATCCACACGTCATCAAAACGTTGGTATGTAATTATTGTTAAGAACCCACCATGATCTTGACCAACCAATATAACGATGACTATGAATTTGTGACACATTTGAGGCTCAAAAATTTTAGACCTCTAGCATTTCCCTAACTTCCCCTCCACAATGAATCCTAAATTAATATCTTGTGGTCCTAAGCACTGTTGTCCATGTAAAGGATGCAACTTTTTACGAAACACCCACTTTCCAAATACTTTTTATTGATGCTGGAGGGTTTTGGACAGATTAGTACTTTTGTAGACTCGGTGTGTTCAGAAGCTTATACTAGTAGACGATTTTTTTGTTAAATCTTATTATCAACACCTGTGTCATTGGGTGTCTCCTGAAAGTCTGTTGCCAGGACGTCTAATCATCATCAGGTGAAATGTAATAATAAAATCCTCGCTTCGGATCCACTGCTAATGAAAATAAATAGGGGAAACGGGCCTCAAAGATCTTTGTAACCATCACAATCTGCCACCACTTCTTGAAGGTCTCAAATTCAATCCCTAACCTTCGATAACATTAATTTATATGTATAATTTGAATAATTTTCTTGTTAGATAACTTAGGTGAGCCATTGAGGTTGACAGGTATTGCAGGTCTATATGATTTATGCCAATTATGAAGCCTTGCATGGGAAAAACTATTGGAACTCTTGATGAGATTGGGCTGAACATTGAATATGTGCTCTTGTAGATTTTGTCTTGCTCTGATCCTCAACACCTATAAATTTCTTCCGGAACCCTTGGGGTGAAATCACACTTGAGTCTGGGTCTAACAGTTTCAATCCTAAAAGTCGTGATATAATATGATTATAATCCCACATTGTACTGGTTTGAACGTTTAACTTGGGGTTTGTCCTTAAGTTTCAGGCCTGATTTCTAACACCATTTACAAATATCATGAACTGTGACTAGGTGAACTGGTTTTTGCAACTTTACTTCTCTACTTGCAGATGATTCGTTTTGTTCCTTTTTATTGAGTTCGATTTTTCGCACTATGTTTCCAATTATTGCATAACAATGTGCAGATCTCCACAACCGGGATCACATGCTCATGAAACCTGTGCTAGTGATCAACTTAGAGGTCAAAGATAATCACGAGGAGGCAGCAACAGGAGCCCGGCTTACTCTACTTTTGTGCCAAGAGGTACGTCTTTCCCCGTGCCCTAAAACTTTTTTAAAATTCCAATTTGTCATGTAACTGATTACCATAATGCCCAATCTTGCCAGCTTGAAGCAACTGGAAATTGGGAGGATACAATCGATGACATTATCACCACTTTCGAGAGGCAGCATCGTCGGAAACTCTTATACAGCATTTCCTTCTATTAAAGCATATTTTTTTGGCCTATTAAAGCTGCCATGTAAATATTTAGAGTATCCTCATGTACTATATATTTAGTCTTAGATGAGGCACATTTTCTGATCTCTGAATTGGGTTCTTGTTAGGTATATGCCTTGAAGTCGTGTTATTTTGGCAAACCTTGAAGGGGTGAATTTGTGGCAACACTAGTTTATACTTTTATGATACTCAAAAATATGTGATTTTCACATAAAATTATACTTTTACATGATTCTTTCTACGTAAAGACATGTATATGAGGAGAACTACGTGAATATATAATATTTCTACATAAAAATATCAGTTTTTAAAATAATACTCCCTTCATTCTTAAATAATTGACGTTTTGAAGGTTTTCACACTTATTAAGGAAGTCATTTATTACTCTAATTTTGTCATTAAGATGTATTACAACAATTACCTTTGCATTAATTAAGAAAAGATGTACTTCATATAATTGTCTAGATAAATAAAATACTCTATATACTTGATAACGTCAAATATATTGAGAAATTTTGAATTTCCTATAACGTCAATTATTTAGGGATGGAGGGAGTATTAGTAGTTTGAAAAGGAAAATAAATATTTATATTGATTTTTTGAATGTCAGTTACGTGAATAAATATGAATGATAATCAAAGTGTGTAATAAGTGGCTGATATATTTCATAATACGTGGCATGACTAGTTTGAAAAATGTCACTTTTAAAAATAATACTAGTGGTTTGAATGCAAAACTTTGAGAATTATGGATCTGATCAGAAACAATTGCAAAGTTGGAGGACTATAGTGTCATTTATCCGCAATTTTGACAAGTAAACATGTGTCTGAGCGCCCTCGGTGCACGCACGAAGAGAGAGAGAGAGAGAGAGAGAGAGAGAAGACGCTCTGCTCAACATTCTGCACATTCCAAACTTCTCTCTTCAGAATCTCACTTTTCACCATTATCAAATCCTCCTCCAGTAAACAAACCTCCATTTCCCAAAATAATGCACAAACCCAATTTTTAGAGGGAGAAAACCAGTGAAAAATGGCTAAGCTTGCAGAGACTTACGCCTGCATACCCTCTACGGAACGAGGCCGAGGGATTCTAATCTCCGGCGACGCCAAATCGAACGTCATTCTGTACTGTAACGGCCGATCGGTGATCATTCGGTACCTTGACCGGCCGCTCGATGTGTCGGTGTATGCCGATCACGCTTATCAGACCACCGTGGCCCGTTTCTCGCCCAACGGCGAGTGGATCGCATCGGCGGATGTATCGGGGACTGTGAGGATCTGGGGGACCCACAATGACCATGTTTTGAAGGTTGAGTTTCGGGTTTTGACGGGTCGGATCGATGATCTTCAGTGGTCCCCGGATGGGATGCGGATTGTTGCTTCCGGTGATGGCAAGGGCAAGTCCTTCGTTCGCGCTTTCATGTGGGTTTGTTTTTTTAACCTATATCTAGTAGTTCTCACTCACAACATGGATTCTAATATTGTAAACTCCTGTAATTTGATTAACTCTCGAGAAATTTACGCTCTTCTTTTCTTTTTTCTTTGCTGTCATTAATTTTAAGTTCTCTTCCTTTCTTTACTTCGTAAACTCACAAACATAGTGTTGGGGTATTTCTGATTGTAGGATTTTTAGTATCTTCCAGCTTTTATTTGGAAAAAAAGTTAGGTCTCGCAAAGGATTGGAAATATTCTATACATGTTTGTCTTTTGAATAAATGTTTCAACTTTTAAGGATGAGCTTTTTGTTCAAATTGAAGAGTTCTCTCTAAATTGCGATCACACAACTTGACTAAATTATTGAACTTGTACAAGCGTTCAAAGTAATTACATTAGTCAAAAGTTTTTAATAGTTGAACTCCCCTCTTCATCCTTTCCATCCCACCCTAAAATTTGATCTCTATATTTGCTAATTACCAGTTGGAAGAATCTATTTCATGAATTGCGTGCATGGACACTTCGATAAGGAAAATTGCTATGAGCCTAGTGATAGACACTCCAATAAGTAGAACATGCTAAGGGATTATCTTTAAAATTACTATTGAGCCTATTACTAGACACTCCAATAAGTAGAACATGCTAAGGGATTATCTTTAGTATTGCTTAAGCGATACATTCCAAATTTAAGAATAATTTTGCATCTTGGTATGATTTAGCATCTTAATTTGAGAGAATGAATTGGTCACTTTATTTGTACATAAAATATTTAATAATGTCTTCCAACTGAATCTTGTAAGTGCATGCTTGTTCTTTGCAGTAGACATTTTTGTTGATTTGTTTTGGTTTAATCCATCACAGTACTCTCTTATGTCTTGAGCAGGTGGGACTCAGGGACTAATGTCGGAGAATTTGATGGTCATTCGAGGAGAGTTCTCAGCTGTGCATTTAAGCCAACAAGACCATTTCGAATCGTAACATGTGGAGAGGACTTCTTGGTGAATTTTTATGAAGGACCACCTTTTAAATTCAAGCTTTCTCATAGGTTTGTTATTGCAGTATGGTCTAGTTAGAGGTTTTTTCCAGTCTTTTATCTTTTCAATATTTATTTCCATATGTTGATATTTTAGAATTTCTCTTCTTGAACTCTCTCAGGCATCTTCATGTTTAGTACTTACGGATGCTACTCCTTATTGTACAGATTCACATTATTAATCTACAGAGTACTGCTAACTTATATTAGATACACACTTTATTTATGATTTCCAAGAGATTCAATGAACTTGATTTTCAGTATTGCTTTTTTATTGCAAGAGTGACTATAAAATGACTGCTGTATGAGTATACCAACTAAGCATGCCTTCCGGTGAACTCCATTCGTAACTATTATGGCTTTATTCTTCTGCAGGGATCACACAAATTTTGTCAATTGTGTAAGATTTTCTCCAGATGGCAGCAAATTTATCACTGTAAGCTCGGACAAAAAGGGCTTAGTATATGATGCAAAAACTGCGGAGAAAATTGGAGAGCTCTCTTCAGAAGATGGACACAAAGGTAGCATATATGCTGTTAGCTGGAGTCCTGATAGTAAACAAGTAAGCCTCGTGTTTGAGATCTAACTTTCATTTGATTATTTTTATTTCTGTTTATATACTCATTAGAGAGGCCTTTCTTGAGGGTTGTAAGACCCATATAGGCTCACAAGAAAGCATTTCCTCGTGACAGAGATATGACCTCCATACAGTCCTTTTTCAGTTTAGTTGACTCAACTAATAAGGATGCCTATAGATAATGTACAAAATCCTACATACAGGAGGAGCAAAAACTCCCTATATTTCCAACAACTGGTGCATGAATGATTTGGAAAAAGAGGTAACCAAAAACACTTCGGGAGGGTATCGTTCACACGACTTAAGGCAAGCTAATCCATGACAGTTCCTCGGAATGAATGTAGAAATTCATTACTCCTTGGTTCCTCTTGTTGAAGTTGTTCTCTTATAGACGAGCTACTTTGTTCCTCTTGTTTAGGC
Organism: Panax notoginseng; assembly: GCA_016801055.1. Lineage (NCBI taxonomy): Eukaryota > Viridiplantae > Streptophyta > Magnoliopsida > Apiales > Araliaceae > Panax > Panax notoginseng. The sequence continues at coordinate 257,893,071 of CM029013.1, forward strand.
CTGACAATATAAGTTGATACCCAACAAGTCAACCCAACTTAACTGGTTATATTCTGTTGGGAAGTAAGTTCGAAGTGGGGGAGCCTAGCAATATGTGTAAGAGCAATTTTGGGGACTTGAATGGGACAAGGATTGTGGATGAGCCAGCAGGGAGGAAGAGGGACATGGTAGGTCAGGAAAACAATGTGTTGAATGGGAAGAGTGTTACTAAAAATATCGGTGCCGCAAAATTACAAATCAGCTAGGTGTTGATAGCAATCTTAATCAACCATTCATGACAGCTCCCTTCGATCCAAGTTCGATAATTCTTTATCCAAAGTTTATGACTCAGTCAAAGAAGCCTTGTCTACTATTGGAAAGGCTCTGGAAGGAATAGAGGATAGGCCGTTGGAGGAGTGGGCTAAAAGTTCCGATGAGGTATCTTCTTGGCCTAGTGACGACGAAGGGGACAAGGAGTTGTAAATTGAACAAATTAGGGAGGAGTCTATCGATACGGATATTGCTCTATCTGAAACTAGTTTATTTGAGCATAATGATGGTAATCTTATGACCTACCAAGAAAGAAGCTTCCGCCTTTTGTGGTTCTTCCTATTATCTTGGTCAGAGATAATTGTCATTGAGTGGGCCATATAGAAATGGGCCAGCAGGAGTAAGTGAACAATCATTGGCCTAATCCCCAAACTTACATCAGAAGAATGAGAAAGGGTTAAAGGGAAAATGGTACATATAAACTTGTGATAATCGTTACCAGCTCTCGCTTGTGTTTCGGGCACATTGATAGACAAGTCTTAAACAACAGTTTCCGGTGAAGAATTCCCTCTGAACTAAACAGTAACAGAAACTATGTTCCCTACTCCCAATCTCGGAATCATTGAAGAGGGATAGTGATGGGAATGACATCATTTCCAACTCTCAAAATATTGGGCGCTGTCCCATGAAGAATGCTACACTTTTCATTGCTCTAACTTCTCTGTTTTTTTATATCTCAAGGACATTCTATTACATTTCAAGGAGAGAGTGATTGCGAGACTTGAAATCTAGCCAATGCTAGGGAAGGGTGGTCATTTAACAAGTGACCAAACCTTTATCTCTTAGTTTCTATGTTTACTTCTTTTCGTGACTTATTCTTTTTAAAATGAAGCAAAAATTAAGAATTAGCATGTTCAATGCTCATGTAACCATGTTACAGTGAACTCATTAAAGAAATTTTTTAATTAAGGAATGTAAACACATTACTTTGACAACTAACAGATACTATATTGCCATCTCCATATAAACATGGTACGCCCGATTCCGATGAAGTTCCTCAAGTTTGGTGTGTATCATGGGGTGTCCATTAGGGGTGAGCATTCGGTTATTACCCGAACCGAATAAAAATTTCGGTTATAACCGAAAATCGAAAATACACTATTTTAATTATCCGAACAAGTAACCGAAATTTGTACTAACCGAATAACCGAATAACCGAATAGGTTATTCGGTTATTCGGTTAATAACCGAATAGATTTATCTCCTCAGTCTCTCTCTCTCTCCATGTAATTACTAGCACATAGCAGTCTCCATCTTCAATTTCTTCCAAAGTATACCTAATCTTCGCGGCTTTCACTTCCATATATATACACATCACATGAACTTGAAGCTATTGATTCCTCCTCATCGCTCGATCGATTTTCTCACCACAATCGTCGCCATAACAACCACAATAGTCGCCGGCATAGACAGGATCTTGACGGATGTGATCCTCTTCGACGTTCGCCGATCTGTGATGGTGGTATCATTTCCCCCAAAATCAACTTCATCTTTTTCTCTCTCTTTTTCCATGTACTCTCAGTTCTCTTTTATTATGAACCGACCCAAAAGGCAAAAGGCCATCATGAATGAGCTCTAGAAACCACAAATGGAGATGGGTTCAAACTCTTCTTCTTCTTCCACCTCGTCTGATTCACTCAATGGGTTGAAATTTGGCAAGAAAATTTACTTTGAGGATGTGGGTGTCGGAGTTCCGGCCAAATCCGGCGGTGGGTCTTCGTCGACCAAAGTTGATTTTGGGGAAATGGGCCGAGAGAATTCAGGAGTAAGAGACTGAGTGCCGTGGAATTGTGGATTAGAGTAATGAATGAATGGGCTGAGTGCAGAGTCTTATTTTAACGAGTATTGTTCGGTTATTCGGTTAAACCGAATAACCCAAAACTAATACCCGTAAAAACTAACCGAAAACCGTATAAAAATTCGGATATAACTGAAATAGTAAAAATAACCGAATTGTCAGAATATTTCGGTTAAATTATTTCGGTTGTGTTCGGTTTTTCGGTTATACCCGTTTTTTGCTCAGTTCTAGTGCCCATCATTAATAAAAGATCTCTTGGTTTTGTGCAGTTGATTTCTTTTATGTTTCTTTTGAAATAAACTAAGCAAGATGAGGCATAAATTGTGGCTCGTCATTTTTCATATGTATTTCTTATTTTTTTTCGTTTCTACAAAATTGCACAAAGCACCAAATGCTGAGTTCCAAGGTTCACTCTGCAAACTATAAAGGTTGCATCAGTAGAAATGAAATTTCTGTATCAAATTACACTATGTTGTGTTAGTTTTCCTCTTATCTACCTAAGTTTGTTGTTCTTCATCATGTTTTAGGTGCTAACGGTTTCTGCTGACAAGTCTGCAAAAATATGGGTGATTTCTGAGGATGGTCATGGAGAGGTGACAAAAACAATGACTTGTCCAAGCTCCGGTGGTGTTGAGGACATGCTCGTTGGGTGCCTTTGGCAGAATGATTATCTTGTCACTGTTTCTCTTGGTGGCACAATATTTTTATTTTCAGCAAGTGATCCTGATAAAGCTCCAGTTACTATGTCAGGACACATGAAGAATATAAATTCTTTAGCAGTGCTTAAAAGCAGCCCAAAAGTTATATTGTCTACCAGCTATGATGGTTTAATAGTTAAATGGATCCAAGGTATTGGATTTAATGGTAGATTGGAAAGGAAGGTGACTGGACAAATTAAATGTTTTGCTGCAGTTGACGAGGAGATTGTTTCATCTGGATTCGACAATAAGGTGACTGATTTTCCAAAATTGCATTCTGTCTTTTATGTTACTTGATTTTATACCCATTTTATATTTCATGTTTCTTTTGATCCTGAACTTATTTCAGGTTTGGAGAGTTTCTCTACTTGGAGATCAATGTGGGGAGGCTGATTGTGTAGACATTGGCAGTCAACCGAAGGACTTGAGCCTTGCTCATCTCGCTCCTGAACTTGCCTTGGTTTCAATTGATTCAGGAGTTGTCCTCCTTCAGGGTACAAAAGTGTTGTCAACTGTTAACCTTGGGTTTCCCGTGGCTGCATGTGCGATTGCACCTGACGGAAGTGAAGCCGTTGTGGGTGCCGAGGATGGTAAATTGCACATATATTCTGTCACGGGTGATAATTTTAATGAAGAGGCAGTCCTCGAAAAACATCGGGGTGCTATTACTGTTATTCGGTATTCTCCAGATGTTTCTATGATTGCTTCAGGAGATGCCAATCGAGAAGCTGTTGTTTGGGATCGTGCTTCCAGAGAGGTATTTTGATGACCTACCTTTTAAGACAACTCGGTTCCTGTTTGAAAATAAACTGCATTGTTTTACAAGTTGTTAACTATGGATCATTCCAGACACACACACAGCAAAAAAAAAAAGTTACGAGATAATATGGAGAAAAAGTTAGACATGGGATATAGGAAGGGGAAAAATCTGAAGATTTCACGCAGTATCTGTGATCGAAAAATCAATCTGATTTATTTTGCATCCTTAAATTGGGTCAAATACTAAAGGATCTAACCTATGGGACTTGAGGAATGATATAAAATAAGAGACGGAAAAATATTTAGTAAACAGAAAATGAGTAAACCAAGTAAACATAGAAGAACCCATATCCCATTGAACAAATTGAGAGATATAATAGATGAGAAAATTTGACCAAAGAGGTTTTAGAGGATAATGGCCATTGGAACAATGAGCTTCCTCCTTCTATGTCAAAAATCCTGCAACTTATCAGCATAATTTTAGGTAAACCATGAACCTTCTTTTTTACAAAAAAAGTAAATTGAACTAGAATGCATTATGTAAAACAGTTGAAAAGGAAGATGATGAAGAGATATCAATAGAGGAGACTGCACTCTTTTAAGAAAATTTCAAACTGGGCATTAGCCCCCTCAGTATAATAGAAGTTTTAGTCTCTGCATTACGAGTTTCTGTAGCAAGCTTTTATTCTTTTTAGAATGATAATAAAGAGAGATGTACTGTTTCACTACATCATTCTTAATAACTGGCTGAAGTTGTGAGTTTAGAAAGGTAGCATCATACTTATGTTGGCATTGCTTCTTTCCACCAATCACTTTCCTGGTATGGAAGCAAAAAGAAATGGCATTACTAGTGTTCTCATTATACAGTCAATCAGGCTTGTCAAGTCGACGCTTAGGCGTCCAAGCGGTGCAGAAGTTGCAAATCGTTGTCATGACTTGGAGAATGCTGCAAAAGTGAGCGCTTTGGCTAAGTAGTCGTCGCTTTGGGTCGCCTAGGCGACACCTTGGACGTCTACCAAGTAAGGCGTACACTTGAGCATCTGAACTGAATGGGTTTTGTTTTGAACCCTAAGAGAGAGAAAACAAGCTGTCTGCTACCTAGCTAATGAACTTTGAATTAAACCAAGAGAGAGAGACTTCGCTGCTCATGCAAAACCTTAGGGGATTCGCTACGACTGCTGGACTTTGTTTGGTTCTCCTCTTCCGAGGAGAAGATGATCGCTGCGATACTGACGGTGGTAGTTTAAGATGAAGAGAGATAAATCTGAATGGGTTTAGTTGTTGTAACCCATTACCAAGACCCAAAAGTTAAAACATGTGGCCCATGTTATTATTCCTAGTAGTTAAAGCATTAAACATGTGGCCCATAGTATTATTCCATACATGAGACATTTAGTAGCTGTTTACTACTAAATGGTAGTAAGTATAATAAATTATGTATACACTAAATTACATCACATAATTTATATTAATAGTATATTATATACATGATAAATAAATATTAATATTATATCAGAATTTCAGTACTTCAGTTCAGTAGCATAATAATTTAGTATTATATTTTTTTGTTATGTATTATGTTTTACTATATTAGTATAATATAACATCTTACTTATATTATAATATATTTAATTTATTATTCATGAAATTAAATATTATTTAATATAATCAATAATAATTTTAACTTATAATTTTAATATTTTAATAAGTAATTTAATTTGTTATTTTACTATTGATGTTAAATTTGTCTATTGATCTACTGCGTATTTTTGTTTTAGTATATGTTTTAGTTTATAACTTGTTTTGTAATATTAATTGTATATACTTGGTATATATAATATACTTGACTAATTTTTTTATGTTTAGTGTATCTGTAAATTTGAAATATATAAATGTATATACATATATGTGTGTGTGTGTGTGTGTGTATCCACGTTGTAAATAATCTATCGCTTAGTCGACTAGTCGGGTGCCTAGTCGACTAGTCGCTTAAGCGGTCGGCCACCGACTCGCCTCGACTTATCGCCTTAACACTATGTAGTTAATCACATGATTTGTGGGAGACATGATGAAATACTTTCACCGGGTTTTAATGGAATGATATCATGGGAGAGGTTCTTGTGCTTTATATATCCAAACTGCAGCTTTGGTGTCATCACGGTTTGTTGTTGTAGTCAGTACATGTACTAATGTATCACTTTTTTTTTTTTCTCAAATTATTTTCCAATTGTAAACTATCACATTATTCAATTTTTTCCATGCAGGTGAAGCTGAAAAATATGTTATATCATACTGCACGCATTAACTGTTTGGCTTGGTCCACCGATAACAGTATGGTTGCTACTGGATCACTTGATACATGTGTTATTATATATGAAATAGGCAAACCAGCATCAAGCCGCATAACCATCAAGGGAGCTCACTTGGGTGGGGTATATGGACTGGCGTTCACTGATGAAAACAGTGTAGTGAGTTCTGGTGAGGATGCTTGTGTTCGTGTATGGACAGTAACCCCACAGTAATCAAGATGACTGATCGTCTTAAAAGACTTGCAATGTTTATTTATGAGTTTGGTTTTTGTGATATTTACTTGCAATGAAGTGGAAGGAAGAAAAGGCACTTCGTGAAATTTGTGTACTCATCTGGGTAATAATGCCTTGCAGCTCAGAGAAGCCAATTTTAAACAATTTCAATGTCTCGCTCTAGGTAATAGTTGTACTCCAGATTACCGTGAGCAGCTAAATGCCTAATTTATTATTGAGCTTTGCGGATGAAATCAAACTATTGAGAGATGCAGATGTTGGAATAGCTGGAAGATTAAACTGACTATTGCATTTGCTTATGGCTCTTTCCCTTCCCTTCATGGTTGTGTAATACAGTTACTTTGCAACTGGTATAGGTTTAGTGTTTGAGGTTTCATCTTTGTTCTTTTACCTGTAATTTTCTCTTTTCATTGCAAGTGTGCTGGTACTGGGACTGTTGATGTGGTTGCGTTTTGTTACTTCATTTTTGTAATAAATTGGCTTCCTTGTTTCTTTATTTCATTCCTTTTTGACCCCTCGTGTTTACGAGTTTTGAAAATGCTGGCTGTGCTGTGTATTCATTTTTGCCACAGTTCAGGAAAGTTGAAAGCTTGTTTGTTTTCCTGCATTTGGGGAGTGGTTTATGATCGTTTCTCGCGTCTGGACTGGAGTGCCTTGGTTTAAGGCAGGCTTATAAGCCGCGTTTGTGAGTTAAAATAGGGAACTAATATTTCTATATGTATTCTTGATATTTTTACACGGTGACAGACGGTCTTCTTAGGTTTGGTCCAATGAATTGTCTAATATTTCTATTTGGTAGTTTTCCGAGGGATATTTGCCACGGGATTCCGAAAATCCAAGGGATGACAACCAACTCTTTGGTCCAATTCCATCAGGTCTACATGAATGCTCAGAGCTTCAACTTTGTCATTAGCTGACAACAAATTCAGTGGAATTATACCAACATAGATTCTATTAGTTTTAGTCAATACAATGATGAATATTGTAAACTGTCTAAAAATTATTATTTATCGTAAAATTTATTATTTCATAATGTTTAGTGAATCATCTCAATTTTAAAATTTTAAGCTTGAAAATATTTTAAATTAACTTTCACATGTCATAATGATCTTATAAGGATGAATATTATTAAAGTTGTAATATTGTAACTATGTGCTGTATATATGCAATTTATTTCTATATACAACTTTCCCAACCTTCCAAAAATGTCAACTTCAACCAATCCAATCCAAATGCCTTTTTTTTTTTCTTTTTTTTTTTATCATATAACTGTTTCTCTTGATTTAAAAAAAAGAAAAAAGAGTTACTAAAACAATACTGCAAATTTATCTTGATAATAATTATTAACCTTTTTAGTTAGAATAAACATGGTCTCTTTAACATCCATTTTTGAGAAGACTCTTTTATTATTTAAAAATTTATGTATTACACCATCTATAAATAATATACAGTTCTCCTTATATTTGTTTACCACCTCGGTCCCAAAAAATTGTCACATTTTAATTTTAAAATCCATATGTTACATTTTCAAATTAAGAATTGATTTAACGATATTAATCAAAAAATTGTCACACTTTAATTTTAAAATCCATGAGACATTTTCAAATTAAGAATTGATATAACGATATTAATGTAAAATTGAACACTACACATATTTGGAATAAATTAGAACCTGAAACTTAAAAATTATAGGGTCTCAATTTTAACCACTAACCTAAAACCTGTTTGCAATACTTCAAAACAATTTAACTTGGTCATAAAATTTGTCAATTTATAAGTCATTTCCCTATTGCAAATTTGCTTTGATCAGTACAATAAATAAGTTAATAATAGAGTGTTTGTTGATCATTTCATTTTGTATGTTTTTTGACAGGTACTATACCACAAGAGATTGGTAGCCTTTGGAATCTGATGGAGTTAGCGTTAGGTTCAGATAACCTACATGCATTGGTACCATTCCAGAATCAATCTTCAACATCTCAAGATTAGAACAAATTGAAATAGCTAACAATCAAGTCCACAAGCTACCCAATCTAAAAACAATTTTTTTGGAGAAAATAACCTGACTGAGATTTTGCCAGAGTCTATCTCAAATGCTACTACACTCGTGAATTTAGACCTTTCTAGAAACAAATTCACAGGTACAATTCCCAAGTCACTTGGAAATTTGAAACATCTTGAAGTCCTACACTTGGGCTCGAACAATTTCATAACTGAAAGTTCATATTCAGAACTAAGCTTCCTCACTAGCTTGACCAATTGCAAAAACTTAAGAGTCTTATCCTTAAGTAGTAATTCTCTACATGGATACCTTCCTGCTTCCATTGGAAATTTCTCCACTTCTCTTCAACGATTGTATGAAAGTTATTGTGGAATCAAGGGAACCTTTCCTAATGAAATTGGCAATTTAAGTAGTCTTATATTATTAGCTCTGTTTGGGAATGAATTGACTGGAAAAAATCTTGTTGCAATAAAAGGGTTGTCGAAACTTCAAGTGTTAGGCCTTGGTGAGAACATGATAGGAGAATCCATTCGGGATTATCTTTGTCAATTACAAAACTTGGATACCTTAAGCTTAGAAGCAAACCAGATTTCAGGTCTATTGCCAGCATGCTTAGGAAATATTACTTCTCTAAGATATCTTTATCTTTATTCAAACAGATAGACCTCTAGCTTACCAAGAAACTTTGGGAACCTCAAGGATCTTTTGGAGGTCGACATATCCAGAAATTATTTAAGCGGCTACATACCTCTTGAACTTGGAAATCTTAAGGCTACTGTGCTAATAGATCTATCACATAATCAATTGTCGGGTGACATCCCTAGCACCCTTGGGGAGCTCCAAAACTTGGCTAATCTTTCTTTGGCAAACAATAGGTTACAAGGACCTATTGTCGATACATTCAAATCTTTAGTGAGTTTAGAGTACTTGGATTTGTCTCATAACAACCTTTCTGATGTGATTCCCAAGTCCTTGGAGGCACTCTTGTATCTTAGATATTTCAATGTATGTTTTAATAGTTTTAGTGGAGAAATTCCAAGTGAAGGTCCTTTCAAAAGCTTCAACAGTCGATCTTTCTTATGGAATAAAGCGTTGTGTGGTGCTCCCCGATTTCAAGTCCTAATATGCCATACTAGTTCTGTTCATGGATCATCAAAGAAAAAAGAGTGTGCTTCTAGCTGTATGTATTTCGCTGGTGATTGCATTGATAATTCTTACCTTGGCCTTTGCATTTGTGATGATCAGACGTTGACACAAAATTAGACTCCCCACGCAAACTGAATTGTCAAAAATAATAGGCCCTATGAGAATTTCATACTATGAACTTCAACGAGCAACTAATGCCTTTAGTGAAAGTAATTTGGTTGGCATGGGTAGTTTTGGTTCAGTTTTCAAAGGGATACTTGCAAATGGGACATTAGTAGCCATAAAGGTATTCAATCTACAACTAGGAGGAGGATTCAAGAGTTTTGGTGTAGAATGTGAAGTATTACGCAACCTTCGCCATCGAAATATCAACAAAGTCATTGGTAATTGCTATAACCTTGATTTCAAAGTATTGGTACTTGAATACATGCCTAATGGGAGTCTTGAGAAGTGGTTGTACTCCACAACTATTTCTTAGATATTTTGCAAAGAATAGACTTAATGATAGATGTGGCATGTGCTTTGGACTATCTCCATCATGGTTATTCAACGCCTGTGGTTCATTGCGATCTTAAGCCCAACAACGTCCTTCTAGATGAAGATATGGTTGCACGTGTAAGTGATTTTGGCAAAACAAAGTTATTGGGAGAGGGGGAGAGCATTGCACAAATCATGACTCTAGCCACAATTGAATATATTGCACCAGGTGACCCTCAAACTTTTTTTTTTCTCCCTAAAACTAAAACTTTGCTCATTTGTATTCTCAAGCTATGTTTTTTCGTTTACCTTGTTGATTTGTGATGTTGGATTTAGAGTACGGATCGGAAGGATTAGTATCCAAAAAATGCGATGTTTACAGTTATGACATTATGTTGATGGAAGTATTTACAAGAACTAAGCCCAGTGATGAGAAATTTCTTGGAGATATGAGTTTGAAGCATTGGGTAAACGATTCACTTCCTAACTTAGTAATGCAAGTTATTGACGCACACTTGCTAAAACTAGAGGATGGACACATAACTGTGAAGGTACAATGTGTCTCATCTATTATGGATTTGGCTTTGAGTTACACTGCTGATTCACCTGAAGAGAGGTTGAACAAGAAAGATATTATGGTTGCACTCAAGAAGATCAAACTTGACTTCCTTGCAAATCACGAAAGGAATTGAAACATCAAAGTACTCATTTTGCTTATCCTTTTCATTACTAAATTAACTCGAATAGTTATTCAATAATTTAAACATATTTTTATATTTTATGTTTTTGCAATGGTTTTTAGGTCTATCAAAGATTGGAGTGATATTGGTAGGGCTGAGCAAGAAATCAAATTGGAACCGAAACGTTTTCAGTGTATGTGGTTATTTTAGGTGGGTTAAAAAATCAAATTTACGGTTTCGGTTTGGCTACTAATCAAAACCGTATGCATAAAACCGAAACTGCACCAAATAATCATCATGTTTTCTCAAATTTGCTACAAGTATATATAATTTCTCTACTATAAAATATTCTCCTCATTTTATTTTATATGACAGATATTGCAGGGTTGAATGAAAAATAAATAGTACTACCTTCGTTCTTAAAAGATTGTCGTTTAAGGTTTTTGCACATATATTAAGAAAGTATCATTTACCAAGTAAAATTTGTTTGAAATTCCATCACTACCCCTTTATGGGAAGTTAAAAACTATTAATACAAGGGATAGAATTTCTTGGGACAATGAGAGAAGGTAGGGGTAATATAGGAAGTAAATAATTTATTCTCCTCGAAAGTTGTAAACGACAAACATTTTAGAATAAATTTTTTATTCTAAAACGACAATCTTTTAGAAACGGAGGGAGTATCAATTATGTTTGCAAATCAAGAGTGGCTTGGTATTTCTTAAATCAAATGTGATAACATAGTATTAATCAACCATATAATTGTTGATGTTTAGAACTATTTTGCTAAATTAGTTCCATGATTGTGTTCACTGCGTAATACGTTTGCGTAGATAATTTTGCTAACTATTTTACGGGTTTGTTATTTCAATTGGTTTTAGAACCGAAACTGCACCAAATGAAACCAAACCACACGGTTCAAAACCGAACCGCACCAATCACAAATAAACGGTTTCATGTGCGGTTTTAGATTTGTCAAACCACACCTAAACGGTTTTGTGTACGATTTGAGCTTCAAACCGCACCAAATCGCACTATTCTCACCCCTAGATATTGGTAACATCTATGCCTCAAACTATCCGATCTTAAAGCAAAAAAATTTCATGATCGTGGTTTTATTCATCAACAGTTTGTTTTGGCACTCGGTCTACCTTATGTATTAGCTAAATCAATATTTAGGAGTCTTTTGTGGCAGATTGTAGTGGTCATTGTCCTCTCTACTTGTTATGGTATTATTGTGTGGATAAATGTATTGAATTTAGAGGAATACAATTTGACTTAAAATGAAGTTTTTTTCTTCTTTCTTCCCCTTTTTTTCATGGAATGAAATGAAATAGACATATAACGAATCAGATATGCTCAAATATGGTAATACCACTCAAATAGCAGCATCTAACGATACCAATTTCGCTCAATCGTATATGATATTATATAAAATTGAGGGAACTTTGGAGAGAATGTTAATTCAAAATCTGCCAATCAATCTCAACCTAATTCAAAATCCTTGTAACAAGGAAATAATTTACAATAAAACAAAAACAATAAGTTACACTCGAGAAAAGAAATTTAAAATACTGGTTTTCTTATTTTCAGAACTAAGGCAATCAACTTTTTTCACCTTTTTTTCACCTCTACTTCTCCTTTTTCCTTCGGTAATCTTGGGAGGTTTAGAATCCACACTTTGTTGTGATTCCGGGGTAACACTTAAGATTTCCAGGCTTTCAACTTCAGCTACCACAGATTCTTGTTCCATAAAACTCTCCGTGCGATCATCCAAAACAAGTTCATCTAGTTTTCTTTTCTTGAAGGGGTTGTTGTCAGGAACAATTGATCCATTTTTATCAGGAAGTATTTTAATTTCTTCTAAGGTACCTCTTTTGAAAGGCATTACCAATTTCTCGAGTGCTAAAGATTCGTTCAAGTGCTTCCATTGGTTCAACCCTGATAGTTGTCGCTTCTTTTCTTCCAAAACAGGCTCCTGTTCCATTACTGACATAACAAGGAAAAAAACTCATTTATAAACATCAATCTATGGCAAACAAAGAAATCACGGGCCATAGCTGAAGATATTTACAATCTTTTAAACTGTGAAGCTCTCTATGAAAGCAGCAAAATTGAGAAAGAAAAGAATGTGGAAAATATTTCATTTGTAAACATGAAATATACTAGCCGGAATGAACTATCATATGCATGTATTTCTTAACTCATTTTGGGTCTCTTAATGGTGGTTTCGAAATTGGAATAATTTCTCTCTATTTCACTTATTTAAATGAATGGACAATAGATATTGAGAGGGCATATAAGAAAGAAAAGAATGTGGAGATAGTGAGGTAAGTTGTGGGGATTAAAGGGGAAGGAGGTCCATAGGCCAGGAACAAAGGCTGCAAAATAATGTACGACACTTCAACTCATTTTTCTTCTGCAAAAAGATGGTATGCTTAAAACGGTTAATTCTTTCCCTTTTAAAATGTCAATGAGACAATTGCACTCCCTTACTGCATGTGCCTCCTATATGCCATTGAGCAACTATAGTCATATTCAGAGCGTAGCGGGACCTTCAACTAAAAGTCATAGCATAGATTTGTTTTTCCTTTAAAATCAGTAAAAACATTTAAATCAAATTTCATATTTATAAAGAATAAAATGAGGATGATGATGTGCTACCGGACTTGAATGAATCCATGTGTAGATTCTTAAGTGTTTATTTGCAAAAAAGTAGTTTGGAAAATAAAACAAGGTAAGAAACTTACCTGTAATTCTTTGTCCTCTGGTTTTATGGGAGGAAACTACAGTAAAGCAGCTTTTTTGAGTAGACATAGTTGATGTCTCTAGTCTCAAGACTCCGTCAGTTTGAAAGGTGGTAGTAAGATTCAGATGATTTTCGGAACTTGGGAAGTAATTGAAGGCCTCCATTGTACACGGATCCAATTTACCTTCAGCGATTGCAGTAGCCATTGATGGAGATATATCTCTAATGACAGTTAAGGGTACAAATTTACCATCTTTCGGGAAAAAGTTATACTTTCATTTAGCAAATAAAAAAGGAAATGGCACATGAATAACTTAAGAAAATTGTTTAGTGTTAGAACAAACTATGGCAAATGCAAAAATCAACAAAGAAAACTAAAGACAAGAATACAAGATATACGTATAAAAAACAAATTGGGGAAAACTATGGGTGAGAGATAGAAGATATTACTATATCAAAGTGTGGAGAGTACAATCTGTGAATTTCTATCTAAAAGCTGCAAAAACTGAGAAAGAAATGAATACTGAAACCCCAACTTGAATAACATATATATATGCGGGGTTAAAAACATAACGGACCAGAATAACATAGTAGGTTCATACCGCAAGAACTTTGCCCCCGCACCCCTATTAGTGGTGGCCTATGGACTTTGGCCTCAGTCCTACTATACCACCACCAAAGCTCATCTTTCTTTTCTTTCGAACTGCGAAAAATATAACTGGGGTCGGGTCTAAAGTCGGATCCCAAACAAGAATTTGAAACACATATAACATTTAGAGTACACCTATATATGATAGTTATTTCTAACATGGAAAAACTAGCATAGGACATAGCCACTAACACAATTAGTGTGACACTAACATTTAACTATAATTGACAAGATAAACAAAAAGAAAGGATACGGTCCCAGAAAATCAAGCTCGTCATTAAGAGACTGCAAAATAGTTTCTGGAAGAGGTTTAATGTGTTTGAGGCTCTTTGAGAGGGCATCATATCTGCAATGGATGCAAATAGTTCATATGTTACTACTGCAAACTTGAGAAGAAAATGGATGTCAGCTTATGAACAACTGTACATACATTTGGGCATGCTGGAAAATTGTCATCGCCTCTTTGAAGGATTTTAAGTAATCTTCAGGCACCTGATTTCCCTTCTCAAATTTTAAGATGGATAGAACCTGTAAATATGACATCCATGACAATCTTCATAAGGAGGATGTAATGGTGTAAATCAGCTATATGCCTATATCTCTGAAGCTTTACAACAAAATGAAAACATTTAAATACCAAAAGTTAAGAGCAAAACTTGAGCTATCCTTTTGCAAGTTTTCTTATACTTCAAAATTTCCTTCAATTGCAGAATGATATAGATGTCATGTAGTATATTAATATGAACATCCCATGACGTTGAAGTTCAAGTCCATCCCTAATTGCATAGTAAACAGGCAGATTAAATTAGTAAAACTATATCATTCACAATTTCTAGTAGCTTATTTCCTCTTATAACTAATTGGAAATTTCAAAAGTTACTTTTAAAAAAAAAAAAATTAAAATCCTTCCACCTAATAGAGTTCTCTTTAGATTTGTAATATCTACACCTTAATCCTTATATTCAGTAGATTGTCTTTTTATACAAATTTACAGCTGATTTAAAAACTTAATTAAACCATTCACAAAACTGCAAACTAATAAAAGTTACTTGAGAGTTCTTTTACTTAATAATTTCCCAAAATAGACAATTCTTAACTTTGCAATATCTCATGACATTGTACATGGATTTCAAGTTTATATGCTTTCCTGTGAATGCATATACAACAGTAGCTTTCAAATGGTCTGAAGCAACATGCATTTCTTAATTAGGAAAAAATAAAACACAATCAACAACAATTCACCTTTCAAAAGAACTAAAAATATGCTTACTCGGTCTAAGTTCCGATACTTGGAGACCAAAGAATAAGCCTTTGAGATCCCTATTCCTGGAATAGATGGAAGGAAGTCACAGCCAGCTAGAACACACATACCTGCAATTTGAACTTCTACCTTAAATCAAATGAATTTAAAGATAATAGAATTCATTTTTCACAGCTTAATTGATGACAACACAATTATACTGACAAAGGAAGGTCTTTTTATTTACATGTAGATTATAATATTAACAACAGATTTGGATTGAGTTTTGATATCATTTTTAGATTTAGTGAATGGTTTCATGGAAGGAGGAATCTTAAACCAGATCAAGTCCTTAAGAAATAAGTCTATATACATATTAAGAAGAACTGCATAAGTGTCACACGGGTGACTACCTATGAACAGGTTTCTATCAAAATTTCGGAAGGAAGGTACACAAGCTACAGAATTGAAGACCTTGTCCAGCACTATCTCCTCGCCATTGCCAAACCGGTCCATCTTAAACATAACCTGCCCACAGCCCAATCAAATAAAAACAAGACAACTTTAATACTTCAATGAAAAGACTTTTAAGTCATCAACAGACAAGTAAACCTCCATTCGGACATACAAAAGTTTTGTGGAAATCTTACAGATGGGCAACCGTAGGCCAGCAGATCACTATCCTCTGAAATTACTGCTGCCATTCCTCCTTTTTCTTCTTCAAGAGTGGACAGGTATGCTAACTGCGCATCAGCCTCATATGGAGCTACGACAAATTCAATGTTCTCTGATCTTAGAATCTGGAGAGTGGCAGTTTATGTAATCAAAATAAGAATATAAAATATATTATAAATTTTATTCCAGCAAACAAAATGGAATTCAATCAATAAATCTATCACTTGGAACATCATTCAAGGCTTTTGTGGTCAGCCAGTGAAAAATAAGTAGTCAATGAAAAGCCTATATTAAAACTCTGCAGCTATGAGTACCTGAATCAGTTGATGTGCCATTGCTGGTGTGATATTCACTGCCCTCTACATATCAAAAAGAAGAGATTAAAGTATGAAAATTAAATTTCTTAGTGATTTGAAAATGCAGCCAAATATCAACTCTGGTTATGTATATGAATAAATAATTGAGAACAGGCTATTAAAGAGCAAAACTTGAAGCATATTCTTTTACATGAATTTATGATAGCAACAGAGATGAAAGCTGTTTTGGTGATTTAATTAGTCGACTCTCAAAGTCAGCAATCAGTACTAATCAGCAATTTTGGATTCAGGTAGATTTTTAACAGAGAATTTAACTGTATTACATTGAAAACAAGGAGCTCTCCTTGAAAATTGTTGTAATCAGAAAGAATTTTTCATGATTGGCTGTCCAACTTTGTGCATCAACTAAAATTATCCTATTCCGGAAGTATCCGAAGTTCATAGAACTAGAGAATGACTACTATCCATAAAAATTCAATTATGTAAAAAAAAAATCATTTGGGAAATGTCACTCTTAATTATTGCAACCATACAAATGGAATTGATAAAGAAAGGGGTATAATCATCCTCATATACTACTAATTAAAAGTGTCAAATTCAAAGTTTCTTGCATAATTTATCCCCTAAGAAGTACTAATGGTACACTTACAACTCCTCCACCCAAAAAAAGAGTCCTACTTTCTTTTCAAGTACTATTGAAAATTGAATTCCTTTTCCCAAATAGAGGTAATATTTCAAAATTTACATAAATCAGACAAAACTAGCCCAAGTACTTCTAAACACAGCGTAACTCAACCAATAAAAGACATAGCAACCAAACAGAATTCTAGGCAGTAATAAGTAAAAGCAGCTACTAATACCTGAAACAGCTCATATGCAGCACCAGTATTCCCATCCTTGAGCTTCTCCATAGCTAAATCGAGATTAGCTTTTCTTTTCCTAAACAAATCCAATAATTTTTTAGAAAGAATTAAAAAAGAAATTCATTGTCTTAATCATCATAAGGTGATATAACAGAAATTACAATGGGATGCTAAAATATATCAAAAGTAACATGCCTGCGGCGATCTTTCTCTGTCCCAGCTTTACTCGGGAGGTTCCCTCCATCAAAAACAACCACCGGGGTGATTTTATGGTGGCGAAGCAGATTAATCCGGTGCATACAGTACTTTATGTACTGCAATTTCTTATCACCATCCATATTGAGACAAAGCTCCATACTACATGAATAAGCTGATAATTTCCCCAACAATTAATCAATTCCAATACCAAACAATAAAAAACTGTAATCACTGCCACATAATAGCTACCAAATCTACATACTAAAAAATCAAAACCCCCCAAAAAAATACCTCCTTTATGAAGCCATGAATAAGCATCAATTCCCACCTGCACCCACATAAAAAAAATCAAAAACTAAAAAAAACAAATGAATTATAAGTTAATTGATTAAACCTGTACCAAGATAAAAATTAAAAAAAAAACTAAAAATTAAAAACTAGAAACCCAAATCAATGTGACAAGATAAATGGAAAAAAATTAAAAGAAAAGAAAGGGGGAATATTTACCCGCTTGCCGGCATATTTCTTGATGTGAATGGGTTCAACATAAGGCTTCAAGAACCTCAGAAGATCTTTGATACCCATTTTTCCCCTTTTCTTGTCTGTAGAAAATTCTGGGTTTTTGAGTCGACTTCATGGAGATTCGGGGTATAGAGAGAAAATGGCGGGAATAAGGGTGATTACATACTGGAGTGACTATGACGAAATATTTAGAATTAACCAGTTACAGAAGGCCACGTAAGAAAGTCAATGGGCAGAGGATGTTAACGGAAACGTGGCGCTCTGTGGTTGGATGGAGTTCCGAAGGTTCTTAAAGTGGCAAATTAATGGTAATTCTGTAATTTTTTACCACCAAATGAGATTTGAAATTTTGGTCAAATGTGAAAGTTTTTGCCGCGAGCACTGATAGTACTATTTTAGTTCTCACGCATCAACCACGCTCTTTTGGCGGCGCGTGGATTATTTACCTTTTCGTAAAACAAACTTTAATGTAAGAAAATAACATAATTTCATTTTTAAATTAATAATTTTTTATGTAATTTATTATTTTAACAAAAAGTATTTTATAATTTTGTATATTGTAAATGTTCTTCAAAATTTAATATTACAATAAAATTGAGTCAACTTCATGTACTGAAAATAATATATAATCACAACGTTACATTTAACAGAAAGTTCTAGAATCATATGAATTTTTTTAGTGAATGTTATTAATTTTACAATATAATCCAAATACTTTAAGAAAAATATTAAATATAACAGATTGGATTGAATATTGTGAAGGTTAAGATGTTTATATAAAAGTCATATTAAAATCTCAAATCATTATTTCATCTATGTATAATAAAGGCTATGAGTTATGGTATAAGAATAATATTTTGAATTTAATATTTAAAAAAAATGAAATATGTTAAGTTCTAACCATATGTGTTTATCATGTTTACTCCCCATCAAAGGAAGTTTCAACTTTATTATTCAAAAATATTATACAAAAATTATTAAATTTATAAGTATTTTTTAATCACTCGTTAATATTATAATGGAAAAGACCAAGATGGATAACAAAGGTAATCCACATAATTTTAAAAGGGAGTGGTTATCATGAAGTTAATTTTGGTCAATTAACTAATACAGCGTCGATACGTAGGCGGGATGTGATATCTCTCTGCGTGTCAGCACTGTATTGGTCAATTGACCAACTCACTATGAAATTAACTTTATGATAATCGGATTCGTTTTAAAAGAGGAGGGAGAAAGTGTATTGTCAAAAATAATAGGCGCTATGAGAATTTCATACCATGAACTTAAACCAGCAATTATTAGCTTTAGTAAAAGTTATTTGGTTGACATGGTTAGTTTTGGCTTAGTTTAAAAAGGGATACTTGCAAATGGGACATTAGTGGCCATAAAGGTATTCAGTTTGCAACTAGAAGGATGATTCAAGAGTTTCAATGTAAAATGTAGAGTATTACGCAACCTTCACCACCTAAATATCAGCAAAGTCATTGGTAACTGCCCTAACCTTAATTTCAAAGCATGTGTACTTGAATATATGCTTAATGGGAGTCTTGAGAGCATTCACAACAGTTTTATCAATAAACTCTCTATCCACAACTTTAAAGAATACATCAACAAATTATTATCCAACAGTTTCTTTATCCTTATTTAACTTTCTGTTTTAATCTCCATATATGATTTTACTCCTCGAGATGAGGGAGTCAAAATACTGTTCTCTATGTATGCAAAATGACATTTCACACCCTCAACGTTCTCTTTGTATGCAAAATGACATTTCACACCCTCATTTAAGTGGACAACTCATCACTCATTATCCAACTCATCTTTATTTTCAAATTATAAAATTAATATTGACTTATTTTTTAAAAATTGATTTCAAACGTATTCAAATTTAAAATTGATATAAATTTATTTAATTCATGTCAATATAATTATAAATATTTTAAAAGTACTATTAATTATAAAATTTATTATTTTTAAAATTTAAATGAATCATATTAATTTTAAATTTAAAAATAGCAGCTACAAGGTCATTCAATACTCACTCCATTAATTACTTAAAATTTAAAATAAGATAAAAGGTATTTTACATTAATGGAATACAATTGATAAATTACACTATCTTTTATAAATTATAAGATTATTATTAATTTTTATAAGTTAATTTGATGCATTCTCAAACTTAATAATTTTGCTAAGAATTGTAAAAATAATAAATTTTATAAGTAGTAGTATTTTGTTTTCTAAATGAGTTACAATATGTATTAATTGATTAAATTTATATTAATTTTAAAATTAAAAATATCACATACTTACTTCAAAAAAGATTAATAAATTAATAGCGATTTTATAATTAAAAAGAAGAGGTTGTAGTACATTACATCTATCATAAACTCTAAACCAATACAAAGGTCAAATAGTTACAACGGTCAAAACAAACTTTGACTGTTGAAACTTTCAAATTTCAAATTTTATTATTTAAGGAATCAATATAAGGAACATGTTGGATAAATAGTAAAAAAAATTGAATTTCTATTGTGCAGAATTACCCAATAGCACTACAGAATAGGGATAGATGTAAAGAAACTATTATGAATGCTCTAAGAACTAAGAAGTGGTTGTACTCCCATAACCATTTCTTAGATATTTTGCAAAGAATAGACTTAATGATAGATGTGGCATGTGCTTTGGACTATCTCATTATGGTTATTCAATGCATGTGGTTCATTGCGATCTTAAGCCCAACAACGTCTTTCTAGATGAAGGTATGGTTACATGCGTGAGTGCTTTTGACATAACAAAGTTATTGGGAGAGGGACACAATTGGATATATTGCACCAGGTGACCCTCAACCTATTTTTTCCCCTAATAGTAAAACTTTGTTCATTTGTATTCTCAAGCTATGTTTTTTTGTTTACCTTGTTGATTTCTAATGTTGGATTTAGAGTACTGATGGGATGGATTACTATCCACAAAATGCAATGTTTACAGTTATGATATTATGTTGATGAAAATATTTATTTACAAAAACTAAGCCCAGTGATGAACAATTTCTTGGAGATACGAGTCTGAAGCGTTAGGTAAACGATTCACTTCCTAACTTAGTAATCCAAGTTATTGACGCAAACTTGCTAAAACCAGAGGATGTACACATAACTGTGAAGCTACAATGTGTCTCATCTATTATGTAATTGGCTTTGAATTGCGTTGCTTATTCACCTGAAGAGAGGTCCAACATGAAAGATGTTATGGTAGTGCTCAAGAAGATCAAACTTGACTTAATGACTTCCTTGCTGTGACGCCCTCAAAATTAGGTATACATCACCCATCTTGGGTCGTCAGATACATGGTACAGAATACAAATACAACTTACTAATACAACTGTCGTGTACAATACGACAAAACATAAACTGTGAGTTTGAATACAAATATTATCTTCTAGAGAGTATTCATACTCAAAAGGAGTCCTCATTACATTTATTAACACACCATTACATAGAATAGTGAGGACTACTAACTAATACTATCATTCGGACCATCACTCCGTTCCCCAACTTGCCCCAGCTACGTTCTCATTTCCTGAAGAGAACAGTGAAAGAAAGGGTGAGCTCAACTAGCCCAGTAAGAAATATTATGACTAAGATAATGCAGAATAAATTATCATTAGCCTTCAACAATGTTAAACTGATAAAATATAATAGACATCAAGTTTAACTGTAGCGGAACAAGCAATTCATTAAGAGAGTCAAGTAGAAAATAAACTCTACTATCTTTTATGATTTAAAAGATTTTTCAACACTGTGATCGCTGGGACTCAGCTTAATAAAATAATCCACATCATCGAATCACCCCTACACTACGGCCAAGGATATTCGTGTATTCATTAATGGTCATGATCATGCCAACAACTGTCCATCAATGCACTACGGGCCAATAAGGACTTTTACCACATCATTTGTAACATTACGGTCATGATTATACCGAATAATCACTGGTCATAATCATACCAAGTCCATCTATGCACTACAGGCCACAGATGACTTTCAACATTTTATAAACATGAGGATGATGACAATGATATAAGAATTCAATAAAACAAGTTCAAGAATTAATTTATCCAAGAATTAACAACGTCCAAATTGTCAACATGATACTGTTTTGTGGAGTAAAATTCAAGAATGCTTAGAAGAATATTTTCATGAAAAGATACTGGATGAAACACAATTATCAAGGATATTCCACAAATTTCATGGAGTATAGAAGTCAAAACTTAACCAACTGAGTATAATAAAGACTGAAATAACAAAAGAAATCACCATGCATGCGATAGACCGCACAGACAGGTTATTCCAACAGAATAATAAATAATGGAACCAGGTCCGGCGTAAACGCACAGACAGGATATTCCGACAGAATAATAAATAATGGAACCAGGTCCGGTGTAAAACACACAGACAGGATGTTCCAACAGAATAATAACAAGACGGAACCAGGTCCGGTGTAAAACACACAGACATGATGTTCCAACAGAATAATAATAAAAACGGAACCAGGTCCGGTGTAAAACACACAGACAGGATGTTCCAACAGAATAATAGAAGAATGTCACCAAGTATAGGGTAGACCGCGTATACAGGTTATTCCAACAGAATAATAAAGAATGGAATAACAGAAGTTCTCTTCATGAATATAAAAGAAATAATATTCTCTACCTTAAAAGAACTGGATATTAGAAAAGTGAAGTAGCAGAATACTTTTATTCTCTCTCTCTTATTCTCTCTATACTTTTTCTCTCTATAGCTTGAATGAATTCGTGAAAAATAATGAAGCCCTAGGCCTCTATTTATAGAAAAACTGAGGGTGGCTCTTGGTCTTAACGAAGGGTCAAATGACTCTTGGTCCTAACGAATGGTCAAATGACTCTTGGTAATATTGAAGGGACAACTACTATTGACGAAAGTAATTACTATTGACCAAGGTAAATACTATTGACGAAGGTAATTACTATTGACCAAGGTAAATACTATTGACCAATGTAAATACTATTGACGAAGGTAATTACTATTGACCAAGGTAAATACTATTGACCAAGGTAAATACTATTGACGACGGTAATTACTATTGACGAAGAGACTCTTAGATGATGACATATGACCCCCCATAAAAATAACCAAACTTACCACAACGTCTCAATTATTGATTTAATAATATAACATATTATACAGATGATACTATGACAATAATTTAAGAAATATGATGCAGCAATTACTGTAGCAATAATTGAGTATAGCTGAGTGACTTCTCACGTAAGCATCAATAATCAATACCGTGTGCTACTATGCAACCACGCGTATTACTGTACTTTTACTATCGGGTAGTTCAACAGTTTTAACGGTTTTAACGGTAACACCTCAGCCGTTATTTTTATAGAAAGATAATTTTGTCGTTTTCTAACTACGACTATATTTCTGTTGTGGGGTCCACCAATGATTGTGCCGTCGTACGAATATTCCCCGATAAAAAGAATATTTCCCGACCAAACGAATATTTTAAAACAACTTGCTTACTTTGCAAAATTTATAAATAATACCCATAACTATAATATTATATCAAATCCACACCATAATTATTTCGAGAAAATTTAATATTTATTCATAAAATCTGGGGTTTCACAATCTCCCTCCTTATGGAATTTCGCCCTCGAAATTTACGTACATACCTGGTATGCCGAACAGGTGATGATACATTGACTTCACTTCAAATTCTAACTCTTGAGGTATAACCTTTGAGCGTCGAATATGATCCTTCTTATCCAAGATTTTAACACGTATCTCCTCAAACATTAAATCATCCGCTATCTCGTCCGGTTCTAAATTAATAATGTTGTTCAGGCCGTCCACATATTTACGTAACATCGATACGTGAAAAAAAAATGTTATGAACACACGACATGCTTGGCGGTAAAACGAGTCTATAAGCAACAGTTCCTACTCGATCGAGGATTTTAAATGGGTCAATTACATCGAGGGTTGAGATTTCCTCCCTTTGTCAATTCTTGCTTCTAGAATAACGCCCTCTTGAACCTTCTTACATTCATCAGCTCCGGGTGTGTAGCTTGAACGGCTTTAACGTTATCGATTAAAGTCGATTTTACTCGTATATTCGTTATCTTCATATGGGTCCCTCGAGTCTTTAACTCTATCTTCGTCATTTGTAAATTATACGAAATGAGTCTTTATTTTAACAACATCGCCCTCGTAAACACATACGATCTTCTACTCAACACGTCAGTTACCACGTTCGTTCTTCCACAATGATATTGAATGGTACGGTCGTAATCTTCAACAGCTCGAGCCAACGTCTTTGGCGCATGTTACGTTCGTTTTAGTTGAAGAAATATTTGAGGATTTAAGAAATGGGTTTTGTACTGGGGTCAATACAAAATTCGATTTTACGCTCTGGGGTAGGCTAAGAAGTCTTCAAGAATACGTCAAGAAATTTATTAACAATAGAAATATCGTTCAAAACTGTAACCCTCATCCAAGACTTAGATTGCACGTCACATTGATACCTATCAACTTGTCACCGTTATTCACAACGTTGCCTTCAGAAAGTCTTGCTTCGGTGCATTCCACACAAGAAAGTCAACAACAAAAGGATCGGGGCTCTTTATTTATGGCTTGATATGACAATGATTGACTTTAGTGGTTTGGTTACTTGAATTCGCATAACAGGTTGGTTAGGAATATGAAAGTTAACCACCTTACGAGAAGCATGATGAGTAGTTAACCAATCGATTTCTAAAATCACATCAAAGGCAAGCATTTTCAAAGAGATAAGATTGACAGTTAACGTGAAAGTGTTGATTTGAACAAGATTTATAAATAGTGGAGGTAACGAAGATTTCTCTCAACTGAGTTTAAACAGACATATCAAAGTCTAAGTTCTCCGGAGTTAACTTCAAACATTGAACAACTAGGTGAAATAAAAGAGTGAGTAGAACCGGTATCTAACACGGTATAGACTTCACAAGAGTTTATGACTAACATACCCGTGATAATTTTATTCAGGTTCCTCGTCACGAAAAAAAACGCTCTCTCTTAAACTACCGGCTTTGGCTTGTCTGGGATATCCTTTGGCATCACTATCCCAGCTGAACTTGACTTCACCATACGACAAAATCGAGCTAGGTGATCTTCTCTTCCGCAATTAAAACACGCTTTGGATTGCTGCGTACAGTTTGAATGGATGTGTCCCTCCTGTCCGCATTTAAAACATACGACCGGTGGTCGTTCTTCTTCCTTTGAAACGGGTGCTGGTGCCGACGTCTTCACGTCATTGTTGAACCTTCTCTTCTTGAAATGTCCATTCTCATTATTTTGGCCATGATTACCACCAAAGTGGTTACCATTTCTGGCATGTTGATTCCCTCCACGCTTATTGTCACCGCTTCGATGACTGTTGTCACTGGTATTATTATTTTTCCGGCTGCTCTCTTTTGGTTGCGTTGACTCGTTATCGCGCTCCACTAACTGAGCCCTATTTACAACATCTGAATACAAACACAGTTTATGAGAAATAAGATATTGACGTATCTCAGGTTTCAAACCTCGCAAAAACATTCGCGTCATTCGCTCTTCATTATCGATCAAGTGGGACGCAAACCGGGACAACTCAGCAAATTTAGCCTCATACTGTGACACGGTCATATTATTCTGCTCCAATTTGATGAACTCCACCTCTTTCATGTGACGAACACTTTCGGGAAAGTATTTGTCATTGAAAAGCTCTTGAAACTTCTCCCAAGACATCTTGAGTGCGTCAGGCTGGGTACGTTTTATAGATTCCCACCAATGATCTGCCTCTTCACGCAACATAAAGGTGGCAAAGGGAACCTTTTGCTCCTCAGAGCATCCCAAGACATCAAATATCTTGGTGATCTGCTTTAACCACGTCTCCGCCTTAAGTGGTTCTGGCTTTCCCAAAAACTCCGGTGGTCCCAACTCCTTGAATTGCTTAGCGGTGACCAACCATGGGTTGCCATTGTTTCCTCCTTCATTATGAACAGGAGCCGCCTTCGCCTGATGTTGCATGAATTCTAAAAAACTCCTAAACGTACCGTCATTCGTCAATTGATCAGTGTTGTTGTTTACAGGAGGATTATCGCCATCCTGTTGCACATTGTCCTGATTATTGATCTGGGGAGAATCAACAGTCTCCTGTGCTCCATTGCTATTCTCAACATTCTCAGATGTCATTTTTAGATACTGCCACAAAACAATGGTTAATTAACATGTAACATATTATCCATATACTTTGACCGACCAATTAAATACCAAATAAACTTAGGTAGGTCATACTAGCGAAGGAATTTCCCGTCTCTCCCCTCCTAGTTCTAGTCTCACATCTTAGCCAGGGATCATATCCCTAAGCTCTGATACCAACTGTGACGCCCCCAAAATTAGGTATACATCACCCATCTTGGGTCGTCAGATACATGGTACAGAATATAAATACAACTTACTAATACAACTGTCGTGTACAATACGACAAAACATAAACTGTGAGTTTGAATACAAATATTATCTTCTAGAGAGTATTCATACTCAAAAGGAGTCCTCATTACATTTATTAACACACCATTACATAGAATAGTGAGGACTACTAACTAATACTATCATTCGGACCATCACTCCGTTCCCCAACTTGCCCCAGCTACGTTCTCATTTCCTGAAGAGAACAGTGAAAGAAAGGGTGAGCTCAACTAGCCCAGTAAGAAATATTATGACTAAGATAATGCAGAATAAATTATCATTAGCCTTCAACAATGTTAAACTGATAAAATATAATAGACATCAAGTTTAACTGTAGCGGAACAAGCAATCCATTAAGAGAGTCAAGTAGAAAATAAACTCTACTATCTTTTATGATTTAAAAGATTTTTCAACACTGTGATCGCTGGGACTCAGCTTAATAAAATAATCCACATCATCGAATCACCCCTACACTACGGCCAAGGATATTCGTGTATTCATTAATGGTCATGATCATGCCAACAACTGTCCATCAATGCACTACGGGCCAATGAGGACTTTTACCACATCATTTGTAACATTACGGTCATGATTATACCGAATAATCCCTGGTCATAATCATACCAAGTCCATCTATGCACTACAGGCCATAGATGACTTTCAATATTTTATAAACATGAGGATGATGACAATGATATAAGAATTCAATAAAACAAGTTCAAGAATTAATTTATCCAAGAATTAACAACGTCCAAATTGTCAACATGATACTGCTTTGTGGAGTAAAATTCAAGAATGCTTAGAAGAATATTTTCATGAAAAGATACTGGATGAAACACAATTATCAAGGATATTCCACAAATTTCATGGAGTATAGAAGTCAAAACTTAACCAACTGAGTATAATAAAGACTGAAATAACAAAAGAAATCACCATGCATGCGATAGACCGCACAGACAGGTTATTCCAACAGAATAATAAATAATGGAACCAGGTCCGGCGTAAACGCACAGACAGGATATTCCGACAGAATAATAAATAATGGAACCAGGTCCGGTGTAAAACACACAGACAGGATGTTCCAACAGAATAATAACAAGACGGAACCAGGTCCGGTGTAAAACACACAGACATGATGTTCCAACAGAATAATAATAAAAACGGAACCAGGTCCGGTGTAAAACACACAGACAGGATGTTCCAACAGAATAATAGAAGAATGTCACCAAGTATAGGGTAGACCGCGTATACAGGTTATTCCTACAGAATAATAAAGAATGGAATAACAGAAGTTCTCTTCATGAATATAAAAGAAATAATATTCCCTACCTTAAAAGAACTGGATATTAGAAAAGTGAAGTAGCAGAATACTTTTATTCTCTCTCTCTTATTCTCTCTATACTTTTTCTCTCTATAGCTTGAATGAATTCGTGAAAAATAATGAAGCCCTAGGCCTCTATTTATAGAAAAACTGAGGGTGGCTCTTGGTCTTAACGAAGGGTCAAATGACTCTTGGTCCTAACGAATGGTCAAATGACTCTTGGTAATATTGAAGGGACAACAACTATTGACGAAAGTAATTACTATTGACCAAGGTAAATACTATTGACGAAGGTAATTACTATTGACCAAGGTAAATACTATTGACCAATGTAAATACTATTGACGAAGGTAATTACTATTGACCAAGGTAAATACTATTGACCAAGGTAAATACTATTGACGACGGTAATTACTATTGACGACGGTAATTACTATTGACGAAGAGACTCTTAGATGATGACATATGGCCCCCCATAAAAATAACCAAACTTACCACAACGTCTCAATTATTGATTTAATAATATAACATATTATACAGATGATACTATGACAATAATTTAAGAAATATGATGCAGCAATTACTGTAGCAATAATTGAGTACAGCTGAGTGACTTCTCACGTAAGTATCAATAATCAATACCGTGTGCTACTATGCAACCACGCGTATTACTGTACTTTTACTACTGGGTAGTTCAACAGTTTTAACGGTAACACCTCAGCCGTTATTTTTATAGAAAGATAATTTTGTCGTTTTCTAACTACGACTATATTTCTGTTGTGGGGTCCACCAATGATTGTGCCGTCGTACGAATATTCCCCGACAAAAAGAATATTTCCCGACCAAACGAATATTTTAAAACAACTTGCTTACTTTGTAAAATTTATAAATAATACCCACAACTATAATATTATATCAAATCCACACCATAATTATTTCGAGAAAATTAAATATTTATTCATAAAATCTGGGGTCTCACACTTGCAAATCACGAAAGAAATTGAAACATTAAAGTACTCATTTTGCTTATTATTTTTGTTACTAAATTATTGTAATAGTTATTCAATAATTTTAACATATTTTTATGTTTCAATTTTTGCAATGCCTAGTTATTCTCGGTTAGTAAGGTGATGTTTGAGTATTTAATATTCAATTATATATTGAGATTTTATTTTGTAACTCTGAAATACTTTCAGTATTATTCATAGCTTAAATAAGATGATTATTATATTATTATATTTTCATTTAGCAGTCTTATTTTATGATTAAGTTGTAAGACCCCAACTTATTATAAATAAAAGTGAATTTTTCTCCATTCATTATTCTAAAATAATAAGGTATTAATTTGATATAATGCTTTGGATATGGGTGGAATGTGAAATTTTTTCAAAATAAGCAAGTGGTTATAAAATAATCATTGTTGTCAGAAAATATTCGTTTGGTCGTGGAATATTCTTGTTGTCGGGGAATATTCGTACGACGGCGCAGTCATTTGTGGGCCCCATAACAGAATAACTGTCGGATGAAGAAAAATGACAAGTTTGAGTTTTTATAAATAACGACGTAATTGTTACCGTTAACACTGTTAGAATACCCGGTGGTTAAAATACAGTAATACGCGTGGTTGCACAGTAGCACACGGTTTTGCACAGTATTGTTGAATTATTGATTCTTACGTAAGAAGTCACTACTCAATAATTGTTACAGTAATTACTGTTCAATATTTTATTTTATTGCTTCAATAATTGCTACGTTGATATTTTATATTATTGTTGTTTCAATAATCATCACTGCACAATATTTCCCATTATCAGATCAATAATTCATATTATTTGAATAATATTATTAGATAGCATTATTGGCAATGTCTAGAAAGTTCTGTCTAAGGAGAGGTTTGGTCACCTAATTACGCGTTACTAAGGAAAAATCTTTATTGGAAAGCCCCCTCTTTCCTGGGAACGGCCTGGTTGTCATAATTGTGAATCTGTAATATTATTTGTGAATAATTAATTATTAATTTATATGATAAGGAAATATTTATTTTATGTGGATATAAATGATGGATATATTTATTTTTACGTGGATAAAAATGAAAGAATTAATACTGAGGTGTTTTATCAATATTTTGTCAGTGCAGAGGTATTAAAAATCATCCGTTTGTGGATTTTGGATATTTTATATTTGGAATTCAGAAAAATTCAAAGCTACAAAGTTGTAGAGAATTCGATTTCAGGCACAATGGACATAAAATTCGTATTTTTCTGATAACCGGGCTATTTTCTATGAATTATTGAAGTTTCGGAAAATAAAATAATTTTTATTAAATTTATGGGTGGGACCCACTTTTGGTTTTTCAAACACATGTGCTGCTGGAAATTTTTCCAAGGTGGTGGCTGGTCATGGTCTATATAGCATGCGTAGGAAATTTTGATTAATAATAATATTATTTTATTATTTAGTCTCCTATGACGTTCTAGTATATTCCTATAAATAGATGGCTAAGTTAGAATTGAAAATCACACCAGAAATAAGTTTTCTCTCTTTCTCTCTCTATATTATCAAGTGTATTCTTGTGAGTATACTTTGAGTGTTGCTATACGGTGCAAGTTTCTGTCAGCACTATACCCGAAATTCAATCAGAAGTACGGTTATTTTGAGGTAAGGGATATTATTTTCTTCTTAAATGATATTATTTTCTTCAATATTATTTTGCTGAAATATTGATATGAGTTTTTATCAAATTTGAAACTTTTTGTGTCGGGGTTACTATTCACGTATACGGCACTATTCACCGAAAAATAAAATTTTTTCTTTTTATCCAAGATGTCTATTATGGTTACTATCTTTGATTGCATCCATGTTTTGATCTTTTTTTTTAAATTCTGCTTCACAATTGATTATTATGAAGTATTATTGATCTTGGATAAACTGTTATACGAATCCCTACTATTTGTCCTTCTGTCTCACTGAATTCGTTTTCTTTAAGATATTTTCATCATCCTCAGTCCTAAATGATGATATTACTGAATATCTTTGGCCTGCAGTGCAAAGATGAATGATTAACTGATAAATATCTTTGGCCGTAGCGCAAAGATGAGCAGGTGTTGAGATGAACATGACCGACTGACGATACAAATGAATATCTTTGGCCTGTAGTGTAAAGAAAAATATTTGATTAAAGATGGTTATTGATTGTTGTTACAGGGATAAAATATTGATGATGGACTTTTAAATTTTAGAAGATAGTAGAACTCATTCTCTACTTGACTCTTCTAATGGTTTGTTGTTTTCGCTGCAGTTATTGATCTAAAATTTGTTGTCTATTATATTTTATCATATTTTTTCCCGTTGAAGACTAATGATAATTTGTTGTATATTATCTTAGTCATAATATTCTTTATTGGGCTAGTTGAGCTCACCCTTTTTCTTTTTGTTCCATTTTTCTTCTCAGGAGGTGAGAACATAGCAGGATCGAGTCAGGGTATGGAGTAATGGTTCTAGAAAGATGTTTTAGCAGTCCTCACTATTTCTGTAAAATAGTTTTTGAATAATTGTAATAAGGACTTATTTGAGTGTGGATATTGTCTAGAAGACAATTTTTGTATTTAAACTCACAGTATTATGGAAGTTGTAGTTTGCTTTCTGTACCATGTATTTGGCGACTCAGAATGGGTGTTGTATACCTATTTTGGGGGCGTCACAGTTGGTATCAGAGCTTAGGGATATGGTCTCTGACGGAGATCGGGGAATAGAACTAGGAGGGGAGAGATGAGTAAATCCTTCGCTAGTGTGTCCTACCTAAGCTTATTTGTTGGTCAGTTATAATATAGGGATATTATGTGATATGTTAATTTGTTTAATTAACCTTTGTTTTATGGCAGTATTTAAGAATGGCTGCTGAGAACGTTAACAATGGAGTGTATGAGACTGTGGAACAACCTTTAGTTACAAACCAGGAGAACGTGCAATGGGAAGGCAATATTCCTCCTGTAAACAACACTACCGAACAAACGTTGAATGATGGAATGTTTAGGAGCTTTTTACAGTTCATGCAAAATCAGACGAGGGAGACTCGTGTACAAAATACGGGTGGAAGTGATAGCAACGCGCGGTCTGTCATAGCCAAGCAGTTCAAAGAGTTAAGATCACCAGAATTTAAGGGAAAGCCGGATCCGATCATGGCGGAAACGTGGGTCAAGCAAATTACCAAGATATTCGATGTCTTGGGATGCACAGAGGAACAGAAGGTTCTATTCGCCACCTTTATATTTCGCGGTGAGGCAGACTACTGGTGGGAGTCTGTGAAGCGTACCCAGCCTGACGCACTCAGCATGTCTTGGAAAATATTTCAGAAACTATTCAATGACAAGTACTTTCCTGAAAGTATTCGTCATATGAAGGAGGTGGAGTTTATCAAACTGGAACAAAATAACATTACGGTGTCCCAGTACGAGGCGAAGTTCGCTGAGTTGTAAGACCTCGAATTTTATGAAATAAAAGTATTCAATTTTTTTTATAATTACTATTCAGTAAATGGTTAAATTGATAAATGTTAAAGTTAAGAGTGATATATGAAAATTTTTCAAAATAAACAAGTGGTTATAAAATAATTATTGTTGTTGGGGAATATTCGTTAGTCGTGGAATATTCTTTCTGTCGGAGAATATTCGTATGACGGCACAACTATTTATGGGCCCCATAACAGAAAACGGTCGGATGAAGATAACGACAAAAATTGAGTTTTTATAATTAACGGCGTAGTTGTTACCGTTAACACTGTTGGAATACCCGGTGGTTAAAATACAGTAATACGCGTTATTGCACAGTATTTTTGAAATTATTGATTCTTACGTAAGAAGGCACTACTGAATAATTGTCACAGTAATTACTGTTTAATATTTTATTTTATTGATTCAATAATTGCTACGTTAAAATTTTATATTATTGTTGTTCAATAATTGTCACTGCACAGTATTTCCCATTATCAGATCAATAATTCATATTATTTGAATAATATTATTAGATAACATTATTGGCAATGTCTAGAAAGTTCTATCTAAGGAGAGGTTTGGTCACCTAATTGCGCGCCAGTAAGGAAAAATTCTTATTGGAAAGCCCCCTCTTTCCTGGGAACGGCCTGGTTATCATAAATGTGATTCTGTAATATTATATGTGAATAATTAATTATTGATTCATATGATAATGAAATATTTATTTTATGTGGATATAAATGAGAGATATATTTTTGTTGTTAAAAATGAAGGAGTTAATGTTGAGGTGTTTTATCTGTATTTTTGTCGGATCGGAGGTATTGAAAATCAAATTAGGGTTTTTGAGATATATTGCGGGGGTTATAATTTTTAATCCGACCGTTGGATCGTTGTGATTTTTGGATATGTTTTACATATATAAGTTAAGTATATGTTCACAAATTTTGAACAGTTAAAAATGAACGTATGATTTGTTATGAATTTTAAGAGATGACTGGTTCAGAAATTGTTGAAGTTTCAGAATTTATTATTTTGGTGAAAAATTCTAGAATTGGTGGGCCCCACTCTTGGTTGGTGAAGGAATGTGCTGAGATTTTTATTCAAATATGGTGGGTGAGAATAGTAGCAGGTAAAGCCATCAGGTTGCAGGTTAAGTCTGCTTCGGCGTGTTATCATTTTCCTATAAATAGAGGGCTAAGTTAGAATTGAAAATCACACCAGAAACATAAGCTTTCTCTCTTTCTCTCTCTATATTATGAAGCATATTTTATGAGTATTTAGATACTTTGAGAGTTGCTATTCAGTGCAAGTTTCCTTCGGCTTTGCATTCCAGTCAGAAATACTGCACTTTTGAGGTAAATGATAGAAAGGGATTTTAAGGGTTATTATGTTTTTCAGTTCGTACTTCTTTCGACCTTCAGAAAATTCTGAAAAAATTTGAAATGATATTTTGATGAGTTTTATTGATTGTGTCCAAAAATGGTAATTTTTGGATGTATAGATTAAGAGTTATGGATTTTACGGGAAAAGACTATTTTAAAAGTAACCGCTTATAACTCCTTGTGGTTAACTCCAAAATTAATGAAATTTTTATTGGAAGTATATCTATATAATATCAGTGTACTCTGTGAATTTCGGAATTTTTGGATAAAAGTACAATTTATGATAAATGTCTAAATATTCGGCTATTTTGGCTATATAAAAAATAGTAAATGAATTTTAAAAATTCTGAAAAAAATATATGTTCAATATGGGATTATATTCTGCTAAATCCCAGAAAAGAAATATTTTTGGAACTGATTTGGTATTTTTCATGAAAATGGACTAGTTATGAGTAAATGAATTAAATATGTTATGTGAAGTAAGAAAATTAGAAAATATGATTTTATGGCTTGAGAATCTTATATGAGGTATATGCAGATTTTTGATGAGGATTTTTGGTTATTGGTAATGAAATCTTATGAGTTTGGTATTTTAGGATGATTAAATGCATTATTTAGTAAAGTGTAAACAATTAAAATAAATTGTTTATAAGCTTAAGAAATATTATTCTTTCAATATCATTATACCAAAATATTGATATATATTTTATTGTGAAATTTCTACCTTTTTGTGTCGGGGTTACTATTCACGAGTTACTATTCACGACAAAATTAGTTTCTTTTTCAAACCAAATTATAGTTGATTTATAAATATTACTCTTGAGATTAAAACTATATGTTGGTCATATTATTTTTATTATCATATATAACATTTTTATAACCCTAATGATGATATTTCTCTTTGACTTGAGTGTAAAGATGGGTAGATTATTGGTATGATCATGACTATGGGTTCTCTTTGGCCAGTAGTGCAAAGTTGAATTGTTGACTAGTATGATCATGACCATTGAATTTATAATTAAATATCTTTAGCTTAAGTGCAAAGGTGAAATGATCAACATGGTTATAATTATTGTTTATATAAATTCTGAAATGATTATATATTCTTTGAGATATTAATATATTTGGCCTGTAGTGCAAAGATGACATGTTGTTGAATATATTTGGCCAGTAATGCAAATATGAACTGTTGAGGAATATATTTGGCCTGTAGTGCAAATATGAACTGTTGAGGAATATCTTTGGCCTGTAGTGCAAAGATGAATTGTTGAGGAATATCTTTGGCCTATAGTGCAAAGATGAATTGTAGATGAATATCTTTGGCCTGTAGTGCAAAGATGGTCTGTTGATGAATATCTTTGGCCCGTAGTGCAAAGAGGACATGTTGAATATCTTTGGCCAGTAGTGCAAAGATGAACAGGTGTTGAGATGAACATGACCAATTGGTGATACAAATGAATATCTTTGGCCGTAGTGCAAAGATGAAGTTATTAGTATGATTATGAACAGGAAATGTGATTTGGTGTAACCATGATCTTTGATGTTTCAGGTAAAGATAGGTGATAAAAATTATATTCGTCCTGGATGAGAAGAGGAATTTAGAACTACAGTTATGATTATGAGTTATTCATATGATTGTGGACTAGAATTGTTGATTGATGTTACAGGGATAAAACATTGTTGGTGGATTTTTAACATGAAGAACATAATAGACTTTATAGTTTATTTGACTCTTCTAATTGATTGCTCATTCCGCTGCAACTATGGTTGAAATTTTTATCATCTACCATATGTTCTAAATCTCTGATTTAATTCTGTTGAAGGCTATTGATAACTTATTTATCTTCAGTCATGATATTCTTTACTGGGCTAGTTGTGCTCACCCTTCTGTTTCACAATTCTTTTCAGGTAATAAGAGTGTAGCTGGGTCGAGCGAGGGTAACGGGGAAATAGAACGGTGGTCTCTAGCTGTGGAGGTTCTCCCTAAGCAGTATAGAAAAGTGTTGTATACATCATTTAGTAGTTATATTTGGTGAATCAAATAGGGTGAGGCGAACCCAACGTTGGAAGGGTGTTTTGCCACTATCATATAAGATGTCTAACGACATACAACCTCGTGTCATCATAAGACAGGGTTGTGCACATCCACTTGCTAAGTATATCTACGAACACTACCTATATAATCTTGGTGTTTGTTTGAAGTATAATTCTCAATTAGAGACAGTAGAGATAATGATATGTCAAGAGAAGACTCACCATTGGAAATAATATGATAGTAATCTTCTCGTTTTTCTTTGGGGTCTATTGGGTCAACCAAGGATAATTCTGTGGCCATATGATATCTATCACAACCTAGAAGCATGACCTCCCATGTACCAAGGTTTCCTTGAGCACTTCCCAAAGATTCTAATTTCTAAAACAGTTTTTGACTATACCTTTATGTAAGGTGTCATTGTGAGGTGCTGTCCACGGTTGGGACATGAGTCACATTTGGTATATATTTATATCCAAACTCACAGCATATATGTTGTTGTATTTTGCACGACAATTGTTGTAATAAAGTTGTAGTTATTTTCTGTACCATGTATTTGGCGACTCAGAATAGGTTGGATGGAATGGACCTATTTTGGGGTTGTCACATGAGTTATCCAGGTTTGCACCTCATTTGGTAGAGAATGAGGAACGAATGACAATGATGTTTCTGAGAGGTCTAAAACCTGAGATTCGTCAATACCTTATCTCTCATAAATTTTCTCTGTATTCAGATGTTGTCAATAGGGCTCAATTATTTGAGCGAGATAGTGAGTATGTTCAACCGAGGGACCACAACCAGGGTCATACCGGTGACAGCAGTCATCAGAGCGATGATAACCAACGAGGAGGGAAAAATACGAACAAAGGCGGTAACCACTCGGGTGGTCATCGTGGCCATGATAATAGGAGAGGTGAGTCAAGTAGAAATTTCAGAAAGAAGAGATTCAATAATGACGGGAAGACATCAGCAGCAACACCAGCACCAACAACAAATTCTAGGGGAGGAGAACGACCGCCAGTTAGATGTTACAAATGCGTGAAAGAGGGACATATCAGCCCAAACTGTCCACAACAATCCAAGGTATATTACAATTGTGGAAAGGAAGGCCACATAGCTCAAGATTGTTCTGTAGCAAAACCAAGTTCAACGGGGATGGTGACTCCAAGGGCTGTCCTGGATAAGTCGAAATCAGCGGTTCCTGAAAGAGCGTTTGTCGTGACTGGCCAAATCGTGAGGAACCCGAACGAGGTGATCACCGGTAAGTTAATCTTGAACTCTTGCGACGTTTATACCTTATTAGATACCGGTTCTATCCATTTTTTTATCTCTCCTACTTGTGCTCAACGTTTAAACTTGACTCCGGAGAAATTGGACTTTGACTTATCTGTTGAAACACCGTTGGGTGAAACCTTCGTTACATCTACAGTTTATAAATCTTGCATGATCCAAGTTGGCACTATCACATTACCTGTTGATCTTATCTCTTTAAAGATACTTGCTTTTGATGTGATTTTATGAATTGATTGGTTAACCACTCATCATGCTAAAATTGATTGTTTTCGTAAGGTTGTTAGTTTTCATATTCCTAACCAACCTGTCATACGAATTCAAACTACTAAACCACTAAAATCAGTCACTGTCATATCAAGCCACAAAGCTATTCGTTTATTGAAAAACGAATGTTAAGCTTTCTTAGCCCATGTTATGGATTTGAATAAAGACAAGTCATATTTAAATAATATTTCTGTTGTTAGAGAATTTCCCGATGTATTTCCTGAAGAACTTCCCGGTCTACCCCCAGAACGTGATGTTGAATTCTTTATTGACCTTGAACCAGGTACAAAACCCATTTCTAAAACCCCATATCGAATGGCTCCTATTGAACTTCAGGAGTTAAAAGTCCAACTACAGGAGTTATTAGACATCGGTTTCATTCGTCCTAGTACATCTCCTTGGGGTGCTCCTGTTTTATTTATAAAGAAGAAAGATGGTAGTATGCGACTTTGTATTGACTACCGAGAATTGAACCATGTCACCATCAAGAATAGGTATCTGTTACCTCACATTGATGACCAGTTCGACCAGTTGCAAGGAGAACAATTCTTTTCAATGATCGACCTTCGTTCTGGATATCATCAGCTGAAGATTAAAACTGTGGATATTCCAAAGACTGCCTTCAGAACTTGGTACGGGCATTATGAATTCTTAGTCATGTCTTTTGGATTTACTAATGCTCCAGCTGCTTTCATGGATATGATAAACCGTGTATTCAAGGAATATTTAGATCAATTCGTTGTTGTCTTTATTGATGACATCCTCATCTATTCCAAAAGCCGTGAAGATCATGAGCACCATTTGAAGCTGATACTTGAAAGGCTTCGTAAAAACAAGCTTTATGCCAAGCTGAAGAAATGCGAGTTCTGGCTTGAGGAGGTAGCATTCCTTGGGCACGTGGTGTCAAAACATGGAGTATTTGTTGACCCGGCGAAGATTGAAGCAATACAAAGTTGGGAGCAACCGAAGTCGGTGACCGAAGTATGCAGGTTTCTGGGCTTAGCTGGTTATTATCGGAGATTCGTGGAAGGATTTTCTCAAATCGCTACTCCGTTAACTCAGTTAACTCGGAAAGATACAAAATTCGTATGGAGCGAGGAATGCGAGGAGAGTTTCCAAGAGCTCAAAAGGAGACTCATTTCGACACCTGTTCTGGCAATACCATCTGGTACGGATGGATTTGTTATCTACAGCGATGTTTCAGGCAAAGGGTTAGGATGTGTTCTCATGCAACATGGGAAAGTCATAGCCTATACCTCACGACAACTCAAAGAATATGAGAGGAATTATCCTACTCATGATCTGGAGTTGGCATCAGTCGTATTCGCGTTGAAAATTTAGAGACACTACTTGTATGGGGAGAAAGTGGAGATTTATACGGACCATAAAAGCCTCAAATATTTCTTCACCCAAAAAGAACTCAACATGCGGCAACGACGTTGGCTTGAACTATTGAAAGATTACGATCACACTATTCAATATCATCTAGAAAAAGCGAACATAGTAGCTGACGCATTGAGTAGAAGATCATATGCGAGTACGAGTGCGATATTGTCAATGCAAAGGCCCATTCTGTATGACTTACAAATGATGGAGGTAGAATTAAAGACTCCAGGGACCCACATGATGATGGCGAATATACGAGTAGAACCGACTTTAATCGATAAAGTTAAAGCTGCTCAAGCTATGCACCTGGGGCTGATACGTATGAAGAAGAAAGTGCAAGAAGGAGCTATTCCAGAAGCGAGAATCGATGAAGAAGGAATACTTCGATTCAACTCCAGACTTTGTTTTCCTAACGATTCTGACTTGAAGCATAGAATCATGATGGAGGCACACAACACCCCGTTTGCAATCCATCCTGGGAATACCAAAATGTATCATGATATTCGACATACATTTTGGTGGAACAATATGAAGAGAGAGATCGCAGAGTTTATCTCGAGGTGCTTAACTTGTCAACGTGTAAAGGCGGAGCATCAAGTGCCAAAAGGTCCATTGCAACCACTTGAGATTTCAAAATGGAAGTGGGAACATATTACTATGAATTTCGTTACAGGTCTTCCCAAAGTTTCTCAAGGCATAGATGCGATTTGGTTTATTGTTGATAGATTAACCAAGTCTGCCCATTTCTTGCCGATACGTGAGACTTATTCCCTTAAACGTCTTGCTCGTATGTACGTGAATGAGATTGTGAGATTGCATGGCATGCCAGTATCCATAGTTTCGGATCGTGACCCAAGATTCACTTCACGATTTTGGGTTAGCTTGCAGAAGGCTATGGGCACGGATTTACGATTTAGTTCAGCATACCATCCTCAAACGGATGGACAATCAGAGAGGACTATTCAAACTCTTGAAGATCTATTAAGACTCTGTGTTCTAGATTTCAAAGAAAGTTGGGATAAGTACCTACCATTGGTGGAATTCTCCTACAACAACAGTTATCAAGCAAGTATAGACATGGCCCCATTCGAGGCGTTGTATGGAAGAAAATGTCACTCTCCAGTATGCTGGGACGAGGTGGGAGAAGTAACGTTGTTGGGACCAGAATTAGTACGCATGACTACAGAAAAAATTCAAATGATTCGACAACGTATTCAAACCTCACAAGATCGACAAAAGAGTTATGCTGATCTTCATAGAAAGGACGTGGAGTTTAATATTGGAGATCATGTACTGTTACGTGTTGCTCCATGGAAGGGAGTTACAAGATTTGGAAAGAGAGGAAAGCTCAATCCAAGATTTGTTGGTCCATTTGAGATTCTTGACCGAATAAGAAATGTGGCCAATAGACTCGCATTACCTCCAAGTGTAAGACCCCGAATTTTATGAAATAAAAGTATTCAATTTTTTCTTATAATTACTATTCAGTAAATGGTTAAATTGATAAAAATTTAAAGCTATAGGTGAAATGTGAAAATTTTGCAAAGTAAGCAAGTGGTTATAAAATATTCATTGTTGTCGGGGAATATTTGTTTGGTCATGGAATATTCTTTCTGTCGGGGAATATTCGTACGACGGCGTAGCCATTTGTGGGCCCCATAATGGAAAATGGTCGGATGAAGATAACGACAAAAATTGAGTTTTTATAAATAACGACGTAGTTGTTACAGTTAACACTGTCGGAATACCCGGTGGGTAAAGTAAAGTAATACGCGTTGTTGCACAGTAGCACACGGTATTACACAGTATTTTTGAATTATTGATTCTTACGTAAGAAGGCACTACTCAATAATTGTTACAGTAGTTACTGTTCAATATTTTATTTTATTGATTCAATAATTGTTGCGTTGATATTTAATATTATTGTTGTTGTTTCAATAATTATTGCGGCACAGTATTTTCCATTATCAGATCAATAATTCATATTATTTGAATAATATTATTAGATAACATTATTGACAATGTCTAGAAAGTTCTGTCTAAGGAGAGGTTTGGTCATCTAATTACGCGCCAGTAAGGAGAAATCCTTTTTGGAAAGCCCCCTCTTTCCTAGGAACTGCCTGGTTGTTATTATTGTGATTCTGTAATATTATTTGTGAATAATTAATTATTGATCTATATGATAATGAAATATTTATTTGATGTGGATATAAATGATGGATTTATTTATGTGGTTATATAAATGAAAGAATTAATGTTGAGGTATTTTATCAGTATTTTATCGGATTGGAGGTATTAAAAGATCAAATCAGTGTTCTTACAGCTTTATTGTGTGAGTTATAATTTTTAATCTGACCGTTGGATTGGTTTGATTTTTGGATATGTTATACATATATAAGATGAGTATATGTTCACAAATTTTGAACCGTTAAAAATAAACGTATGATTTGTTATGAATTTTAAGAGGTGACTGATTCAAAAATTAGGTTTATAAATAATTTTGGTGGAAAATTCTAGAAT
The DNA here is from genome assembly GCA_016801055.1 of Panax notoginseng. Taxonomy (NCBI): domain Eukaryota; kingdom Viridiplantae; phylum Streptophyta; class Magnoliopsida; order Apiales; family Araliaceae; genus Panax; species Panax notoginseng. The sequence continues at coordinate 257,933,915 of CM029013.1, forward strand.
TAAGTGGGTTCCACTTTTGGTTGGTGAAGAAAATTGTTGAATTTTATTTTAAATATGGTGGGTGGAAATAGTAGCAGATAAAACCATCAGGTAGTAGGTTAAGTCTGCTTCGGCGTGCTAACATTTTCCTATAAATAGAGAGCTAAGTTATAATTGAAAAACACACCAGAATTCATAAGTTTTCTCTCTTTTTCTCTCTAGATTATCGAGTGTATTTTGTGAGTATTTAGATACTTGGTGAGTTGCTATTCATCAGTGCAAGTTTCCTTCAGCGTCATATCCGATATCCAGTCAGAAGTGCTACTCTTTTGAGGTAAGGGATAGTAAGGGATTTTAAGAGTTATTATATTTTTCAGTTTCGTAATTTTTCTGACCTTCAAAAATTCTGAAAAAATTTGAAGTGATAATTTGACGAGTTTTCTTTATTGTGTCCAAAAATGGCTATTTTTGGATGTATAGATTAAGAGTTGTGAATTTTATGAGAAAAGACTATTTTAAAAGTATCTGCTTATAACTCCTTGTGGTTAACTCTAAAATTGGTAAAATTTTTATTGAGAGTACATGTATATGATAGAAGTATACTCTGTAAATTTTGGAATTTTTGGATAAAAGTACAATTTTTGATAAATATCTAAATATTCAACTATTTTGGCCATATGAAAAATAGTAAATAATTTTTAAAAATTCTGAGAAAAATATATGTTCAATATGGGACTATATTCTACTAAATCTCATAAAAAAAAATTATTTGTACTGATTTGGTATTTTTCATAAAAATGGACTAGTTAATTGAAAAATAGGATTTTATGGCTTGAGAATCCTATGTGAGGTATATGCAGATTTTTGATGAGGGTTTTGGTTATTGGTGATGAAATCTTATGAGTTTGAAATTTTAGGATGATTAAATACATTATTTAGTAAAGTGTAAACAATTAAAATAAATTATTTATAAGTTTAAGAAATGTTATTTCAATATCATTATACCGAAATATTGGTATAAATTTTATTGTGAAATTTCTATCTTTTTGTGTCGGGTTTACTATTCATGAGTTACTATTCACGAGTTACTATTCACGAGTTACTATTCACGAAGTTACTATTCATGGGTTACTATTCATGATTTACTATTCACGAGTTACTATTCACGAAGTTATTATTCATGAGTTACTATTCACGAGTTACTATTCATGACAAAATTGGTTTCTTTTTCTAACCAAATTATAGTTGATTTATGAATATTACTCATGAGATTAAATTTAGATGTTTTGATTATATTGATTTTACTATTATATATAATATTTTTATAACTCTAATGATGATATTTCTATTTGACTTGAGTGTAAAGATGGATAAATTTTTGGTATGATCATGACTATTGGTTCCCTTTGGCCAGTAGTGCAAAGTTGAATTGTTGACTGGTATGATCATGACCATTGAATTTATAATTGAATATCTTTAGCTTAAGTGCAAAGGTGAAATGATCAACATGGTTATAATTATTGTTTATATAAATTCTGAAATGATTATATATTTCTTTGAGATATTAATATATTTGGCCTGTAGTGCAAATATGAACTGTTGAGGAATATCTTTGGCCTGTAGTACAAAGATGAATTGTTGATGAATATTTTTAGCCCGTAGTGCAAAGATGACCTGTTGTTGAATATCTTTGGCCTGTAGTGCAAAGATGACCTGTTGTTGAATGTCTTTGGCCTGTAGTGCAAAGATGGTCTGTTGATAAATATCTTTGGCCGTAGTGCAAAGATGAAATTGTTAGTATGATTATGAACATGAACTGTGATTTGGTATAACCATGATCTTTGATGTTTCAGGTAAAGACATGTGATGAAAATTATCTTCGTCCTGAGTGCGAAGTGGAATTTAGAATCACAATTATGATTATGAGTTATTCATATGATTGTGGACCAGAACTGTTGATTGATGTTACAGGGATAAATTATTGTTGGTGAATTTTTAACATGGAGAAGATAATATACTTTATGGTCTATTTGACTCTTCTAATGGATTGCTCGTTCCGCTGCAACTATGGTTGGAATTTTTTATCATCTACCATATGTTCTAAATCTCTGATTTATTACTGTAGAAGGATATTGATAATTTATTTATCTTTAGTCATGATATTTTTTACTGGGCTAGTTGTGCTCACCCTTCTGTTTCACAATTCCTTTCAGCTAATAAGAGTGTAGCTGGGTCGAGCGGGGGTAACAGGGGAATAAAACGGTGGTCATCATTTAGTAGTTATATTTGGTGAATCAAATAGGGTGAGGCGAACCCAACGTTAGAAGGGTGTTTTGTCACTATCATACAAGATGCCTAATGACATACAAACTCGTGTAATCATAAGACACGGTTGTGCACATCCACTTACTGAGTATATTTACGAGCACTACCTATATAATCTTGGTATTTATTTGAAGTATAATTCATGATTAAAGACAGTAGAGATAATGATATGTCAAGAGAAGACTCACCATTGGAATGACCCAACAAATCTGTAGCCATCTGCATGGTGACCATATGATCATCAATATATGCGCTCATCTCTGCAATCATGCCAGTGGTAAGGGACCTCACTACAGTACTATCTGTAACGGCTACATCCAGGGCAGATATGACACTATCCCGCTCAACTATCACTGCATCTCTGGCTGATCTAGCCTCATCCCGCTCAACAATAGCAGCATCTCTGCGAGCTAATGCCTTGTCTCTCTCTAATAGTGATGCGTCTCTCCCATCAAGGGCAGTCAACATCATAGATCGAGCCTGATCTCTCTCAAAGGTCATCAGATGAAGACTCTACTCAAAGTACTGTGCTGAATGCTGAATCACAACAGTATTGGTACTGGGAGAATCTAAAAGAGATGCTGGCAACCCAGCACCTGGCTCCTCCTCGATGTGGGAATCAATGTCCTCCATGGGCTCTCCCTCATCTGTCTCACTATCCGGTACTGTGGATACTGCCACAGCCGATGCAATCTATGTCTCCATCCATGCGGAATACTCTGCTTAACAACCCGGATGGCTCACAGAAAAATCAGCTATCTCATGCTGATCCCAATAAGCATACACACGGGATCGGTCCTCTGCTGAAAGATATCAAGAAGCTGAATGCTGACCTATCCCCCCTCGAAAGGATGAAACTCCTGAAACTGGTCAAACTGCGACATCACGGCCAGCGGGTGAGTGTTTGTTTGAAGTATAATTTTTAATTAGAGACAGTGGAGATAATGATAAGTCAAGAGAAGACTCACCATTGGGAAGAATATGATAGTAATCTTCTTGTTTTTCTTTGGGGTCTATTGGATCAACCAAGGATAATTTTGTGGCCATATGATATCTATCATAACCTAGACGCATGGCCTCCCATGTACGAAGGTTTCCTTGAGCACTTCCCAAAGATTCTAATTTCTAAAACAATTTTTGACTATATCTTTATGTAAGGTATCATTGTGAGGTGTTGTCCACGGTTGGGACATGAGTCACATTTGGTATATATTTGTATCCAAACTCACAGCGTATGTGTTGTTGTATTTTGCACGACAATTGTTATAATAAAGTTGTAGTTATTTTCTGTACCATGTATTTGACGACTCTAAATAGGTTGGATGGAATGGACCTATTTTGGGGTTGTTACAAATAATAATAATTATTATAATTATTATTACTATTATAATTATTGTTGTTATTATTATTGTTATTATTATTATTGTTATTATTGTTGTTATTAATAATAATTATAAATATAATTATGATAATAGTAATAATAACAATAATTGTAATAATAATAGTAATTATAATAATAGTATTAGTAATAATAATTATAATAATAATAATAGTACAAATAATTATAATAATTATTATTATAATAATTATAATTATAATTATAATAATAATTATTATTATAGTAATAATTATAATATTTGTATAATTATAATAGCAATATTAATAATACAATTATAATAATAATTATTATTACTATTATTAAAATAATAATAATTATTATTAGTACTATTATAATAATAATTATTATTACTATTATTAAAATAATAATTATTATTATTAGTACTATTATAATAATAATTATTATTAGTACTATAATAATAATAATAATAATAATAATAATAATTATTATTATTATTATTATAATTATTAGTATTATTGTTTTTATTATTATTATTATTATTATTATTTTTATTGTAGTAGTAGTAGTAATTATTATTATTATTATTATTATTATTATTATAGTAGTAGTAATTATTATTATTATATTATTATTATAGTAGTAGTAATTATTATTATTTTAGTGTAATTCCGAAACATAAGAATTAACCAATTTTCTAATTGTAAACGAATCTTATATATCACATCTAGTATTTTAACTTTAGATATCACATCATGCCAACAATTAACCAATTTTTTAATTTGTTAATATTTGTTCTATTTGATAAATTATTTTTTTGATTCTGTAATTATTTTGTAATTGCTTTCTTACCATTAATATTTTTTATGTATTATACATTTTAAATGTATGCATACTCTAAAAAATTATTATAATTTAAAATAAAATATTAAAATACTAATTAATTAAGTAAATAGAGGAAGATGAGAAGAGAGAGACGGCAGAGGAGAGAGAAAGAAAGAAAGGGAGGAGAGGAATAGGAGGGGAGAGTAAGAGAGAAGGCGGATGAGAGATGAGAGAGAATGGGGGAAGGAGTAGAGGAGAGAGAGAGAGAGAGAAGGAGGGGGAGATTTGGGCGGGATTTTATTTGTGTGAGATGAAATGTGAATCTTTAGATTAAGTTAAAATAAATCTGAGACGTTGTTGTGCTTTGTCAAATTATAAAATTCAAATTGGGTTCTGTTTTATTATATATATATAATTCATGTTATAGCGACGGACCGAACTGTCGCCCGATCCGTCGCTAAAAGGGGGTATACAACATGGTCTTTAATTAGAATAAACATGGTCTCTTTAAAATTCATTTTTGAGAAGACTTTTTATTATTTAAAAATTTATCTAGCTAGTACACCATCTATAAATAATATACAGTTCTCCTTATATTTGTGTACCACCTCGGTCCCAAAAATTGTCTTATTTTAATTTTAAAATCCATGTGACATTTTCAAATTAATAATTGATACAACTATATCAATCCGTTTGATTATAGTCAACAGAATAATTAATATTGTAAATTATTTAGAAAATATTAATAATTACTAAATTTGTTGTTTCAGAAACTTAAAATCAATTTACATTTTTTAAGTTTAAAATTTCGTAAAATGATTAATACAATTAATAAGTTAATAACACAGTGTTTGTTGATCATTTCATTTTGTAATTTTTTGACGGGTATTATACCACAAGAAATGTAGCCTTTGGAATCTGAAGGAGCGAACGTTAAATTCCCTTAACCTACATTGTACCATTCCAAAATCAATCTTCAACATCTCAAGATTAGAACTCATTGGAATATTTAACAGTCACGTTTTAGGTAAACTTCCATCCAATTTTGGCCACAAGCTACCCTATCTTTAAGAAATTCACTTTGGAGACAATAACCTGACAGGATTTTGCCAGAGTCTATCTCAAATGCTACTCAACTCGTGAAATTAGACTTTTCTAGAAACAAATTCACAGGTACAATTCCCAAGTCACTTGGAAATTTTAAACATCTTGAATACCTAAACTTGGGCGAGAACAATTTCATAACTGAAAGTTCATCTTCAGAACTAAGCTTCCTCACTAGCTTGACCAATTGCAGAAACTTAAGAGATTTATCCTTTAGTAGTAATTCTCTACATGGATACCTTCCAGCTTCAATTGGAAATTTCTCCACTTCTCTTAAACAATTGTATGCAAGTTATTGTGGAATCAAGGGAACCTTTCCTAATGAAATTGGCAATTTAAGCAGCCTTATAGTATTAGCTCTATATGGGAATGAATTGATTGGAAAAAATTTTGTAGCAATAAAACGGTTGTCGAAGCTTCAACAAATGGAACTTGGTGAGAACAAGATAGGAGGATCCATGTCGGATTATCTTTATCAATTACAAAACATGGGTACCTTAAGCTTAGAAGTAAACCAAATTTCCGGTCCACTACCAGCATGCTTAGAAAATATTACTTCTCTAAGATATCTTATTCTTTTTTCAAACAGGTTGACCTCTAACTTGCCAAGAAATTTTGGGAACCTCGAGAATGTTTTGGAGGTCGATATATCCAGAAATTCTTTAAGCGGCCACATACCCCTTGAACTTAGAAATCTGAAGGCTGCTGTGATAATAAATCTATCACATAATCGATTGTCGGGTGATATCCCTAGCACCCTTGGGGAGCTCCAAAACTTGGTTAATCTTTCTTTGGCAAACAATTGGTTACAAGGACTTATTCCTGATACAGTCAAATATTTAGTGAGCTTAGAGTACTTGGATATATTTGATAACAACCTCTCTGGTGTGATTCCCAAGTCCTTAGAGACACTCTTGTATCTTAGATATTTCAATGTATCTTCTAATAGTTTAAGAGGAGAAATTCCAAGTAAAGGTCCATTCCAAAGCTTCAACAGTCGATCTTTCTTATGGAATGAAGAGTTATGTGGTGCTCCTCGATTTCAAGTCCCAATATGCAATAATAGTTCTGTTTATGGATCATCAAAGAAAAAGAGAGTTCTTTTAGCTGTATGTATTTCGCTGTATGTATTTCGCTGGTGATTGCATCCATAATTCTTACCTTGGCCTTTGCATTTGTGTTGATAAGACGTGGACGCAGAGTTAGACTCCCCACGGGAATTGAATTGTCAGAAAGAATAGGCCCTGTGAGAATTTCATACTATGAACTTCAACGAGCAACTAATGGCTTTAGTGAAAGTAATTTGGTTGGCATGGGTAGTTTTGGTTCAGTTTTCAAAGGGATACTTGCAAATGAGACATTAGTGGCCATAAAGGTATTCAATCTGCAACTAGAAGGAGGATTCAAGAGTTTTGATGTAGAATGTGAAGTGTTACGTAACCTTCGCCACCGAAATATCAGCAAAGTCATTGGTAGTTGCTCTAACCTTGATTTCAAAGCATTGGTACTTGAATACATACCTAATGGGAGTCTTGAGAAGTGGTTGTACTCCGACAACCATTTCTTAGATATTTTGCAAAGAATAAATTTAATGATAGATGTGGCATGTGCTTTGGACTATCTCCATCATGGTTATTCAACGCCTGTGGTTCACTGCGATCTTAAGCGTAACAACGTCCTTCTAGATGAAGATATGGTTGCACGTGTGAGTGATTTTGGCATAGCAAAGTTATTGGGAGAGGGGGAGAGCATTGCACAAACCATGACTCTAGCCACAATTAGATATATTGCACCAGGTAACCCTTAAACTTTTTTGTTTATTTTTCCTAATAGTAAAACTTTGCTCATTTGTATTCTCAAGCTATGTTTTCCCGTTTACCTTGTTGATTTGTGATGTTGTATTTAGAGTACGGATCAGAAGGATTAGTATCCACAAAATGCGATGTTTACAGTTATGGCATTTTGTTGATGGAAGTATTTACAAGAACTAAGCCTAATGATGAGCAATTTCTTGGAGATATGAGTTTAAAGCTTTGGGTAAACGATTCACTTCCTAACTTAGTAATGCAAGTTATCGATGCAAACTTGCTAAAACCAAAAGATGGACACATAACTGTGAAGCTGCAATGTGTCTCATCTATTATGGAATTAGCTTTGAGTTGCAATGCTGATTCACCTGAAAAGAGGCCCAACATGAAAGATGTTATGGTTGCACTCAAGAAGATCAAACTTGACTTCCTTGCAATTCATGAAAGGAATTGAAACATCAAAGTACTCATTTTACTTATCTTTTTTTATTACTAAACTAACTTTAATAGTTATTCAATAATTTTAACATATTTTTATATTTCATGTTTTTGCAATGATTTTCAGGTCTATCAAAGGTTGGAGTGATATTGGTAACGTCTATACTTCAAATTATCCGATCTTAAAGTAAGACATTATCATGATCATGGTTTTACTCATTAACAGTTTGTTTCGGTACTCAGTCTAACATGTATTTAATTAGCTAAATCAATATTTAAAAGTCTTTTGTGGCAGATTGTAGTGGTCACATTGTCCTTACTACATGATATTGTATTATTGTGTCATAAATGTATTGAACTTGGACGAATACAATTTGAATTAAAGATGAAGGATTTTGTGTTCTTTCTTTTCCTTTTTTTTATGGAATGAAGTGAAACAGGCATATAACGAATCAGATATGCTCAAATATGGTAATACTACAGTAAAGGAGCTTTCTTGAGTAGACATAGTTGACGTCTCTTGTCTAATGAGTCGGTCAGTTTGGAAGGTGGTAGTAAGATTCAAATGACTTTCGAAACTTGGGAAGTAATTGAAGGCCTCCCTTGTACACGGATCCAATCTACCTTCACCGATTGCGGTAGCCATTGAAGGAGATATATCTCTAATGACAGTTATATAAGGGTAGAAATGTACATCTTTCAGACAAAAGTTATACTTTCATTTAGCAACAAAAAAATAAATTATGGCACATATATATAACTAAGGAAAAAATGATCGAGGCTTTAGAGTTTAGAGTATGCCCATGATTGTTATTTCTAACATGCAAAGACTTGCCACTAACACAATTTGTATGACATTAACATTTAACTAGTCAAGACAAACAGAAAGAAAGGATACGGCCCCAGGAAATCAATCTCATTGTTAAGAGATTGGAAAATTGTTTCTGGAAGAGGTTTAATGTATTTGAGGCTCTTTGAGAGGGCATCATATATATCTGTAGTGGATTCAAATTGTGCATTTATTACTACCACAAAATTCAAAAGAAAATGGATGTCAGCTTATGAAAAGTTGTACATGGCATGCTGGAAAACTGCCATTGCCTCTTTGAAGGATTCTAAGTAATCTTCAGGCACTTGGTTTCCCTTCTCAAATTTGATGGTGTATATCAGCTATATCTCTGAAACTTTACAAAAAAATGAAAAACTTTTAAAGAACATTAGACTTAATAGATCATTAGTTAAAATCCTTCCCTCTGAATGGAGTTCTCTTTAGACTTAATAGATCATTAGATTGTTATTTTATAGAAATTTACTACTGATTTGAAAACTTAAACCATTCACAAAACTGCAGACTAGTAACACTTAAATTGAGAGTACGTTCTTTTAAATTACTAGTTCTTCAAAATTGATTTGAAGTTTATATGTTTTCATGTGAATGCACATGCAACAGGAGCTTTCAAATGGTCTAAAGCAGCATGCATTTCTTAATATGGAAAAAAGAAATGCTAGTAACAACAACAGTTCACTTTTCAAAAGAATTAAGATATGCTTACTCGGTCTAAGTTCCGATACTTGGAAACCAAAGAATAACATTTTGACATCCCTATTCTAGATGGAAGGAAGTCGCAGCCAGCTAGGACACACATACCTGCAATATAAACTTCTACCTTAAACCAAATGAATTTTAAGATAATATAATTCATATTTATAGCTTAGTTAATGGGAGCACAATTATACTGACAAAGAAAGGTCTTTTCATTTACATGTAGAATAGAATTCGGTTTTGATATTGGCTTTAATTTAGGGAAATGGTTTAATTGAAGGAGGAATCTTAAACCAGATCAAGTCCTTACAAATATATACATATTAAGAAGAGCTGCATAAGTGTCACGCACAGGTGATTACCTATGGACAAGTTTCTATCAAAATTACGGAAGGAAGGTACACAAGCTACCGAATTAAAGACCTTGTCCAGCACTATCTCCTCACAATTGCCTAACCGGTCCATCATAAAAATAACCTGCCCATGGCCCCATTCAAATCAAAACAAGACAACAGGAGATAAGTAAATCTCCATCTGGACGTACAAAAGTTTAATTAAAATCTTACGGATGGGCAACCATAGGCCAGCAGATCACTATCCTCTGATATTACTGCTGCTATTCCTCCTTTTTCTGGTTTAAGAGTAGACTGGTACTGGTACGCTTACTGCGCATCAGCCTCACATGGAGCTACGACAAATTCAATGTCCTCTTATCTCAGAATCTGGAGTAGCAATTTATGTAACCAAAATAAGAACCTAAAATATAGTAATTTTTTGAGTCCAGCAAAAGAAATTTTGAAATCACTTGGAACAATGTCCAAAAGCTTTTGTGGACAGACAACGAAAATATTGAAAAGATTATATTGAAACTATGTGGATCTGAGTACCTGAATCAGTTGATGTGCCATTGCTGGTGTGATACTCACTGCCCTCTACATGTCAAAAAGAAGATATTAATGCATGAAAAGTAAACTTCTTAGTGATTTGACAATGCAGCCAAACATTACTTCTGGTTATGTATAGGAATAAAGAATTGAGAACAACCTATTAAAGAACAAAACTTGATTCTATTACATGAATTTAAGGTAGCAATAGAGATGTTTTGGTGTTTGAACCGACTTTAAAAGTCAACCGTCAGTATTACTCGGCAATTTTGGATTCAAGTAGATTTCTAATAGAGTTTAATTGTAATACATTGGAAACAAGAAGCTCTCCTTGAAAATTGTAGTAGTCAGAAAGAGTTTTTCGTGGGCGGCCAACTTTGTGGATCAACTAAATCAGTCCTTCTGGGGCGACAGTGGTTTGTCGACAAGGGCAGCGACGGATTTTTTTTTTTAATGACTCCTAAATAATTTATAAGATTTATTGGAACTAAAATTTTTACATAATCCAGTGATTTGAGTGTCATTTGGATACATATAAAAAACTTAATCCACTTAAAATACTACTAAACACAGCTTAACTCAACCAATTAAAGAGCAGCCGTCAAAGAATAGGGAATTCCTTGATCTCTTGGCCTTTTAAGACCAACTAATCCACTTAATATTGGTTCACAAATATGTCCAAATAAATCCTTGAATTTCTTTCCAAGAAAGCCATACCTGCAAGATCAAATTAATTTTACAAATACTTCATAAAAGGATAGGTGATTGTTTGATTCGGAAATGGGAATTTCATTGGCCATTATATATAAAGGAAATTAAAATTAAGTCCTTATGGTTTCTTACCAGTTGATCCTCATTCCAGCTAAAAGAGTGTCGGTTCTCTACGGTCCAATCAATTGAATGAAATTTAGCAATTACAGCAGAAGTAACTAATCTGGCATGCCGTAGAGCAATCATCAACAAAATCAGGGTAATGTCCCTAAAACCAAGAAGTTCAAATGATAATACTTAGTAGAGTAAACTTAATTGGAAACTGAAGAGAAAAACTGCATGATATTGGTAGCTTACTTTGACCATATCACAAACAGCTTTGTGCTTTTTGACAAATAAGGCTTTCAGAAGGGAGAAACCTGCCCAACAATTTCGGACATCACCTGATATAGGAACCCCAATTTCATATATCGTGTTCAAGAAGCCCATCTTCCAAAAGCTTAACTTTGGTTTTAATAATTAATTTCTATAGTTTGAATATAAAAAGGTCAAGTGGGAGTATTAGCAGAACACTCTTTATAGAAATTATCTATGTGAGTGAGAAGGGACTACTTCAATGAAAATGACGAAGGCTAAATTCTCTAGCACACTCATGAAATCAGGAGGTGTCCAATGTCAAAATGTATACAACAATCAGAACCAATAAAATAAATTAAAAAATACAGTGTGAATTCTGTTGACTCAGTTTACACTAAAAGATTAAACAGTTCAAGACATCACGTTCACTGAGCGGCCAGTAAATCTGATAGTCTTTCACTAGAAAAGGTTCAAGGCCACAAGCTACCCTTACCAATTCAGAAAAAATTTTCACCGATATTCTCTCAAAGTTTGTTTGCATATTCATTTGCATTAATCTATCCAAATTTCATTCATGTTGGGGATTGTTGGATATATATATATATATATATATATATATATATATATATATATATATATGAATGAGAAATTTATCTTAAATAAAATTGTGACGCCCCCAAAATTAGGTATACATCACCCATCTTGGGTCGTCAGATACATAGTACAAAATACAAATACAACTTACTAATACAACTGTCGTGTACAATACGACAAAACATAAACTGTGAGTTTGAATACAAATATTATCTTCTAGAGAGTATTCATACTCAAAAGAAGTCCTCATTACATTTATTAACACACCATTACATAGAATAGTGAGGACTACTAACTAATACTATCATTCGGACCATCACTCCGTTCCCCGACTTGCCCCAGCTACGTTCTCATTTCCTGAAGAGAACAGTGAAAGAAAGGGTGAGCTCAACTAGCCCAGTAAGAAATATTATGACTAAGATAATGCAGAATAAATTATCATTAGCCTTCAACAATGTTAAACTGATAAAATATAATAGACATCAAGTTTAACTGTAGCGGAACAAGCAATCCATTAAAAGAGTCAAGTAGAAAATAAACTCTACTATCTTTTATGATTTAAAAGATTTTCCAACACTGTGATCGCTGGGACTCAGCTTAATAAAATAATCCACATCATCGAATCACCCCTGCACTACGGCCAAGGATATTCGTATATTCATTAATGGTCATGATCATGCCAACAACTGTCCATCAATGCACTACGGGCCAATGAGGACTTTTACCACATCATTTGTAACATTACGGTCATGATTATACCGAATAATCCCTGGTCATAATCATACCAAGTCCATCTATGCACTACAGGCCACAGATGACTTTCAACATTTTATAAACATGAGGATGATGACAATGATATAAGAATTCAATAAAACAAGTTCAAGAATTAATTTATCCAAGAATTAACAACGTCCAAATTGTCAACATGATACTGCTTTGTGGAGTAAAATTCAAGAATACTTAGAAGAATATTTTCATGAAAAGATACTGGATGAAACGCAATTATCAAGGATATTCCACAAATTTCACGGAGTATAGAAGTCAAAACTTAACCAACTGAGTACAATAAAGAATGGAATAACAAAAGAAATCACCATGCATGCGATAGACCGCACAGACAGGTTATTCCAACAGAATAATAAATAATGGAACCAGGTCCGGCGTAAACGCACAGACAGGATATTCCGACAGAATAATAAATAATGGAACCAGGTCCGGTGTAAAACACACAGACAGGATATTCCGACAGAATAATAATAAAAACGGAACCAGGTCCGGTGTAAAACACACAGACAGGATGTTCCAACAGAATAATAATAAAAACGGAACCAGGTCCGGTGTAAAACACACAGACAGGATGTTCCAACAGAATAATAATAAAAACGGAACCAGGTCCGGTGTAAAACACACAGACAGGATGTTCCAACAGAATAATAGAAGAATGTCACCAAGTATAGGGTAGACCGCGTATACAGGTTATTCCAACAGAATAATAAGAAATGGAATAACAACAGTTCTCTTCATGAATAAGAAAGAATAACACCCCTTACCGTTTTAAAGACGAGCTGAAATAAGGAAGTAGTTAAGTAGCAGAATACTCTTCTTCTCTCTCTCTATAGTTTCTCTCTATAGTTTCTCTCTCTAGAGTTCAGTGAATTCGTAAGAAATAATGAAGGAATGAGCTGCTATTTATAGAAAAATAGAATGCATAGTAACTAATCCATGAACGGTCCAGATTGATTACTTTAATCTGACGGTCCATATTTAAAGAAAAATCTTTTAAATAAAATATAATATATTCTATTTATAGAATAACTTTAATAAAGTATTCTGTTTTATATAAAAAGATGTTTCTGTTTTATTACGTTAATAATACGAATAAAACAAAACGTCATTATCGCTAAATAATTCATATTATTAACTGACAATAATTGAATCAAACTGAGTGACTTCTCACATAAGCATTAATAATCAATACCGTGTGCTACTATGCAACCACACGTATTACTGTACTTTTACTACCGAGTAGTTCAACAGTAACAATGGTAAAATTTCTGCCGTTATTTTTAATAAAATATTTTTGTCGTTTTCTCAATCCGACAATAATTTCGTTGTGGGGTCCACCAATGATTGTGTCGTTGTACGAATATTCCCTGTTAAAACGAATATTCCCCGACCAATCGAATATTATATAACAACTTGCGTACTTTGCAAAATTTATAAATATTACCCACAACTATAACATTATATCAAATTAACTCCATAATATTCAAAAATGATATTTATAGAAAATTCATCTTTATTTATAAAAGTTGGGGTCTTACAACCTCCCCTTCTTATGAAATTTCGCCCTCGAAATTAGGGTACGTACCTGGTATGTCGAAGAGGTAAGGATACCTTGATTTCATTTCAGATTCTAACTCCCAAGTCATTTCCTCAACATCGTGGTTTCTCCACAAAACTTTGACTTGAGGTATAACCTTGGAGCGTAGAATATGTTCCTTCTTATCCAAGATTTGAACAGGAACTTCTTCATACGTCAAATCTTCCGCTATTTCGTCCGGTTCTAACTCAATAATGTGGTTCGGGTCTTCCACATATTTGCGTAACATGGATATGTGAAAAACGTTATGAACACGAGACATACTTGGCGGTAAAGCGAGTCTATAAGCCACAGTTCCTACTCGATCGAGGATTAAAAATGGACCGATGAATCGAGGATTGAGCTTTCCTCTCTTTCCAAATCTCGTAACTCCTTTCCATGGAGCAACACGTAAGAACACATGATCTCCTACATCAAATTCCACGTCCTTTCGATGAAGATCAGCATAACTCTTTTGTCGATCTTGTGAGGTTTTTATACGTTGTCGGATCGTTTGAATCTTTTCTGTAGTCATACGTACCAACTCCGGTCCCAACAACGTTGCTTCACCCACCTCATCCCAGCATACTGGAGAACGACATTTTCTTCCATACAATGCTTCGAATGGAGCCATGCCAATACTTGCTTGATAACTGTTGTTGTAGGAAAACTCCACCAATGGTAAGAACTTGTCCCAACTTCCCTTGAAGTCAAAGACACAGAGTCTTAATAGATCTTCAAGAGTTTGAATAGTCCTCTCTGATTGTCCGTCCGTCTGAGGATGATATGCTGAACTAAATCGTAACTCCGTGCCCATAGCTTTTTGTAAACTAACCCAAAATCGTGAAGTGAATCTTGGGTCTCGGTCAGAAACTATGGATACTGGCATACCATGCAGTCTTACAATCTCGTTTATGTACATACGAGCAAGACGTTCAAGTGTATAAGTTTCTCGTATCGGTAAGAAATGAGCAGACTTGGTCAATCTATCAACAATGACCCAAATCGCATCAATACCTTGAGAAACCCTGGAAGACCGGTAACGAAATCCATGGTAATGTGCTCCCACTTCCATTCTGGAATTTCAAGTGGTTGCAATGGACCTTTTGGTACTTGATGCTCCGCTTTGACTCGTTGACAAGTTAGACACCTTGAGATAAACAACGCTATCTCTCTCTTCATATTGCTCCACCAAAATGTATGACGAAGATCATGATACATTTTGGTACTTCCAGGATGGATTGCAAACGGTGTGTTGTGCGCCTCCATCATGATTTCATACTTTAAATCAGGGTTGTTAGGAACACAAAGTCTGGAGTTGACTCGAAGTATTCCTTCTTCATCGATTCTTGCTTCCGGCATAGCACCTTCTTGCACTTTCTTCCTCATACGCATCAGCTCCAGGTCTGTAGCTTGAGCAGCTTTAACTTTATCGATTAAAGTCGGTTCTACTCGTATATTCGCCATCATCACATGGGTCCCTGGAGTCTTTAACTCTATCTCCATCCTTTGCAAATCACACAAAATGGGTCTTTGTGTTGACAATATCGCACTCGTACTTGCATATGATCTTCTACTCAATGCGTCAGCTACCACGTTCGCTTTTCCAGGATGGTATTGAATGGTATGATCATAATCTTTCAACAGTTCAAGCCAACGTCGTTGTCGCATGTTGAGTTCCTTTTGAGTGAAGAAATATTTGAGGCTTTTATGATCCGTAAAGATCTCCACCTTCTCCCCATACAAGTAATGCCTCCAAATTTTAAGTGCAAAGACAACAGCTGCCAACTCTAGATCATGAGTAGGATAATTCCTCTCATATTCCTTGAGTTGTCTTGATGCATAGGCTATGACTTTTCCATGTTGCATGAGAACGCATCCCAACCCTTTGCTCGAAGCATCACTGTAGATGACAAATCCCTCCGAGCCAGATGGTATTGTTAGAACAGGTGCTGAAATGAGTCTCCTCTTGAGTTCTTGAAAACTCTGCTCACATTCTTCGCTCCAACCGAACTTTGTATCTTTCCGAGTCAGCTGAGTTAATGGAGTAGCGATTCGAGAAAATCCTTCCACGAATCTCCGATAATAACCAGCTAAACCAAGAAAGCTACGTACTTCGGTCACTGATTTAGGTTGCTCCCAGCTTTGAATAGCTTCAATCTTTGCCGGGTCAACAGATATTCCACGACTTGATACTACGTGCCCAAGGAATGCTACCTCTTCCAGCCAGAACTCGCATTTCTTCAACTTGGCATAAAGTTTGTATTCACGAAGCTTTTGGAGTACCAGCCTCAAGTGTTGCTCATGATCTTCACGGCTTTTGGAATAAACAAGGATGTCATCGATAAAGACGACCACAAAGTGATCCAAATATTCCTTGAATACCCTGTTCATCATATCCATGAAGGCAGCAGGAGCATTAGTCAATCCAAAAGACATAACTAAGAATTCATAATGCCCATACCGAGTTCTGAAAGCCGTCTTTGGAATATCCTCAGTTCTAACCTTCAGCTGATGATATCCAGAACGAAGATCGATCTTTGAAAAGAATTGTGCTCCTTGCAACTGGTCAAACAGGTCATCAATACGTGGCAATGGGTACCTATTTTTGATGGTGACATGATTCAACTCCCGATAATCAATACAAAGTCGCATACTCCCATCTTTCTTCTTCACGAACAGAACAGGAGCACCCCAAGGAGAAGTACTAGGACGAATAAAACCAATGTCTAACAATTCCTGCAGTTGGGTCTTTAACTCCTGAAGTTCAATAGGAGCCATTCGATATGGGGCTTTGGAAATGGGTTTTGTACCGGGTTCAAGGTCGATACAAAATTCAATTTCACGCTCTGGGGGTAGGCCAGGAAGTTCTTCGGGAAATACGTCAGGAAATTTATTAACAACAGAAATATCATTCAAAGCTGACGTATTTTTGTTTAGATCTGTGACATGAGCTAAGAAAGCTTGACATCCGTTTTTCAATAAACGAATAGCTTTATGGCTTGAGATGACAGCGATTGATTTTAATGGTTTGGTTGCTTGAATTCGCATAATAGGTCGATTAGGAATATGAAAGCTAACAACCTTACGAAAACAATCAATTTTTGCATGATGAGTAGTTAACCAATCAATCCCTAGAATCACGTCAAATGCAAGTATTTTTAATGAAATAAGATCGACAGGTAATGTGTGGGTACCAACTTGAACCAAACAAGACTTATAAACCGTGGATGTAATGAAGGTTTCTCCCAATGGAGTTTCAACTGCTAAGTCAAAGTCTAATTTCTCCGGAATCAAATTTAATCGATGAGCGCAAGTAGGAGAAATAAAAGAATGGGTAGAACCGGTATCAAATAAAGTATAGACTTCGTTAGAGTTTATGATAAGCTTACCCGTGATGACCTCATTCGGGTTCCTTGCTTTCTGGGAGTTCACAACAAACGCTCTCCCTTGCACAACCGGTTTTGACTTTTCTGGGACGGCCTTTGGTGCCTCCATCCTAGCTGAATTTGTCTTCGGTAAACGACAAAATCGGGCTAAATGACCTTCTCTTCCACAATTATAACATGCTTTGGACGGCATCGCGCAGTTTGGACTGATGTGCCCCTCCCCTCCGCATTTGAAACATATGATAGGTGGTCGTTCTCCTTCCTTAACGACAGGTGCTGGTGCTGACGTCTTTCCATCATTGTTGAATCTCCTCTTCTTGAAATGCCCATTCTTATTATTTTGGCCCTGATTACCACCGAAGTGGTTACCATTTCTGGCCTGTTGATTCCCTCCACGCTTGTTGTCACCGCTTCGATGACTGCTTTCACTGGTATTATCATTTTGCCGGCTGCTCTCTTTTGGTTGCGTTGTCTCGTTATCGCGCTCCACCAACTGAGCCCTATTTACAACATCTGAATACAAACACAGTTTATGAGAAACAAGATGTTGACGTATCTCCGGCTTCAAACCTCTTAAAAACATCCGCGTCATTCTTTCTTCATTATCCACCAGGTGGGACGCAAACCGGGATAACTCCGCAAATTTTGCCTCGTACTGCGACACGGTCATATTATTCTGCTCCAATTTGATGAACTCCACCTCCTTCATGTGACGAATACTCTCGGGAAAGTATTTGTCGTTAAACAGCTCTTGGAACTTCTCCCAAGACATCTTCAGTGCGGCAGGTTGAGTACGCTTTATCGATTTCCACCAGTAATCTGCCTCTCCTCGCAACATAAAGGCGGCAAAGGGAACCTTTTGCTCCTCGGAGCAACCCAAGACATCAAATATCTTGGTGATCTGCTTTATCCATGTTTCAGCTACAAGTGGTTTGGGTTCTCCCTTAAACTCCGGTGGTCCCAGCTCCTTAAACTGTTTAGCGGTGACCGCCTGAGAGTTTCCAGTATTTCCACCTACGTTGTGGACAGGAGCCGCTTTCACCTGTTGTTGCATGAATTGCATAAAACCTCTGAACATTCCATCATTCATCATCTGGTCAGTGTTGTTGTTTGCATGAGGATTGTCACCTTCCTGATGCACATTATCCTGATTATTGATATGTGGTGAATCAATAATCGTCTGTGCTCCATTGCTATTCTCAACATTCTCAGATGCCATTTTCAGATACTGCCACAAAATAAAAGTTAATTGATATGTCATATATTATCCTTATATTATGACCGACCAATTAAATACCATGCAAATAAACTTAGGTAGGTCATACTAGCGAAGGAATTCCCCGTCTCTCCCCTCCTAGTTCTATTCTCACATCTTAGCCAGGGATCATATCCCTAAGCTCTGATACCAACTGTGACGCCCCCAAAATTAGGTATACATCACCCATCTTGGGTCGTCAGATACATAGTACAAAATACAAATACAACTTACTAATACAACTGTCGTGTACAATACGACAAAACATAAACTGTGAGTTTGAATACAAATATTATCTTCTAGAGAGTATTCATACTCAAAAGGAGTCCTCATTACATTTATTAACACACCATTACATAGAATAGTGAGGACTACTAACTAATACTATCATTCGGACCATCACTCCGTTCCCCGACTTGCCCCAGCTACGTTCTCATTTCCTGAAGAGAACAGTGAAAGAAAGGGTGAGCTCAACTAGCCCAGTAAGAAATATTATGACTAAGATAATGCAGAATAAATTATCATTAGCCTTCAACAATGTTAAACTGATAAAATATAATAGACATCAAGTTTAACTGTAGCGGAACAAGCAATCCATTAAAAGAGTCAAGTAGAAAATAAACTCTACTATCTTTTATGATTTAAAAGATTTTCCAACACTGTGATCGCTGGGACTCAGCTTAATAAAATAATCCACATCATCGAATCACCCCTGCACTACGGCCAAGGATATTCGTATATTCATTAATGGTCATGATCATGCCAACAACTGTCCATCAATGCACTACGGGCCAATGAGGACTTTTACCACATCATTTGTAACATTACGGTCATGATTATACCGAATAATCCCTGGTCATAATCATACCAAGTCCATCTATGCACTACAGGCCACAGATGACTTTCAACATTTTATAAACATGAGGATGATGACAATGATATAAGAATTCAATAAAACAAGTTCAAGAATTAATTTATCCAAGAATTAACAACGTCCAAATTGTCAACATGATACTGCTTTGTGGAGTAAAATTCAAGAATACTTAGAAGAATATTTTCATGAAAAGATACTGGATGAAACGCAATTATCAAGGATATTCCACAAATTTCATGGAGTATAGAAGTCAAAACTTAACCAACTGAGTACAATAAAGAATGGAATAACAAAAGAAATCACCATGCATGCGATAGACCGCACAGACAGGTTATTCCAACAGAATAATAAATAATGGAACCAGGTCCGGCGTAAACGCACAGACAGGATATTCCGACAGAATAATAAATAATGGAACCAGGTCCGGTGTAAAACACACAGACAGGATATTCCGACAGAATAATAATAAAAACGGAACCAGGTCCGGTGTAAAACACACAGACAGGATGTTCCAATAGAATAATAATAAAAACGGAACCAGGTCCGGTGTAAAACACACAGACAGGATGTTCCAACAGAATAATAGAAGAATGTCACCAAGTATAGGGTAGACCGCGTATACAGGTTATTCCAACAGAATAATAAGAAATGGAATAACAACAGTTCTCTTCATGAATAAGAAAGAATAACACCCCTTACCGTTTTAAAGACGAGCTGAAATAAGGAAGTAGTTAAGTAGCAGAATACTCTTCTTCTCTCTCTCTATAGTTTCTCTCTATAGTTTCTCTCTCTAGAGTTCAGTGAATTCGTAAGAAATAATGAAGGAATGAGCTGCTATTTATAGAAAAATAGAATGCATAGTAACTAATCCATGAACGGTCCAGATTGATTACTTTAATCTGACGGCCCATATTTAAAGAAAAATCTTTTAAATAAAATATAATATATTCTATTTATAGAATAACTTTAATAAAGTATTTTGTTTTATATAAAAAGATATTTCTGTTTTATTACGTTAATAATACGAATAAAACAAAACGTCATTATCGCTAAATAATTCATATTATTAACTGACAATAATTGAATCAAACTGAGTGACTTCTCACATAAGCATTAATAATCAATACTGTGTGCTACTATGCAACCACACGTATTACTGTACTTTTACTACCGAGTAGTTCAACAGTAACAATGGTAAAATTTCTGCCGTTATTTTTAATAAAATATTTTTGTCGTTTTCTCAATCCGACAATAATTCATTTGTGGGGTCCACCAATGATTGTGTCGTTGTACGAATATTCCCTGTTAAAACGAATATTCCCCGACCAATCGAATATTATATAACAACTTGCGTACTTTGCAAAATTTATAAATATTACCCACAACTATAACATTATATCAAATTAACTCCATAATATTCAAAAATGATATTTATAAAAAATTCTTCTTTATTTATAAAAGTTGGGGTCTTACAAAAATCACTGGGTGTGACCTTTAGAAAGGGTGTGTTTGGTTCATATCTTTTCAAATTGAAAAAGTATCTTTTCAAAGGGATGTAATCTTATCAAAAGGATATAACCTTTTCAAATGGATGTATCTTTTCAAAGAGATAGATCTTTTCAAATGGATGTAACCTTTTCAAAAAGAGGTATCTTTTCAAAAGGATGTATATCTTCAAAGGGGTATTTGGTAACCTATAAATATGTTCTAAATCTACCCAAAACAAACACTTCAACTTGAATCCTTCTCAAGTATTTTTTTAAAAAAAAAACTAAATTCATTTTTCATTCATTAAAAGTCATTGAGAGTATTCAAATATTATTGGTTCGTGGAACTCTTCCATTGAAGTGTTTCTTGTGAGAGTTGAAGACCATTTTATCCTAAGAAGTAGACGTCATTGTTCCATCCGTAAGCATCGACAGCGGAAACGAAATCTGTTTTAAGGAGAAATTGTCCAACAGTTGACTTAGTTTTAAAAAATTTATCAATTGCATTTAGTAAGTTTTTATTATAACATTGTTTATGAAGATTTCTGTTTATAGTATATAATTATTATTGGAATAACAATTAATCTATTAATAAATTTGAACTTTTTATATTCTCTTTCTTTCACTTTTACTTTTCTTAATTTGTGTAAAAAATATACTTTGATCATGTAATAAATGTCTGACTTTTGTTACCTGAAAGGAACTTAAAATACATTAAAACAATAATCTTTTGGTTACAAAAGATTACACAAAAAAAGAAAACACAAAATAATGTGTATGATAGTAATTAATTATAACCATTAGACCACCCATGTATGATGAAGTATAAATAATTATAATTCGACACATTATTTTGTATTACTTTTTTATAAATTTTTTATCACCATAGCATTAAAAAAATAATATTACCATGATATTCACATAATTCATTCCATAAAATACAGAATTATTTGGAGCTTTTAAGAGAAATTGATGTGGAACTACCATATTTCAACAAAATATGATTTTTCATCAAAAATGAAATCAATGGGCTTTGTAAAATCAATATATAGTATAAGATCACTAGAGACTTTTGAGTAAAAGTAAAACCAAAAATATATAAGATCACTAGCATATATACAGTAAACTCCTATTTAGGAATGCTCTATATAAGAATAACCTCTACAATATTATAAAAAAAATTGGTCTCAATTTGGGCCAGTTATAAATAAGAATAACATCTAAATTGTAATATGTTATATACATTTTAAGTCTTGTATTAAAAAACTATACCTCTATATAGTAATAATTTCATGTATATATATATATATATATGAGAGAGAGAGAGAGAGACTATTAATATTAAAAGACTACATTTTCTATAAAAGACTACATTTCAAATAAAGAACTACATTTTTCTATAAAAGACTACATTTCCTATAAAGGACTATATTTTTCTATAAAAGACTACGGTGATGTTTGTTTGGGTCTTAATGCCTCTTAATAAGTGTCTCTGATTCGGTCAGAGGCACAACTTGTTTGGTAAATAATTTTAAGCCTCTTAATACCTCTTAATCGATAAGATTCAAAAATAATTCTATACCATTCAGAGAAGCATCTGAGCGAGTTTTATTTTTTTTTGGACAAAAATAGCCTCAATAATATTACAAAATCCTTCCTTTATCACCATACAATTTTAACCTACTGATTTTCTCTCCCTTCACGTGACCATCGACCGGAAGAGAACGGAGAATGCGAAGGTGGATCCACTTTTCTGGCTCGGCGGGGACGGAATCGAGGTGGGAATTGAAGAGAACGGAGGGGGGAGAAGGATTGGAGCCTGGCAGAGTGAGGAGGAGAAGGGGTTTGTAATATGGGGAAGAAAGAGAGAGGGTTTGGATTTTGATATTAGGGATTGATTGGGCTAGTTTGGTGAGGAAGGTAAGTAACAGCGGAATTGTAATCTGGGGTTGGGTGGGCTGTGTTGATTTTGAGGTATTGTTGGAATCGAGTTATAGGCGTGTCTTCATCTTGCTAAATTTGTTGATTTTGATGGGATGGGGCAGTTGAGAAGAGAATTAAAGTGAGAAATGAGAGGAGAGAGAAGCCGGAATGGAGTAATTTGGGCATGGTGACTGGTGAAGGGAGTGGAGAGTGAAGTGATTTGAGGAACTGAGCAAGTAAACTGCTAAGGAAGTGGAAGAGGCATACTGTTTGTTTGATCAAAGATTACAGATTTGCTGTTGCAAGCAATATAAGCTGCTCCAACAAAGTCAACAACTATGGTGGGGGTTTTTTTTTTTTGGTTTTTTTTAAGTGGTATTATATACTATGGAGTGAGAATTTAGAATCAAGAGGTGGGGTTTGATGCTGCATTATGGTATGTAAATGGTAAATCGAAGTAAATAATAGAGTTTTGTGTGTGTGTGTGTGAGAGAGAGAGAGAAACAATTAATAGTTTACCACTAATATAGAAAGAATATCAAACAACTACTAATATAGAAAAATATTAATAGTTTTAGAAAAATTATTTAAAGGGTTAAAATGGTAAAATATTGTTATTTAAACATTTTAGAAAAATTAATTATCAAACAATATTTTTTCATTCAGACACAATTCTGGACATGGACTCTATATTATTTAGCTGTCTAAACTGTTCAGGTCTTAACACTCAATTTTATCAAACAACACCTACATTTTTTATAAAAGACCATATTTTCCTATAAAAGACTACATTTCCTATAAAAGATTACATTTTCCTAGTTTGAAAATCTAAATAATTTATGTTTTCTTTAATTTTTTTCTATTGGATATTTTTGGGTGTTCGGAAAATATTTTGTGTCAATACCTCAATTTAGTAATAACCTTTCAATTAGAATACAAATAGTTTGGTCCCAAGTCTATTCCTAAATAGAAGTTCTATATTCTGAAATAGACGGAATATGCAGTACACAATTTCTCTTCCTATACAACTTAATCTTAATTTATCCAGTGCATTAATTTGGTAACAAGAGTAGAAAACTTCATCAAACAAAATAACTAGTTGAATACATCTTAATCAAAGAAGAACCCAAAGCAAACTTCTGATCTGTACAGCAAATGAAAAAATCTAACTAGATCCCCTCTATCTGGCTTGAAAAGATCAGTACTCCCAGCAGAAAAAGATAGAAAACACACACACACACACATATATATATATACACTCACATCTGACAAGTAGAAAACATACATAAATAGAAAATTAGAAAATTGGGCAATGCCTTGACACAAGTATTTGACTTTCCTCGAGGACCGTGTGCTAAAAAAGCTAGGTATTTGGATTTTGGAAGAAACACAAACTAAACTAGATGCCATATATATAAAGAGTGAATAAATTTGGCATAGCATCTCCTTGTTGGCAAATATATACTTTTATGTAATATTTGCTCATAACACACAAAATAAAGATCCGTAGATATATATATATATATATATATATATATATATATATATATATATATATATGAAAAAAAGACAAAATAAAAGGATCATAAAGAAGGAGAAGTGTAGAGCTCCCTTCAATCCAAACTAGGATTTAAAGATGGGTAATGCAGCTCCTGACATATGCAAGCCACAAGCCTATCCTCCATAGATGGGATAATAGGGCTGAGGGATCCATAAATCAGCAGCTCTATCTTCCCACTAAGTTCCTCTATTGGACTTCAAGGAGCTCCACTCAAAACTCTCTCTCCCTCTCTTTCTCTCGCTCTATATATATACTCAAATACTTGCTATTAAAACTCACAGTCAGAAACCTCAAAAGTACAATTTAGAAAAAACGAAATGCAAGAAACACCTTTTATTGTATAAAATCCATGAAACCACAAAACCCAACTCTTCATGCAACATCTTCATGAAGAAAACCTCATAGAAACAATCTTTACTTTTTCAAAACCCTAGTTAAAATTCAAGAAACAATTAACTTAATTGGATCATATATACAAATTAAAACAATGAAGCCCATTACGCTATGACACTTATATATGAATGAGGAAAAACAATCAAACCCAACTGTTCATGCAACACACAGATCCAGAAAACGAGAAACTCATAAATTCAATAGATCCATGAGAATTAACCAAAACCCAATAATAATCTCAAGATTCATCAACAAAAACTCATGATTAATCTTTATCATCAAAACTTAAAACATATATAAAAGATTTAGAAACAAAAAACAAGTCATTTCTTAGAGTAAGACCAAACTTTCTCATTACAGTACTTACTACGATATATGACGAGATGAGGGTAAATTAATTAGGGATCGAGGTGGGTTTATATAATGAAAATTTCATGCTAGGGATGAGAAATGATGTTGGGTCATGGGTGGTTGGGAAGAACTGTTTTCTTTTCTTTATTTTCTTTTCTTTGTTACATCTACCATTATTACTCTTTACTACTGTTCACTGATGGCAATTAAATCTTGGGAAAAACGCTAGCCATTTAAATACTTTTGGTGAGATTCCCTGATAATCATATGCCTCTGTCACCTCGCCACCCATCATGTTTATGATTTTCTTTCAATAAAACACACTTTATTTTACCGTTAGATTGACTGGCAACGACAGAGCTTAACGAGCGTGAGCACTATTTTTCAATAACTTTGCCAAAAATGGTGTTGCATCCTCCACTTTATTTCCCTGCATATATACTATTCATTGTTTAAAATTTTTGGGTCATATTTGTTTGTAAAAAATATATTTAGGTTTAAACTATTTATCTTAATTTAAAATTATTTTAAACTATTTAATTATTTGACGAGGGATTATTTGTCCATTAATGTGAGACCATTAGTCCCGTAAAGACATTTGATAGTTTAAAATAGGGGACTATTAATCTCACATTAATCATGAAATTATATAATCCCTCGTAAATAACCTTAGAAATGAAAAAAAAAATAGCTCATGAGTCTATTTAAAAGACTATTAATCTCCATCACAAAATAAATAATTTAAAATAACATTAAATTAAGACATATAATTCAATCTCAAACATATATTTGTAAAGAAACCTAGCCTGTTTTTCAGAGGTGCATAGTTGGGCATGTGCATGCTAGAGGTTGGATACTGTGTCTGATAAAATTTTGTTTTGGTAATCTAGCTATGTGTAGATACTATTGGAATTGAAATTGTTATTAAGAAATTTGATAATTTTATAAAACTGTTTTTATATGAATAATTAAAAAAATCATATTGATGTGAAAAAGGTCTAGAAAAAATAATAATTTTCTACTATTTGAAGAGCTTCATATTGTTAACACTTGATGAGTTTTACTCTCCTATATTATCCTTTACTAGTGTTTACAATGATAGCTAGCATTTATCTATTAGTACTTCCAAAAGTATTATTATTTTTGGTATATTACATTTAAATCTCAAACACTATATTTATGAGTTAAATAAACTGTATTTAAAATTAATTGAATCCAAACATAAATGACAGAGATTTTTTCATGCATAAATGAACCGAACTGCCTACATAAGAGCCCAATCCGATTCGGCTCAACTATACTAAACTTAAATCGAACTCAAAGAAACTCATTTACCCTTTTAATTATTTATACGAGCTGAGTTCAAATAGTAGTGTCCATTTCGAATTCAGCTCAAGTAAACTTGACTCATTTAACATTTGATTAATAATTTTTACAATAATAAAATTAAACAAGTCTGAGTTTAAACTTGAGTAGGCTCGGCTTAAACTCAGCTCAAGTTTGGACTCAACTCATTTACTAAACGGGTCAAGTTCATATAGTAAACTTCAAATTAATTTAAAATTCAATTTGAGTAATTTAACTTTTAAACTTTGCTTGATTTTGTTGAGTGATAAACTCAAATATATAATCTTCCAATTTAAAAAAGAGATCATGTCATTAGACTTCTTAGCCTCCATCTCCTTTGAAAATTGAAATAATAAAGAAGACTATATTAAATCATTTCACCAATTTATTTATTTTTACTCTCTTTATTTATTTATTTTTTTGTCCTCTTCTTTTTATGGTAAATCATTCCACCAGATTTGAGTGGATCAGATTGTAGGGGAATTAAGCTAGTGTTTGTTTAACTCTTAATATCTCTTAACAACTCCACATTTGATTCGGTAAGTGGGTAAAATTGTTTGATAAATTTTTGTTTGCAGCTTATCGTCTCTTAATCGGTAAGAGGAATATATAAATTCAAATCGTTAAGAGTTGCCTCGATCTTAATAAAAAATTTACATTTATGGAGACTATATAAATATTGTACTCCCTCTATTTTAAATTTTAAGATCATTATTGATTTTTAAAAAGTCAATCTGAAATATTTTTAATTTTAAAATTGATATTTTTAAATTTAAAAGTCATTAAGGTGTTTTATATTTTTTAGTTACCAAAATAGCTTTTTTAGTTCAAATGTTATTTCGGTCAAATAATTTAATTTATTAAAATAAATGAACTATTCAAATCTTAATTACTCAATTTTACCAATCACATCTAAACCTGCCCATGAAAATCAGCTATACAATTTTATCTTAATTACTCAATTTGTTATTTTTATAAAAAAAAATAATAAAAAAAAAAACTAGATATACAAGTTCTCACATGTAATTCAGCTACGCAAAACGACGTTGTTAATTTAAGGAAAAGTGGACTCTTTCATATTTGCTTTAGAAAGAGAAATTGGTGAATCTAGTATTTGTTTTAGAGAGAAAAGGAAGTATGTATATATTTAGTGTATAACAGTGTTAAAGTGGGAGAGGCGAAGTTGGGGAGGGTTGGGGGAAGCCATAGAAATTGAATATGATTTGGAGAAGAAGTTTTGGGATTGACTCATGAACGCGGGTTCGACGAATGGTCACGGCGACTATTCAGTTGGGGTCTCGCTCACCGGTGAGCGAGTGGTTGCCCAACTCGCCAATGAGGACGGGGGTTGCAAGGGGGCAGCGTTCCGGGAAGCCAAGCGTAAAGTGCAATTGAGCTTAAGACTTTATTAGTAGTCCGGTCTTGAGTTTTAGTAATGTATTGAGCCTCATGTGATTGGGCTCGTGTTATAGTCGTTAGGATTTTTCTAGTTATTATAAAGTGTGTGAATCATTGTAGTGTGTGTGAGGTATTTAATGAATACATCACTAGCCAAATTGATGAACCTGAGTATATCGCGTGTTTTTAGTTTTTCGTCTTTTATATAATATTTGTATAATTACAATATTATTCATTCTTAAATTCTAACAACAAGTGAAAAGAGATGTTTCTCTCGTGGAATTTCTATCTCTTCCACCTTCTCTCTCGGATTAGATTTCTATCTCTTATGATAGATTTAACATATTAAAATATCAAATATTATATTACGTCACATAAAAATATTAAATACTCCATCCGTTCCTAAAAGATTGTCCTTTTAGAAGAAAAAATTTGTTCTAAAAAGTTTGTCGTTTACAACTTTCGAGGAGAATAAATTATTTATTTTCCTATCTTACCCTTACCTTCTCTCATTGTCCCAAGAAATTCTCTCTCTTGTATTAATAGTTTTCAACTTCCCATAAAGGGGTAGTGATGGAATTTTAAATAAATTTTACTTGGTAAATGATACTTTCTTAATCTATGTGTCAAAATCTTAAACGACAATCTTTTAGGAACAGAGGTAGTATGAGGTAGCAGTTTTACTCCCCAAGAGTCGGGTCATGAAAGGTGCACCTTTAACCTTGCTTCATCTCATGTAGGCTTTAAGATGTTATCTAGTAGTGATATACTCCATCCGTCCCTATTAAAATGACTTTTTAGAGATGGGCACAAGAATTAAGATAGGGAAATGATATTTTCACAACAATTTTTGATATTTTCACACGAAAAGTGTCGCTATAGATCCTATAGCGACGTTTTTTACATCTACAGCGACACTTTGCGTGTGGAAATATCATTTTCCTTAAGATAATGATTGGAAAGTATTAAATATAGTACTTAATTGTCTATAATACCCTTAAATTATTAATTTATCATAGTACAAGAGTTTAAAGTACCCAAAAAATAGGTAGGGTAATGAGGGGTAATTTTGGAAAAATTGTCATTAATTCTCCTAGATTTGAACAAACGTCAATTAATTAGAGACAAATAAAAAACTCTAAAACGTCATTTAAATAGGGACGGAAAGAGTATTAGTTATCATATATCTTAATTTTGTAAGTTTTTGCTAGTCTAGGAGATAGAAAGATGATGTTTGTGCAAAAAATATGCTTGAGATTAGACTACTATTTATCTTAATTTAACAGTATTTCGAACTATTTTACCCTATGATAGTACTTTAAATAGTCCAGTCTCGTGGACTATTTTTTGTCTTTTCTAAAATAAGGTTATAAAATGAGCAAACAGTTCGGACTCGATTCGTACTCATTTGACTAAAAGTTCGATTCGAGCTTGACTCGAAATATAAATGATTAAAATATGAGCAAATTTTAAAGTTCGATAAATTACTCGAACCTCTTCAAATTGCAGGTTTCTATTGATATTCGGACATATTGGTTTGAAAAGTTTAAACTGTTCGGGCTCGATTCTAGATCGTTCTCGATTCGGTAGCTAAATGAGTCTCAATCAAACCTTATTTTATACTCAATAAATTTTGTGAACCAAATCTAAGCAACTCGGTTCATTTACACCCTTATTCCTAAGGCTATTTATGAGAGATTATATAATCTCATGATGAATGTACAAATAATAGTCCCCCAATTTTTAAGTTATCAAATAATTTTATGGGACTAATAGTTGATTAAATAATCCAGTTTTAAATTAAGACAAAATAGTCCAATCACATGACATGACCCCAAGTTTATTCTATTTCTCATGGTGATCTGTTAATTTCGGAATGTTGTATTCTCCTGATGGTTGGGTATTTTTGATTTCCCTACCATTTTCAGAAGATTTGATGGGTTGGATACTTGATGGGGGTAAACGTATGTCATTATAAAAACTGGATTCTGTTGGATTGAAAAGTAGTTTTTGTAGGGATTGAAAATTCAGTTTAAACTATCAGTATGTGAAACTTTTTTGCAAATTTGTACGTTCCTGAAATAGAGGTGGTGAAAAATTATTGTTCCAGATTACACAAGTTTTTTTTTCCCTCCTTTTTCCTGGGCACCAATAAACTAATATATTATATATGGTGACAAATAATCCATATTTTTCCCAACTTAGTACCATAGATAGTCCAATTTGGGAGTGGTTAACATGAAATTAACTTCGATCAATTGACCAATATAATATCAACACGCAGGCGGAAGGTGATCTCTCGCCGCGTTTCAACACTGTATTGGTCAATTGACCAACTTACCATGAAGTTGACTTTGTGATAATCGGATCCGTCCAATTTATATATATTTTTTCTGGGTTTATACAAAGCTTCACAAGACATGTATATGATCCTAATCAATAGAGCAACAATTGCGTTAAAGGTATTCATCCAGCCTGCTTTTTACGCAACCCATATCAGTAATTTGAGGAACTCCACTCTTAAAATCATTCTGCAGTAGAATCAGATAATTGTATAGGACCATAGATTTCTAGTCTACCAAATGCAAACCTGTCAGCATCTAGGCCGGAATATGTGATTTGAAGATACGGATCTATAGCATTCACTCTATCTCCATTTTGTGCACAAGCAACAACAAATGTACACCAAGAACATACTATCTATTTATCCATGCCATAACAGACATTCAGGCAAATGTGATGTGAACATATAGATCTATGGCCTTCGACGATCTTCCATTTTATGCACAGGCAAGAACATACCATCTAAAATTCCATTCCATAGAAGACATTCGCACGAGCTTTATTGCTTTTTAAAGTACGAGTTCTTTGCAATAGTTCATGGGACAAACAAAAAACTTGAAAAAAAAAAAAGAAACAACTCTTCTATGACGGTTATAGTCAACTTTAACAAACTGAAACAACACCATTAAGAAGCATAGACTCGATTCAAATCAAAGGAGCAATAATTCAACTAAAGGTTCTTGCCTTAGTTCCAGAACCCAGCCTATATTGAAGTAAACCCCACGGGTGATTCAAAGGAATATTCCTCTTATCACCATTAATGCAACATATTGACAAAATGAATGTATACAACCATAAATTGCTGCTCACAATTTCATTAATAAAATCCTACACCAGGAAAAATGACTTACTGACTCCGCACTGAAAAGTAGTCTATCAATACTAAACCAATCAGCATCGAAGTATGAGTATGCAATTTGATGAAACATATTCTGTAGCCTTCGATGAATCTCCATTTTGAGCAGAACTACCAGTAATTGTACTGCACCAACACTGTCTAAATTGTCAAACCATAAGACATATTCAGCAGAATTCAGATTTCGGAGACTTGCATATTCCATGGGATATAAAAGCATTGGCCAATTTATCCTCGCATTGAACCCATCGAGAAAGTGTGACGGTAAAAAGGCTTCTTATTTATCACTTTCATCATAATAAATTCTATCTCTGTCAAATTCTTGAAGGGGTTGGTTTTCTTTCTTTTCCAATCACCACCCAACTGAAAAACAGTCTGTGCACTTCTGTGGGATACAGGGAGATGTAACTCTTTGATGGAAGTATTCGAAACTGTCACAAAATTGATAAGAAATGAGTTGCTCGAAAAGAAAAGAGGATATTTAAGCAAGGAAGTTTTCGGTCAGCAATGATGGATAAGAAACAATATAGATAGCGAGTGCATCCCATTATATTGAAATGATATTACAAAAGATGGGGATGATGGATCTCACAAAAGAAATATTGGACAAGGCATAAACCATTAAAATGTTCATTTATAACCATGCTTTTGTTTTGAAGCTTCTAAGAAATCACATTTAAGGACGTAACCTAGTTTAGCCTCCAAAATTAGGTCTCAAGTGCCTTTTGTGACACTAGAGAGTGTTTTGGCATAAAAGAAGGGTTCAGAGATATTTACCTCAGCCAAATGAAATACATTGATTTGAATGAGTAGATGACTAGTGGCAGATTGTATTTTCTAGAGTGGGGGTAAAGAAAGTTTTGAATGCAAAAGAAACAATTAAAGAGGAATTCAGAAACAAGAAGTCTCCATACATGTCATCCTGGGAAGTGATATATAATTTTTTGGAACAGTTACCCCCATAGCCCTCTTTATTCTGCACACTACTTTCTGAATCCCATATCTAACTAAATATCATCGCAATTCCTTCACACATGATATCACTGAATTTAACCAAACCGGCCTTTTAACTTCATTGTCCATTTTCGTTTTTCACAAGCCATTGTGCATCTTCATTTTCCTCAAAAACATCAAAGTCAGCACCATCTTGAGAATCTTCCAAAATTATGAAATTTCAATAAAAAAATTCTATCTCAACACTTTAGCTGCTTCCTTCAAAACACCACAATTCCCATGCAGCAACAAAAGAATTATCTGCAATCTTTTTCAGTTGTGCATCACTGAAAAAACAAGATTAACATCACAAAGAACATAATCAGAAATTGATTAAGGTATAAGATGACATAAATTAATAGCACCAAAGATTATTATTTTATTTTATTTTTGAAATTGCAGCAAAGATCTAAAGATTAATAAGTAAACTATTATATCAAATCTCAACTAAAGCTTAGAGCAAAGTTTCCCTGGACAGTAAGTTTTTTTATTTAGTGATTAAAGGGGGGAAATCACCTAACAGATAAACAGTATATTGCTCTTGCATATATATCACGAGCAAGATCTACAAGTTTTTAGGATTGAATTGATTATTATTGTCCTTTGCTTTTCTTCTTTTGAACCTTTCATTAAGTAGCTGAACTGAACCTTGGTATAACTCATTAATGTTACTCAAAGATATATGAGGAGCAAGAGGTTCTTTATGCAAGTTAAAAGTTAAAATAACTCGGTTGATGTTAAGACACATTCTATCACTTCTACATTCTTTTTTACATGCGACTTTTTACTCTCTCTTTTTTTCCTTCCTTTTATCAATTCTTTAAATAGCACTATTTGGCTAAACAGATATCATCTTATGTGGTGTACTAGTAGCAAAATTTAAGTTCTAAATGTAACTCTATCGTGTTACTTGTATGATATGTTCTTAAAATTATCAATTTTTTCTCAATAGATTTCTGAAAGCTGAAGCTCCCAAACCCCACCTATATGTGGAATTAACGAAAATTTGAGATTATATCCATCCTCCACGAGAACTTCCTCTTACAACCTGGATACTTCTCTTATGTAAGCAAGCAAGAGTATTTTTGAAGTCATTTTTTTAAAGGTAATAATTTTGATTATCTTTTACAGCATATTTTTGCAATATGCATTATATATATACACAAAAAAAAATTATTGGTTGTATTTTTATGTCACTTAAGATCTAGATTTATTCTCTTAATGAAGCATGGACATAGGCGGGGGACATAAATATGATACACTGCTGAGATGATCTCTAGAAAATCTAGAAGAGTAGGACACGTGCATGTTGAAGACACATTAATAAAAAGACTATACTTTTACATTAGTTAATTTATTCATAAAATTGAAACTATCATGACAGTAATTAAATTATGGAGCATTATTAGTTATAACCAATAATTATCATGCTATGAACATAGAAAGCAAGTGCAAATGCACACAAGTAAAGAGATATGGATATGAAACTAATACTCTCTCTCTCTCTCTCTCTCTCTCTCTCTCTGTATTTGTGATACACACTACAACAATTACAATATCTGTAATTGGTTTTCTCATGTCTTGTTTTGTGGCATAAAACATATCTTTTCTTACTTCTAGCCATTATACTTCACTAAATATTTTAAAACAAGATCATTTCTCTGGTTTCTTGGAGACATCATTTTAGTCCAGGATCATTTTAATGAATAAGGAACATTTAACATAACTACCGTCAAGTTTAAAATCTAGGATCATTATATTCAGCAGCTCAAATCACAAATAAGCCCTGAAGTTTATCCTGTTTTAGTCCATATACTTTAGTCCCTTTTTCAGTATACATTGGTTACAAAACAAGTGTTGGGGAAAACTCAATAATAAATTTCTGATGCTAGACTGAATTGGGTAGAAAGAGAGAAAGCATTTAGGTGCTGATTGTTCTGGAATTTGTGGCTGACATATAATGGGTTTACGGCTACAAAGGGGTTCACGGGTGTGGGAATTATTGATTGGTCTTTTAACTGGGGATGGAGGAGATGCAACTGCAGAAACTAATGAAAGAAGAATTCATGAAAGACATTAAGCTAGAATAAGAAAGAGGAGGGAGAGGCATGAAATTAGACTCACAAGACATAACACATAGGGTCCTTGAGCATCACACCTAAGATTAAGATATTTTTTGTACTCATTCATTCACTGCCTATTAATCCCTCTATTCCTTATTAACTGATGTTTTAGGACGTAGGAGATTGCACATGTATTAAGAAATGTCAATAACATCACAACTAATTGATTGAAATTGGTATAATATACCATTATCAACCTTGTATGCATATTATCAAAACAAGCCACTTTCTCTCTCCTCTCCATACGAACCATAAAATACAAGAGGGAGAAAAACAAAGAAGTTATTTTATTGGAATTGTTGGAAACATGAGAGAACTAATTTGTATATGATGTTAAAGGGTAATATACGAAACTTTAATTAGGAAAGACCAACATCAATTAGAAAGGAACAAAATTTCTTTCCTTTTTCAACGTCAGTTATTAAGAAATGGAGGTACGCACATATTATCTAAGGAGTCCTACGCGGACCGGTTTTTTGGACAAGGAAATTGGACCGATGGATCCAATTTTCCACTTTTTACTCCTTTATCTCTTTCTCACTCCACTTTTCACCCCAATTTTATCTTTCTCACTTATACCTATCAATTTTCCCTCCTTTCTTTATTACTTTATCAATACTTTTTTAGAAAGTAAATTGAGATGAGTTCATTTTTATTTCATGATAATGTGTATGTCTACTATTTATACCAAATTTTATTATTGTCAACTAGATTTTATTTTATTTACTTATTTAATGTTAATCCATTAAATTTATTTTTTACTTATTTAATATTTTTTTTCAAAAAAAATTTAAAAATATTGTCTAATCTTTTTAAACTTTTTTTTGAAAAAAAATAGTAAAGATTAACATTAAAAAAGTAAATAAAATAGAATCTAGTTAACAATAATAAAATCTGATATAAATGGTACACAGAACATTATCACGAGGTAAAAAGGAACTCATCTCAATTTTACTTTCTAAAAAAGTATTGATAAAGTAAGAAAGAGAGAGATAAAAGAAAGGAGGGGAAATTGATTAGTGTATAGAGTGAGAAAGAGAGATAAAATTGGAGTGAAAAGTGGAGTGAGAAAGAGAGATAAAGGTGTGATGTGAAAAGTGGTAAATTGGACCCGTCGGTACAATTTTTCTGTCTAAAAAAACTGTCCTCATAGACATATTGTTATCCAAGACTTAGGACCAAGTAGAACTTGGTGACCAAGCAAACTTGGGGACAAAGTAGTCTTAAGGCCCAATCACTTGTCGGACTCGGGTGCGGGTGTCGGATGCGGGTACGAATATAAGTGTCGGACACGTGAAGTCAAAAATAGAAGATACACGGATATGGATCCAAATTTGGGCACGGGTGCGGAGATACGTTATATTATAATTTTTTAATAATAATGTTTATACTGTCCAAATTCTTATAGACATGCATTTATCATGAAACTTCAGGGGTTGAAGTACAAAAATATAAAGAAACAGGGGCAGAATTGAAATTACTGAAATTTCAGGGGCTAAAATGAAAGAAAACAAAACTATAGGGACTGATATGTAATTTTTCAAGAGCTATTTTGAACTTTCAGAAAATCTAGGGGACTAAATTAAAAAATTATAAAAACTATGGGGTACCTAACTGTAATTTTTCAAGTATATTTTAAATCCAGATCTAAGACAAACTCGTAACTCTTGTTGAAGGAGAAGATCGGTTGGAGAAGAAGAAGAAAAAGGCGACAAACTCGTAACTCGTTGGAGAAGAAGAAGCAAAAGGCGATATGGTAAGTCTCACTTCTCTTTCTTCAGTCATTCCTCTTTTTTCCTCCTCCTTCCTCGTCTCTTCTTCTTCTCCGATGATGCTGCGTATCCGGATTTCTGTTGCCAGATCCCGTACGGATTCCACACCCGTACCAGTGTCGTGTCGTGTCGACACGGATACTCCACCAAAACATGGCGAGTCCGAGTAACACAGCCAATCACTAATGACCTGAACTCTTATTTGGACTTCCAAATCAACAAAAATACCACAGTTTTATTCCACAAGGTAAAGTTAACAAACTGCCCTTTGTGTATAAAACATAATAATAAAGTAAACTAAATAATAAATAGCAGCATATAAGCCTATAAAATAACATAACATGCGACTCCAATAATATTTCACATCAGCCCAATATCCACATAAATTTTCCCCTTCAAATATGATCTCTATTTGGCCAGTTTGGGTTGCATCGATTGGGCCCTGAAGTAACTTCAATTTTTAAGCAAACATTACTACAAATTTGGTTTGCAAAAAATTAAAACAACAATTTTCTTAAGCACATTGGTATAGCAACTCACCGAAAAAGGTTCCCCCTTATTAAAAATAATGTATATCCGTATCATACACGTTTATCATCCATATTTACCAAAAAGGAAAGATGCACATCAAGTCATCAACAAATGAACAAATAAACAAGAAAAAGAAGAAAAAGAGGTTACTTCAGGGTCCAGAAAATACCAAAAAAATAAAATGAAATTGGAATGCTGAAAGTAGGTTAACTTCAACTTTCAAGATATACATGGATATAAGCCCGAGAGCAGCAGTCCCATCTGTGAATTGAGGCAGTGCACAATTCATTATGCAAGGTTTGACAGAATAACGGCCTATGGGCTAGGGCTTAGGAAGCTAAAACATTTAGCTAGAATTCTTTAAATAGGCAATTATGACCCTAATTTTGTAATCTTTTACATTATTCACTAACAAATATTCTTCTTTTGAATATACCTATCAATGGAATATATAGTATATCTACCATAAATTAGTTACATATCAATTATGAAGAAAAAATAGTAGATAGAGAAACAGGGTTCACTCACAATTAAAACAACATCTTAATAAATAAACAAAGTACATACTACCTTAAGGAGAAAACGTCATGCAACATCGATTGTACACCATTTCCATTTCTTTCTTATTTGGGTTCCTTTTCTGGCAAAACACTAGAGGGTCCTCCCCCATCAATGCGACTTCCACCGGTCGTTGAAGCTCCGCCATCCAAGTCTATCCATGTCAGGTCATCATTTGGAGACAACGCCTTTTGTGCCTTGTCCACTATCCAGTCATCCATTGGGTCAATTCCATCAGTTACGATATTTTTAGTTACTCCAGAGTCAAAATTTTGTAATTGCATATTATAATGCAGAAAAGCCAAATCACAAAGTCTTTGTTGCTCTAGACGATTCCTCCCTTCATTGAGAAGTTTCTCCGCCATACTCCTATTGAGTGCATATCTAGAAGCACCATTACAAGTTTGGCTTAAAACTCGAATGGCTAATTTCTGTAATTCTGGACAGTTATCTCCATATGTGGACCACCAAATTGCTGAAGGCAAAGTTTACATGTTACCAAATTTAATACATAACTTGAAGCATATTTATAATATCTAAACACATAAACAAGAAAGAGAACACAAATCTCTAACCTGGAGAAACATTAGATCGTTGGGTGATGCCACTTCCATGACGAAATTCACCTTTGGCCTCTCGATATGGAACTAGCTGTGAGGTTATCGTGTCTTCAACCTGCGTACTTTCAGCCATACGGACGATACAGCACAATAGACCACTAACAACTTCTAGGTCAGGCAAGAAATCCGTTGAATAGAAGAGGCTTGGATTCAGAAAATAACCTGCAGAATGAAGATGACTATGGAGGTGATTGTTCCAAATATTATCTATCACTTCCCAAAATGGCATGTACTGAGACTTCTTGTTTCTGAATTCCTCTTTAATCGTTTCTTTGGCTTGGTCTAATGTTTCATATATGTACCCTAGTAGTTGGTTATCCCCCTTATTAATTAAATCCAAAACACGCACGAGGGGGATAGTTGCATTCAAAACGTTCCTGGCTTCACTCCAGAAAGAACAATCTCTCACTAGATCAGTTACTCTTTTTCCCTCATTTGTAGAAGCCCAAGTTGATGTATTCCAATCGGATGAGGTAAACATCTTATGTAAACTATCTTTTTCCAACAATATATTCTCCAGGGTCACGAAAGGTGCTGCAGACTTATTTTTGGACGGCTTAACTAAGTCACATCCGTTAGTATGATTCTTCAGAAGTTTCAAAACAAAAGCATGATTATAGATGAATTTTGTAATTGTTTTGGCCTTCAGTAATGTATCTTTAATCAGATTCATCATCCCCATCTCCTCTAACATCATTTCTATACAATGGGATGCACTCACTGTCCAAAAGATTGTTCGGTGTTTATCCATCAATTGCTGGCCTAGAGTTTGCATAAATACTGATGTAGAATATGAAATGATTTGAACCACATTCTTAGCACCAACTTCCTCCAAAACTTTATCAATAAATGAGTGCATAGCACAGAAGTCTCCAACAAAAGCTGAAATATCAAATGAATGTAGATAGATTGCTCCCTGTGGGCAATCTACTATAATATTAACCAGCTGTCGACCCTTTTCATCAACCCAGCCATCCAACACAATGCTACACCCTGTCTTAGCCCAAGAACTTCTGATCTCTTGCACGTAATGTTGCATCTCTTTCAGTTCACTCTGCAGGATCCACCCTTTCAACTCCTGACAAGTGGGAATCATATGCTCAAATTTAGAACCAAGGGTGGAATTTATCATTCTCTGAAGGCTAGGAACAATGGCAGCACTGAAATCAATGCCTGTTTCGTAAAAGAATCTGCCAATGCATTTTTTAGCCTGCAATAATGATTGATCTTCATTTCCACCAGCCGCTAGTTGGAACTCCATCATTCTATTGGGAAAAGCAATTGTTTTGGTTTCATTCTTTTCGGATACAGGTTCAATCTTCATGTGCTTGGTACTCCCAAACTCAGAAATCGAAGTGTTATCATGTTCAACATAATTGGTCTGAGGGCACCAATTCCTCTTCCAGGGAAGATTTGGGTGGTCGAGCTCTCCAACTTCCTTGCTCAAATATCCTTTTTTCTTTTCAACTAACACATTTCTCATCAGTTCCTTCACAGTTTCGGGAACTTCCTCACAAGGAGTTACATCTCCCCGTATACCACCTAAGTGGCACTTCAAACGGCTTGAGCCGCTTACAAATTTACCACAATAATTACATTTCATTCTCCCCTTATGCTTATCAACAACAGTTCCATGATCATAAACACTGACCGAGACTTCATTTGCAGCCATATTCTTGGTTGTATAGATGTACGAACTCTAAAACCAAACACAATTCATACACGAGTTAGTCCAATTTAGTTCATCGATAATTAATTAAAGTTGATTGAATAACATCAGTAATATTGATATAACAAGGAAACAAGGCATAATATGTAGTACTAATTGTCAAAGTTGACCAAATCAACAAATTGTAAGTATTGTGATCATTTTAAACAGTCAAAGAATTGATTCAACCTTTCAGATTTTTAATGCACAGTTCTACACAATGAAAATGGAAACATAATGTGCCACTTAAAATAGCTAGACCATTATAGAAAATCTGATCAGCCTTTCCTGCTGAAGAATATCCCCTAAAAAATCGACAAATGAGATGCAATTGAAGATCTTTCTCACACACCTGTTTAAAATTTGACATAAGTTCTGAAATTTTAACTCATTGGAATAAATATTGTGTATCCAGTCCATCAAATGAGATGCAATTAAAGTTTATGCCCATGATGACACTTCTCGCACAAACACCAAATGGTCAAATAATAGGTGTCCTCGTTTTATAAAGAGCTTCAAATCAGGCCTTGGATCAACCTTGCATTAGGCAGAGATATAAAGTGGGTAGCAACAAGGCGTGGAACTAAATGGAAGGAAACGATATCTATCCCTTGTTTGACAAAGATGAAAAAGGTCCGCCTTGTTTGACAAAGATGAAAAAGGTACGCGAAGTAAAAGTGAATGTGTATCTTCCTCATCCTGGCCCACAAAAGTCTTTCCTACCAAAACATAGATGGAAAGAGAACGGACAATCGGACATAACTAGTCAACAGTGTCTTAGCTAACAATCTACTTAACCCTTATTATAATATTATTATACTCAACATACTTCAAGTCAACTCTAAGATGTACTCCTTATTATAATATTATTATACTCAATATACTTCAAGTCAACTATAAGATGTACTCCCTCTGTCCTCAAAAGAATGTCCAAAGTACATATTTCACACAAATTAAGAAAACTAAAGTGGAGAAAAGAAAATAAAATAAGTACCACTTTTACACATAGTGGACCCCATGTAACTATTTTTTTTCTTTTCTAAACTTAGTTGACCCCATTTAAGTATACTTCTGAGGGTAAACTAGTATTTATACATATTTTATATTTGATTTGTGTACATTTAGACATCCTTTTGTGGACGAAAAAAATTGTACATGAAGTCATGCTTTTGAGGATGGAGAGAGTAATTGTTATATAAGTGACTAGATCACCTCCCCTTCTCGTTGTAACAATAATATGAAGTTGCTTTCATTCCCCTTAGGTTCCTTCCACGTTTTATCAAACAAGATAATGAGGGGGTTGATGTAGGACAGCTGGCTTTGGAGTTTGGGGAAGAGTTAGATAAGAAACGGGGAAGGAAAAATGGTCCGAGGAAACGATTATAATTCCCGAAGGATTGGAGTTGTTTCTCGAACAGTTGGGTTCGATTGGTTTCAGGAAAGGTCTTCGGGTTCAGAAATGGCGTCATGACTTCGGAAGATCGGAACTTCTTCAGAAGTAGCGTTATGACTTCGAAAAAACTGAATTGTCCTTTATTATTATTATTTTTCTTTTATAGTAATAGTATTTTATTAGGTGGAAAATCTTTTAAAATATGTTGTTATTTTTTGGGATTTGTTTTCGTATCTAGGAAGATTTGTTTCCAAATCTCTAGGAATTCTGTTACGAATTGGGCAGCTAGGGCAGATAGATATGACTTGGAGAGAAAGTTTTGTTAGGCTAAATAACCCGACTTGTGGGTTGCAGGAAATTGATCATTGTTAATATTATTATTTTTTACGATTGATATCGTTTGAATCTCTGGTGGATTCCAGTTTATGTTCTAAGAATTTACGCTGGTAAATTATTTTCGTTTTTCGTTCTGCGTCAATTGGTAACAGAGCCAAGGATTTTGCCTTGTCAATGGCCAACAACGAAGGCAGGAGAGATAATTTTGACAACGCCGCCTAGCGATTGATGAGCAAGGGTGGAAACTATGTTGCAACAATTGTTGGTGCGACAACCCAGACCCAACGATCCTATCAACAACAGAGACGAAGGCGAGGGATTTGTCCTTGGCCGTATTGGAGGTGAACGTCCGCATGTAGCAG
Source organism: Panax notoginseng (assembly GCA_016801055.1). NCBI lineage: Eukaryota > Viridiplantae > Streptophyta > Magnoliopsida > Apiales > Araliaceae > Panax > Panax notoginseng. The sequence continues at coordinate 257,975,775 of CM029013.1, forward strand.
CGAGACGCAAATAGTTGGAAGGCCTTAGTGATGAAAATTCCGATGAGGACGTTGCATGATACCAAAGAAACCTTCATCAACAACAAAACCGAAACCAAAATCAATCTGACTATCGAATACGCGCGGATATACCATTATTCCATGCTAAGTTGCAGATTGAAGAGTTTCTGGATTGGCTTTCTGAGGTCGAGAGATTTTTCGAGTTGATGGAGGTCGCAGCAGATCGACAAGTTAACCTGGTAGCGTACAAGTTGAGAAGCGGGGCTGCTGTTTGGTGGGAAAAGTTACAGTTAGATCAACGACAACAGGGTAAAACTCATATCCGATCTTGGAGGTGAATGAAACAACTTATGATAAATAGATTTTTACCTCAGATTATGAACAATTTATTTTCCAAAGTTATCAGAATTGTGCACAGAGGCACAGTGCGTAAGTTTATAGGTACAGCAAGTTTATAGGTACTTGGAGGGATTGAAGCCTTCTATCCGAGACAAATTTGGACTACTAGTCGTTTGGACAGTGGATGAAACGCATAATATGGCTTTGAAAGCAGAATTAATGGAGAAAACATCCAATCAATTTTCTTGTGAGACATGGCGGAGACGTCCAATGCAGTCGCCAACAAAAACAAATTTCTGACGAACGATGGGAAGAATCAATCTACAACTAATGTCGATCAGTCACAAAAGGGTTCAGGACCTACTAATACTCCTAGTGGTACACGGCCTACGACATTGGCTACGAAGGAAGCCCCACGAGCACCGAACCCTTATGCTGTATCAGGTGGTTTTAAGTGTTATCGTTGTGGACAACCAGGTCATCGATCAAACGAATGTCCAGCAAGGAAACCGGTGAACTTTGTGGAAGTTGGTGAGGAGGAAGAGGACGGCCAGTACGGTGAAGAAGAAACAGATAAGGGCGAATTTTGGGATGGTGCAGAAATAGCCAAGGAACATGGAGTGCATGTAAACTGCGTAATTCAACGAGTCATGTGCTCAACAAAGATAGAAGATTCTTCACAAAGAAACAATATTTTTAAGGCGTGCTGCAATGCTCACAAGAAGGTGTGTGACCTAATTGTAGACAGTGGGAGCTGCGACAATTTTGAGTCAAAGAAGTTAATAGAACACCTGAAACAACAGGTAGAGAAACACCCGAAGCCCTATGTAATTGGGTGGATTCAAAAAAGACCCAAGGTGAACATGACCGAAGTGTGCAAAGTCCCTATCTCGATCGGACAGTACTACCAAGACGAAGTGGTATGCGATAAGGTACAGTCCCGTTTAGGTGAGTTCAGTGAGTTGGTGTCTGATAATTTACCAAATGAACTTCCACCACTGAGGGATATTCAACATCACATCGATCTAATTCCGGGGACAAGCTTACCTAATTTGCCACATTATCGGATGAGTCCCAAGGAAAATCAGATCTTACAGGAAAAGGTGGAGGAGTTACTAAAGAAGGGATTTATTTGAGAAAGTACGAGTCCATGTGCGGTTCCCACATTGCTAGTCCCGAAGAAATATGGCAGTTGGAGAATGTGCGTTGATAGCCGAGCAATCAACAAGATCACTGTCAGCTACAGTTTTCCAATTCCAAAGTTGGATGACATGTTAGATATGCTGCAAGGGTCCAAGTTATTCTCGAAATAGATCTTCGGAGCGAATATCATCATATTCGGATCAAGCCTAGTGATGAATGGAAGACGGCGTTCAAAACAAAGGATGGACTCTACGAGTGGATAGTCATGCCTTTCTTTCGGATTGTCCAATGCACCTAGTACTTTAATGCAACTTATGAATCAGGTATTACGACCTTTCATCGGAAAATATATTGTCGTTTATTTTGATGATATACTGATTTATAGTTACAACGAAGAATACCATATGGAACACCTTCAGGCTGTGTTGGAGGTTTTGGCCAAAAACAAACTCTTCATTAACTTTAAGAAGTGTAGTTGCCTGGCCGAACGTTTGTTATTCCTTGAATATGTGGTCCATTCGAAAATTATCATGGTTGACGAAGAAAAGGCGAGGGTTATCCGAGATTGGCCTACGCCTAAGACCGTAGGAGAAGTGAGAAGTTTCCATGGTTTGGCAACGTTTTATCGCCAATTTATTAAAGATTTTAGTAGCATTGTAGCACCTATTACCGAGTGTTTGAGTGTTTAAAGAAGGGTAAGTTTCAGTGGGCAGAAGCGGCTGATACGGCCTTTGCGGTCATCAAGAAAAAGTTGTGTACTACTCCTGTTCTGACTTTACCTAGTTTCGAGAAGCTATTCGAGGTGGAGTGTGATGCTAGTGGTATTGGCGTTGGGGCAATTTTGCCTCAAGAGAAGAAACCAGTGGCATTTTTCAGTGAAAAACTCAGTGATGCAAGGCGAAAGTGGAGTACGTATGACCAAGAGTTTTATGCTATTATTCAAGTCTTAAAACATTGGGAACACTATCTGATTCAGCGTGAGTTTATTCTGTATACTGATCATCAAGCGTTGAAGTACTTAAACAGCCAGAGAAGCTTGAGTAATATGCACGCTCGATGGGTAACCCTTTTGCAGAAATTTTCTTTTGTTCTGAAGAACAAATCGGGTGTTCTAAATAAAGTAGCAGACGCAATGAGTCGACGAGCGAGTCTGTTAGTCACTATGCAGCAAGAGGTCATTGGGTTTGAGTTTCTGAAAGAGCTGTACTCAAATGATGAAGACTTCGGCGTGCTCAAAAGCAAATTGAGGGAGAGTTTCATGTAATTGATCGTTATTTGTTCCGTGGAAATCAATTATGTATACCTCGGGGTTCGTTGAGGGAAAGATTGATTCGGAAACTACATGGAGGAGGTTTGAGTGGTCATTTGGGACGTGACAAGACCATCAGTGGAGTAGTCGAACGGTATTATTGGCCTCAACTGAAGCGCGATGTAGGAAACTTGGTTCGCAAGTGTTATGTGTGTCAGACTGCGAAGGGTAAAGCTTAGGATACAGGCATCTACATGCCTCTACCAATACCGAGTGCTATTTGGGAAGATCTATCGATGGATTTTGTTTTGGGTCTTCCTCAGACTCAACGGAGAGTGGACTCTGTGTTTGTTGTGGTTGATCGGTTCTCAAAGATGGGGCATTTCATTCCTTGTCGAAAGACCTCAGATGCATCCCACGTGGCTCGGTTGTTCTTTCGAGAAGTAGTTCGTCTACATGGAATCCCTCAATCTATTATCTCTGATCGAGATTCGAAGTTCCTTAGCCATTTTTGGATCACACTGTGGCGACGGATGGATACTACCTTGAACTTCAGTAGTACTGCACATCCACAAACAGATGGACAAACTGAAAATCTGAACTGAACGCTAGGGAATTTGATTCGGAGTATTTGTGGTGACAAGCCGAAGTAGTGGGATGTGGCGTTAGCACAGACTGAGTTCGCATATAATAATGCTACTCACACTGCTACGGGTCAGTCTTCTTTTGCTTTTGTGTATCGACAGTCTCCTAAACATGCATTAGATCTGGCACATCTTCCCAAGGTTGCTGGAAACAGTGTTGCTGCTGAAAATCTGAGCAAGTTCGAGATTTTCAGCCTAAGTAAAAGCTAGGTTGGAGGAGAAAAATATGAAGTATAAAGCCGTGGCCGACACCAAGAGGCGTTCGAAACTATTTAAAGAGGGTGATCAGATTATGGTATTTTTGCAAAACGAAAGGTTTCCCGTTGGTTCTTATAATAAGTTGAAGCCACGAAAGTATGATCCGTACAAAGTAATCAAGAAGATCAATGATAATGCTTACATGATCGACTTGCCTGTCGAAATGAACATCTCTCGTACTTTTAATGTATCTGACCTTTATGAGTTCTGTGAAGATGTTCCGCTTTATCCAGATCGTCACTCGAGGTCGAGTTCTTTGCAGATGCGAAGGACTGATGTAGGACAGCTGGCTTTAGAATTTGAGGAAGAGTTAGATAAGAAATGGGGAAGGAGAAATGGTCCGAGGAAACGATTATAATTCCCGAAGTATTGGAGTTATTTCCCAAACAGCTGGGTTCGATCGGTTTCAAGAAAAGTCTTCGAGTTCGGAAATGGCGTCATGACTTCGAGAGATCGGAACTTCTTCAGAAGTGGCGTCATGACTTCGGAAAAACTGAATTGTCCTTTATTATTATTATTTTTCTTTTATAGTAATAGTATTTTATTAGGTGGAAAATCTTTTAAAATAAGTTGTTATTTGTTAGGATTTGTTTTCGTATCTCTAGGAAGATTTGTTTCCATCTCTCTAGAAATTCTGTTATGAATTGGGCAGCTTGGGCAACTAGGGCTGAGAGATATGACTTGGAGAGAAAATTTTGTTAGGCTATATAACCCGGCTTGTAGGTTGCAGGAAATTGATCATTGATAATATTATTTTCTTTTACGATTGATATCGTTTGAATCTCTGATGAATTCCAGTTTATGTTCTAAGAATTTACGTTGGTAAATTCTTTTCGTTTTCCGTTATGCGTCAGGGCTACACCACTCATTACTGGTAACTTCTCTCAAGGAATAGTCTTGTTTCCTTCCACCTACCCCTCCGTCATTCGAACAAAGCCTAAGTTCTTGATACTAAAACTAACCCTAAGGTATTCTGCACTATACTCAATATTCTTCAAATTCTAGCCAACTCTAAGATGCATGAAGTGGCTTTCATTCCCCTTTGGTTCCTTTGACGTTTTAGCAAACAATATAATGAGGAGGTACCACTCACTACTTGTAACTTTTCTCAAGGAATAGTCTCGTTTCCTTAACCTACCCCTCTCTCGTACAAACAAAGCCCTAGTTCTCGATACCAACACTAATCCTAAGGTTTTCTGTAGACAGAGAAATTTTTATCTGCATAATAAGCTTACAGTATATCCACTAGAATAGCCCCATACCTAGAAGATAAAGTACAAAAGGCTTGCTTTATATGGAGTTCCAAATCCAAAAATCTTGAAATATGAGAATGTTGCAAACATTGTTCCAACTCTGTCTTAAGTTAGTCATTCAAAGTAATGCACTTTGGACATTGGATGATCACCATTAGCCCTAAGGGCATGAGCACCGTCCCTCAACTGGGTAGCGGAGGGGTGAACAATGAAAAAACATCAAAGCTTGTGAAAGGCGAGTTCATCCTCTACAAGCCACCCATTAAGAGCTCATTTTGAGTTATGTAATGACAATTCTTAAGGTAAAGTTTTCTGTTCATGTGGCTTGTACAGGCTAAAAACTCCTACATCACAGGCTTTAATGTCTTACTTTGATGTCTAATTTAACACAGTTGAAATAATAACTACAACCAATTTTAGTTTCAGGGCATTTGGATTTAGAACTACTTATTAAATAAATCGCTTGTACTTTATTTTTGGCTATGGGACTATTCTAGTGGGCGTACTCTTGTATCAATGTATGCAGATTAAAAGTAGTATGCATGCAGAAACCTTTCAGTATGAGTTGGTATCAAGAACAAAAAGCTACCTCCTTCTCAGAGCATTTTAACTTTGCATTTATCTTTCTGGGAATTGTTATTTTTGGCAGCAACTCCGATAAGCCAATTGTAGTTTCATAGTGTTTTAACATGTGCAACAACACTTGTACCTTGCTATGACATTAACTAAAAACAAGCTTTGGCTTTGTCATATCCATTTATTTTCCTTCCTTTCTAGATGCAACAAGAATCATCAGTACTGACTTTGAAACATGGAACAACCAAATTCACTAAACTGAGCAGCCATTGTGATATTGATGCAACAAGAATTATCAGTACCGACTTTGAAACATGGAACAACCAAATTCAATAAACTGAGCAACCATTGTGATATACAAAAACAACTGCAATACTAAACATTAAATAGGGTAACAAAAAATAAATAAACAAACTTTTCTTCTTTTTTTGGAAATTTTCCCTTCCCTCTTCTCAGTAGTAACTTTAAGTTCTAACATTAAATATTGGAAAAGTTCCATAGAGAAACATCGTCTATATGTCTCTGACAGACTTAATAGGCCAAAAAAAACTTTTAAAGAAAAAAAAAATGTAAAAACCAAATCCATACTTTCATTTCATATTAGAACATACTAATTTATTAAATGATTTTACCTTTTGTATAATAAAGGTTAGATTACCAAAAAAGGGAATGAACCAGACTCACCAAACACTTCATAACATAGAAAATAGCCTTTAGCAAACTAAAAAATTCCTTTTTCCACTAAAGGACCGATTAAAGATACATAAAAAGAATCACCCACTATCTCAAGAAACAAACATGATGGGGAGTAGAAAATGGAAATACCCACAATCTGAAAAGGAAAAAAAATGTCAATACAGAGAGGAAAAAAGGAAAGAGTAAAAAAATAAAGGGGTTTTACCTGCTAAATTGTATAGTAATTGGAGAAGAAAGAAACCCAAAATCCACTCATTTAAAGAACCTCACAGAGAAAGAGAGCAGATTAATTGATAGTAGCTACAACAATGAATCTGAAAGAGATGAAAATGAAGTCACTACTGAATAGAGATTAGTCTAACTATGATGATGATATATAGTCGAAGCCCTTTTCTCTCTCTACTTTCTTAGGGTATTTTTTGTTTGCAAGAGTAACGCCTCCACTATCTATACTGTCACTCCAGAGCTCCGACGCGTGTAGGATGGAGCTGCTGATGCTATGTATATACATCACGGCCTTGCGGAAGCGCGTGTATTATGAGGATGGAGTTGAACGGTGGTGGTTGTCGTATACTGTGACGTTAAAAACGTTTACGCATTAAGCGTCGCTCAGATATTCAAAAATAGGCATTTGTTCGTCGTATACTACTTGCGTTTGGAAGACTGATGCACTTCGAGAATTTTATTTATTTAGCAACCGTTTAATTTAAATTCAAATTATTCACTAAAATTAATACGAGGCACAGACTATATTTACGACATTGTATTTGTCGAGCCGTAAGCATTGAATTAAGAAAATATATTTGGCTTATTATGTTTTTAAAAAATAAAAATAATCAGGTCATTTCGTTCAATTTTGCTCACGAACGTCAATTTTCTTTCAATATTTTCAGACATGACTTTAAAAAAAAAAAAAAACAGATAAATTCTGACCTGGCTTATATTTTTATTTAAGTGAGTCCACGTAGATCTATTATTTCTCTTTTTGAACTTTATCTTCAACCTTTATTTATGTCTCTCTTCTAAACTTCATGTTCAACCTTTATAAGCTTTAGATCTATGTTAAAATCTCTTGTAACACCCAAGCCAGTGCTATAGGACTTTCACCGTTCATAGCAAGTCCCGCACTATTTGGCGCGGACAAGAGATTTTAATGGTTCTGTGTTACAAGGGCATTATGGGTATTTAGGCTATAACGTGAATTAAAATTGGAATAGGAGTGACCGCTCCCATAGATTAACCAAATTGAAAAACCACATAAATCTGTGTACTGTCATGTGCGTGTGATCAAATTCTAACATGATACAACGAGTTTGAAACTTAAAAGTCGCGTAATTGCATTTTCACATCGTCCCATTTGCCACCTCTGCAAGCATCATCACCAATAACAAGTCTAGTTGGTTCATCTCTGAAAAGTCCATCGACCACTGCTGACAAGATTTGTATTAAAATCCTGGAACTTTCAATCTAGTTGGCTCATCCCAACGTACACACTGAATTATATATTATTATTAGATTTAAAATACTACGTTATCCACTTAACTGACAGCAAAAAATATGAATATATGAATTCTCAAGGTATATCATTTCCTCAAAAAAAAAAAAAAACAAGGTGAATTCCTGCCGATGAGAAGTGAGCCAAATGTAACTGGCTGATCCCAACTTTTAAGCCAGGAAGAACGCAACGTCTATTGATTCTGACCATAAAAGACATGCATGCAAACGAGTCCATAACATTTGATGACTAAATTTATGCACAGCCATCAGCAAAAGTTCTCCAAAGAACACAATACTTAATATTTCGTCAATAAATTTGCAGGACAAGCGGAAAACAAGGAGAAAACTATCTACAATGGTTATAGATAAGTGGAAAACGAGAAAGAGAAACTCGACGACACAAACTATCGTTATTAATGTAATATAACCACAAGATGATTGTATACACCAGAAATTTCCAAATCACAATTTCATTAATGGAAATCTACAAAGCAAATGAGTTGCTAGCTACTTCCCATCAAAAAGTTGTCTGCCAATGCTAATCTAATCAGAATCCAGAAATGTGATTTGGAGAAACAGATTTATAGTCTTTGATGAATCTCCATTTTGAGTATAGCTGCCAATAAGTGTACTCAACCAGCACCGTCTAAATCCCCATGCCGTAAAAGACATATTCAGCAGAAGTCAGCGACTCACATTTTACATGTGATCCAATAACAGCATTGCCCACTAGTTTAACAAACTGACACCCATACAGAAAGAGCAACAGTAAAAAGGTTTCTTATTTATCACCATCATCATAATTATCACTATCCAATAATTGCAGTTTCATACCTTTGAGATCCTTAGTTACAGCTTCCCCAAGTTGATCTTATTTCACTATGAATTAAATTCTTGAAGGGTGGGTTTTTCTTTTTCAATAAACAAACAACAGACAAGGGCTTGAGCGTGTAAAAAACCAAGAATATGACTGCACATGAAGTCAACCAATGTTGATGATGGAACTATTTTTGAGAAGCAGAAGAGGGAGTGAAATGTGATTATTGTGGTAAAGTTGTGAGAGCCAGAAGCCACTCTGACCGATGCTGCGGAGGTATAAGGATATATGAAACTCTTTAGTAGAAGTTTACAAAACTGCGAATGAATTTGATGAGAGATGGGGACGACGAATCTCATCAAGGATACGTTAGGGAAAGCAAAATCAATACAAAATTCATACATAATCATGCTTTTGGTCTGAAACTTCGAATGAATCATACGCATGGATGCGACCTAGTTAAGTAGTCCAAAAGTAAGTATGCGGCGCCCTTTGTGACCCCAGAGAATATCTTGTTAGAAAAAGATAGTGTAGAGAAAATGTTCACCTCATCCGATTGGAATACATCCACTTGGGCTTCTAGAGAGGAGGGGGAAAAACTGACCGACCTAGTGACATATTGCTCTTTCTGGAGTGATGTCAAGAAGGTCATGAATGCACCTATCCCCTTGTGCGTGTTTTGGATTAATTAATGCGGGGGATGACCAAGAACTAGGTTATACATGTGAAGTATAAGGTTATCCATTCTGGGAAGTGATGGATAACTTTTCGAACAATTACCTCCATAGTCCTCATGCTAGAGGTTACGTTTTGAGCCCGAGGTCTCTTCTATTCAACTGACTTCTTCCTTGACCTAGAAGTTGTTAGTGGTATGTTGTGTTGCATCGTATGCTTGATGAATATCAAAAGGCCAAAGGTGATTTTCTTCATGGAAATGCCATCACCCAGCTATCTAATGTTCCTCCAAGAGAAAGGTGTAACAACAACTAATATCTTCCTCATCCCATAGGTGTCTCTGGACAAATAAATCTTGACATACCGAATCATCTGATGACCCAATACCACAGAACTTCAAGGAATCAGGCTTGTACCAGAAAATATTCTCAACGCTTGAGTTGCTTCCCCCATAAGAACAAAATTCCCATGTGGCGCCAATTAACGCATTAACTGCAATCCTTTTGGCTTGTGCATTTCTGAAAAGAAGCGATTAACATAAAAAAGGGCACAATCAAAAAGTGAAGTGGTATAAGATACATGCGTAAAATGAAGCAAAGATCTACTACTATCTTTTTGGTAAGTAATTGCAGCAAAAATCTAATAAGTAAACTATTATGTCAATTCTCAGATAAAGCTTAGTTCAAAGCTTATTCAAAATAGCGGACAGACTAATGAAAGTCTAATCTTGGCCGCATGATTCATATTTGGATTGTGGATCAAAATGGTCCCAGGCCAGTCCTATCCCTGGCTCAGCTCATATATATATGAAGAGTAGCATTAAAAAATTTCCTAAAGAGTGGATATATGTTGCAATGATACTAAACACGTAAAATGAAACATGTGCAGAACCCTTACATGTAAGAAAATTAAGTTTCAGAAAATATAAAAAATATATTAATCTAGTTTAGCAAAAGAGAACAAACTGAACAGGCTGAAATTTTGTAAAATCTCAAATAAACTACCACGACAAAAACCTCAAATTTACAAACAATTAACCTATGGTGGTCATTTTTACCATACATCTCCGTGTATAAAATCACAGAGATGTGTGATTGAGAGGGGGGGCTGCAGATGGAAGTGGTCACAGTGAAAGAATGTGAGTGCTTATCAGAGAGAGATTAACATGAATTGGCAGTTTACACTAGCACTGGTCCTTCACTACATTGGCAAAATGGTAGACATGAGAAGAAGCCTCACACAGAAGAGGGAGTAGTGAGTAGACTAGGTGACGCACTTGATGCCATGGTGGATTATGCTAAAGGCATTTACATAGATGGTCGTGTTTGCTGCAAAGATTCAGGTTTAAGAATTTGGGTTCACCATTTGCGACTATGACGGTTCAGTAAATCTCAGAAAATGACAATTAAGGAATTCGGCACATATTTAAATTAAATAACTTTTTAAATTACATATATGTAAATAAGAATTTCAATACCAATAAATTTCCTAGATGGTATTAGCAATATTTTCAATTTTTAGTATTTTAAAAAATACGAAAGAATCGAGAAGAATCCACGAATATGAATTCGAGGATTCGCTGATCTACTGAAGAATCTTTGCTTTGTAGGTTTGCTGAGTTCTAGATTTGGGAGGCTGTCAAATAATGTAGAATAAATAGGAGGAAGAAGAAAATGTTAAGGCAAAAGAAACACCACCATAATAGACTTAATTATGTACTTATAGTGGACAAATAAAAAATAAAAAACAGTATGTCATAAGTATCTGCGACGCTTATAGCCTGAATTGTCACAAATACATGACTTATTTGGGACATACATCTTTGCAAGGGTTGCAACAGTCTAGCACAAAGCTTAGTAGTGATACTTTAAGGAAAAAGGACAACAGTGTAGTTTCTCTGGAAAAAAAGTTTAAACGATCAACGATGAAAAAAGGCAAAATAAAATAAAATAACAGACTAAAAAAACACAATTCTCTTGCAAATATATCAAAAGAAAGAACAACGAGTTTTTGGGATTGAACTAAATATTTATCTCCTTTGCTGTTCTTTGAATCCCCATTTAAGTAATTAATCTGAACCTTGCTAGTGTTACTTAAAGATAGATGAGACACAAGAGTTTCTTTTATAAGTTAAATCAACTTTTAGTTGAGGTTAAAGGCAAAGATTATGATTTACATTTCGTCTCCTCGTGATTCCTTTTTTTTCATTATGTTAAATTTCTCTTTGGCCAAATAGAAATCATCTTATGTTATGTATAGTTTTAATTGCCATCTAGTTGATTAAACATACGATTTGCTCATACACAGTGTCATTCACAAAAATAGGCATACATGGATCTGAAGTGCTTATTGCAATTTTTTTTTTTGAGCTTTAAACTATAAGTTCTAAATATAATTCTATCGTGTTAAATTATATACTTTTTCCTCAGGTAGATTTCTGAAAGGTGAAACTATCAGGCCCCAGCAAGTAGCAACATGTGGCATTAAGTGACGTTTGAGATTGCATTCATCCTCCACAAGAACTCCTCTTACGACTTGAATACTTATCTCTTATAAAAGAGAGCAACAATATTTTGAACATCTTTTCTGATGAGTAATAATTTTGAAGATCTTTCACTACATATTTTTACAATATGCATTCTTTCTTGGTTGTGTTTATCTGTTAGTCAAGATCTAGATTTTATTCTCTTAATGAAGCATGTTTTCTGGGTGGGATGAATATGGAAAACGTCACCATGCTAAAATAATCTCTAGAAAAGTAGGAAACGGACTCCTTAATAGAAACATACATTTACACTGTACTTCTTATATATGAAGTTAAATTTATTCATAAAATTGAAACTATCATATGACAGTATTTAAATTACAGACCATAATAATCAATAATTAAATGTCGTTAATAAAGAAAGCAAGTATAAATGCACACAAGAAAAGAGATGGACATGAAACTTCTAATGTACATGTATGCAATATCACTACGATTATTACTATTTCTATCCCGTACCAATTGCGTGTCTTGTTTTGCTGCCATAAAATATAGCTTTTCTTTCTTTTTATGCTTCACTATATAACTTTCAAACAAAATCATGACTTGAGTTTTTTGGAGACATTTAGGTTATCGCTCAGTAAACTAGAAAATTTATTGCTTTCTCTCAATATACATTCAGAGTTCAATGACTGGTTAAAAACACTCCCTCCAATTTCTAATATTTAAGTGAAGTCCTAAAATTGAATTTCATTTGGTTAATCATCAATGTCACAAAATATAAATTACCTCTTTCAATCCATCCCACAATTTTCTTTGCTCAATCTATAATGCTTATATTATGTCCCTCGTTTTGTAGTTTTTACTCTCCCTCAAGCTTGAGAGAGCAGCCCAAGACCCGACTAGGTATACTATGACTAAGATCCCTTCTTTTCTTGATGACCTTGCTTAAATTTAGGTTTGAATAATAAGTTAATTTACTCGGACTCGCACTTCTTTTCTTAAAAATAAATAAATTATAAGATGAGAGAGAATATAAGGAGGTATCTAAAAACACATAATTCACCTCTTTCTTTAGTTTCCCTTCTTTTTTTTTCTTCTTTTTTTAGGGGGGCGGGGAATAGGATGAATTGAGACGGTATTTATAAATACGTAATTATCTTGAATATATTAACCATTACTCTAGTTAATTCCTTTCCTTTTGGATATCCCGGCGGTAAGTTTTTTAGTTTTCGGCTTATCTCAGTTTTACTAATTTGCGCTTCATTTCAGACTACTCTTTAGATAGTGTTTAAAAAGAGAAGGATGAAAATGAAAATGGGAAGAAAGGGAGTATAGTTAAAATGTTGAATTATAAACTCATCCATTCATCTCAGTAACTAAAAGTGATCAAGAAGCGGAATTTTTTTTAGCAAGTTGACTCTCTTACATAGAAGAAGGGTATTCTTTGCCATTTATAGGATAACCATGTTACAACAAACATTTATGGCTACAGAACTGCACTACAATAATTTATATCTTAAACAAATATTCAATTAAACATTTATTACATTTTTTTAAAAGTGCAATTACAGCAATACTTTAAAGCAAACAACACTTCCTGACTTCTTAAATATTCCACTCTTGAGCAAACTATCAACACAAGGTACCATACACATTGATATTATCCTTGATCTTTTCTTCTAATAGAGTCCTCATAGAAATTGGTTTCCACCACACTTGAGTAGACAAGTTCTTCCAACTATTTCTAGGTGCTAAGTTGATACAAGTTGGCAAGTCCCACCTACTTTGTTAAAAATTTAAAAGAGACAAATCTATGTTATCAAACTAAGTTTGTGAAATAGTCCTCTAGAATATATCCTAACTTATTTTCTCTCTAGAATTTTGAAGTTGGGTGACAGTATCCGGTCAATACGATTTTTCGATGATTAGAATAATGCACCATCATAACATAATGCAGCAGTTTATTTGTTATTATCTTAATCATACTATCACTGATTTTCCATTTCTCTCCTTAAACATCATTTTAAGTGAAATTTAACTAAACTAATGTCAAGTATATGAACTATCCAGAATCATAATATTCAGCAGTTCAAGTCACAAATAAGGTTGAAGTTTTCCCTGTTATAGTCCTTGAACTTTAGGCTCTTATTCAGTATACATTGACGGCACAAAACAGTGTGGGGACAAACTCGATTAAAAATTTCTGGTGCAAAACTGAATTTGGCAGCAAGAGAGAAGGCAATTAGGGGTTGGTTGATTGTTCTCGGAGTTGTGGCTGACTATGAGGGGGTTTATGCCTACTGAGGAATAGGAATAGTCTTAGGGTTTATTTAGCAAAAAAAATGTCTTAGGGTTTAGACTTGAATAAGGACGTAAAATGGTAAATGTTCAGGGGCTGTTTAGGCACTGTGAACATTACTTGTGGATTTATTGCTGGTGAACGGCTTTTAGCATTATGGGGATGATTGGTTCTAGGCGTCACATTTAGTTTCCTAAGGCATCACACCTAGAGTGATTGAGCACCACACCAAGATAAAGGTATTTTCTGCATTCACTCCAAGTCAAATCATCACATATATAATTTGCATCAGCCCAATATCCGCATAAATTTCCCCTTCGAATATGATCTCTATTAGATCTGTTATGGACTGTGACAGTTAGGCCCTGAAGTAACTTCATTTTTTAACAAAACCTTCCTACAAATTTGGTATGCACATTGGTATTCCAACTCTGAGATCAAGGCTCCTCCTTTTAAAATGACGTGATCATACACATTTATAATCCCTTTTTACACACAAAATTTAAAACATTGTGCATTTATAAAGAGTAGTAGTAGTAGTAATAATAATTATAATAATAATAAATATAACTACTTCAGGACCAGTAGATACCTAAAATAATTTGCAAGAGTTTGATAGGGTAAATTTCAAGTTTTACTTGGCATTTCAACCAAATATCAGTACTATCATCAGTGAACTGAGACAGTTCGCACTTCATTATGCAAGGTTTGACAGAATAATGGGCTAGGAAGCTAAAAAATTTAGCTACTATTCTTTGAATTGGCCATTTTGACCATAATTTTGTAGTCTCTTTCATCATTATACTTGCATTGTTTAGTAAAAGACCTTGTACTAACACACATTCTTCTTTTGAATGTCTCTAATAATGGAATATGCAATATATCTAGCATAATTAGTTGCAAATCAATAATGAAAAAAATAGTAAATAGAGATCTCGGGTTCATTCACAATTTAAGATTACATCTTAGAGAAATAAACAAACAGTAAATACTACCTTAAAGAGAAGCTCGTGCACCATCGGTTGTCATCCATTTCCATTTCTTTCCTTCTGAATCTGTACTTATTTGGGCTCCGCTTCTGGACAAACAATAGAGGGTCCTTCACCATTAATGTTCCTTCCACCAGTAGTTGTAGATCCGTCATCCAAGTCTATCCATGTCATGTTAATATGTCATCATTTGGAGATATCACCTCTTGTGACCTTTCCACTATCCAGTCATCCAGTGGGTCAATTTCACCAGCTCAGTTATTTTTAGTTACTCCAGACTCAAAAATTCGTAATTCCATATTATAATGCAGAAATGTTAAGCCACAGACTTTGTTGCTCCAAACGATTCCTCCCTTCAGTGAGAAGTTTCTCTTCCAGACTCCTATTGAGTGCATATCTTGAAGCGCTGTTACAAGTTTCGCTTCAAATTCGAATTGCAAGTTTCTGTAATTCTGGGCAGTTTCTTCGATATGTGGACCAACAAATTGCTGAATGTAAAATTTACGAGTTACCAAATTTTACACATAACTTAAAGAAAATTTAAAATATCTGAAGACAAACAAAAGAAGAGCAGACAAGTCTCTAACCTGGAGAATAATTAGATTGTTGGGTGATGGCACTTCCATCAAGAAAATCACCTTTGGCCTTTTAATACTCACCAAACTGTACCAACTCTCGAACACCTTCAGTCAAACAAACGATGCAGCAGAACATACCACTGACAACTTCTAGGTCAGGAAAGAAGTCAGTTGAATAGAAGAGACGTGGGTTCAAAAAAGTAACCTCCAACATGAAGAGGACTATGGAGGTAAGTGTTCCAAAAATTATCTATCACTTCCCAAAATCGCATGTACTGGGACTTCTTATTTTTTGAATCCATCTTTAAGTTTTTCCTTTTGCTTGGTCTAATATTTCATATATAATACCTAGATTTTGGTTATCCCCCTCATTAATTATATCCAAAACGCACACCAGGGGATAGTTGCAGTCAAAACCTTTCTTGACATCACTCTAGAAAGAGTAATATGTCACTAGGTCAATCACTCTTTTCCCTTCTTCTGTAAAAACCCAAGTAAATGTATTCCAGTCGGATGAAGAGAATATTATATCTAAACTATCCTTTTCTAACAAGATATTCTCTAGGGTTCCAGAGGGCGCCGTAGACCTACTTTTAGGCTGCTTAACTAGGTCACATCCATGTGTATGATTCTTCGAAGTGTCAAAACAAAAGCATGATTATAAATGAATTTTGCAATGGTTTTGGCTTTCGCTAATGTATCCTTAATTACATTCGTCATCCCCATCTCCTAACATTATTTCTATACATTGGAATG
The DNA here is from genome assembly GCA_016801055.1 of Panax notoginseng. NCBI lineage: Eukaryota > Viridiplantae > Streptophyta > Magnoliopsida > Apiales > Araliaceae > Panax > Panax notoginseng. The sequence continues at coordinate 257,992,032 of CM029013.1, forward strand.
CACTCGTTGTCCAAAAGATTACCCGGGTTTTGTCCATCATTGTTAAAAGTTACATGATCGTAAACAATAATTGTGCCTTCATTTGCAGCCATATCCTTGGTTGTACAAATGCACAAAATCTAAAACAGACAAGAGCAGCATCAGTCATAACGAAAAGACAAAAGAAAACACGGCTTAATATGTAGTCAAATAATTTCAAAGTAAATCAACAAAATTTTAATCATAACTTTCATCAACACTTTTACGTAGTCACAGTATTGATTCAACCTTTAACTGCATTGTTGTTTGCTATGAAACATATCCGCCTCTTAATATAACTAGACCATTATAGCAAATAATTACCAGCCTTTCCTGGTTAAGAATATCTGACACAACTGACAAATGAGATCTTTTTCAAACTGCGGAGCTGTTTATAATTTGACTATAGTTCTGAACTTTAACTCATTGTAATAAGTATTGTCCAACCATCAATAAGCTTTATTAAAGAACATGGCCCATGAAGAAAAGAACATTGAATCACCTATATTACGATTTCTTAATTTCTGATGCATATAAATTGCTACTCTTTCCACATCATTCAATTAGGTTATTTAGAGAAGAAGGCTCGAGAAGATAAGAGAATCAATCACTAGCAGTGACATCATCCACTACTTTCTATAAGCGCCGTAAAATGTTGTAATTACTCCCATAAGTATTCTCATATCATATTTTACTTGGTTTCTAATCATGTGACTAGCATAATATATTATATATGCTTCTATAACAATAGTCATCAGGCTCCTTAAAATTCACTATTGACATAACACTAGTCCTTTTTCCTTCCTTTCTAGATGCAAAAACAATTATCTCTACTAACTTTGAAACTTGAAACAACTAAATTCAATAAGTGAAGCAGCCATTGCCATAAGTCCATAGACAACTGCAATACTACACATAAAATAGGGTGGAAAAAAAAACTGAAAATATTCGCAAATGACAATTATTAGAGGTCATTTAAACCTCGTGATAGACAATTTTTTCCAAGACTTTTTCCCATCAATAAAGTTAAGTTCTAACAATAAATATTAGAAAACATTCTCTATATATATGTGACAAGCCTAAATAGGCACAACATAAAATAATAAAGCAAAAATATCCAAATGGGACTCTGATTTTGGAACATACTAATTTACTAAAAGATTTTAACTTTTTCAATCATAAGCAGAATAGAAAACCAAAAGGGGGAAGGGGACCACACACTTTATAATAGAAAGAATTCCCTCTTTGCAAGACAAAATTATGTTATTATATTTTTCTCCACAAAGGATCAAATAAATAAACAAATATAAACATGCAGTAGCGAATATACACAGAATCTGAAGAACTAAACTTTCAGTGGAGCAGAAAATAGAGACTACATGCAGAAAAATAGAACAAGTGAATAAACAACAATCTGAAAAATAAATCATACACCCAGGGAGTTGAAATTGGAATATACACAATCTGAAAACAAAAGGGGAGCTTTACCTGATAAATTGAGTGTTGATCGGAGAAAAAGAAACCCTAAAACCCACCCTTCAAGAACCTCACAAGGAAATAGCAGAACTGAATGAAGCTACAACAAAGAATCTCAAATGAATGAAAATGAACCCAATGCATAGAGATTGAAAATGGTGATATACTCGAAGCTCTCTTTCTCTCTCTCTAGATAAATGAATATATAGGTGTAGAGATTACACAGACTCACAGAGTGTAACGCCTCCTTCTCCACTATCCTTGCTGTCACTCCACAACTCCTACCCGTGGAGTATTTGTATGCTGTCGGATCACGCGCTTGAGGGAGTGCGTGAATTTTGGATTTTATTTTATAAATTCTTATTAGACAGTGTAATTAATTTTTTTATTTAATAAATGAATCAATTAGTATAACAATAACAATTATATCATCTAAATATAAATAATGATTAAATCTCATTTATACTTAAAACCATTATACTTTTTTTTAATAATAATAACAAATTTAATTTAAGTATATAATTTTTTTTTGTCAAACTATTTTATCTAAAAAAAATATAATTTTACATTATTATATATTTAATAAAAGAAACCAATGAATAACAAAAAAACACACTAGTAGAACATAAGCTTTCAATTGTAATTGTCGCATCATAGATGATGTCACATATTTCATGACAAATAAAAACTTATGTTTAAAAAATTACTGTAAGACCCCGAATTTTATGAAATAAAAATATTCAATTTTTTTATTTAGTAAATGGTTAAATTGATAAAAGTTAAAGTTAAGGGTGATATATGAAATTTTTTCAAAATACGCAGGTGGTTATAAAATATTCATTGTTGTCGGGAAATATTCGGTTAGTCGTGGAATATTCTTTTTGTCGGAAAATATTCGTATGACAGCACAGCCATTTGTGGGCCCCATAACAGAATAACTGTCGGATGAAGAAAACGACAAATTTGAATTTTTATAAATAACGGCGTAGTTGTTACCGTTAACACTGTTGGAATACCTGGTGGTTAAAATACAGTAATACGCGTAGTTGCACAGTAGCACACAGTATTTTTTTCAATTATTGATTCTTACGTGAGAAGACACTGCTCAATAATTGTTACAGTAATTTCTGTTCAATATTTTATTTTATTGAATCAATAATTGTTGCGTTGATATTTTATATTATTGTTGTTTCAATAATTGTCACTGCACAGTATCTCCATTATCAGATCAATAATTCATATTATTTGAATAATATTATTAGATAGCATTATTGGCAATGTCTAAAAAGTTTTGTCAATGAGAGGTTTGGTCACCTAATTGCGCACCAGTAAGAAGAAATCCTTATCGGAAAGCCCCCTCTTTCCTGGGAACTGCCTGGTTGTCATTATTATGATTTTATAATATTATTTATGAATAATTAATTATTGATCTATATGATAATGAAATATTTATTTAATGTGGATATAAATGATGGATTTATTTATGTAGTTATAAATGAAGGAATTAATGTTGAAGTATTTTATCAGTATTTTGTCAGATTTGAGGTATTAAAAGATCAAATCAGTGTTCTTACAGGTTTATTGTGTGAGTTATAATTTTTAATCTGACCGTTGGATCGTTGTGATTTTTGGATATGTTATACATATATAAGTTGAGTATATGTTCACAAATTTTGAACCGTTAAAAATGAACGAATGATTTGGTATGAATTTTAAGAAGTGACTGATTCGAAAATTAGGTTTATAAATGATTTTGGTAGAAAATTCTAGAAATGGGTGGACCCCACTTTTGGTTGTTGGGAAAGATGGCTGATTTTTGGTGGGTGGAATAGTAGCATGTAAAGCCATCAGGTAGCAGGTCAAGTCTGCTTCGACATGCTAACATTTTCCTATAAATAGAGAGCTAAGTTAGAATTGAAAATCACACCAGAATTCATAAGTTTTCTCTCTTTTTCTCTTTAGATTATCGAGTATATTTTGTGAGTATTTAGATACTTGGTGAGTTGTTATTCATCAGTACAAGTTTTCTTCATCGTCATATCCGATATCCAGTCAGAAGTGCTGCTCTTTTGAGGAAAGGGATAGTAAGGGATTTTAAGGGTTGTTGTGTTTTTCAGTTTCGTAATTTTTTTGACCTTCAAAAATTCTAGAAAAAATTGAAATGATAATTTGATGAGTTTTCTTTATTGTGTCCAAAAATGGCGATTTTTGGATGTATAGATTAAGAGTTGTGAATTTTATGAGAAAAGAATATTTTAAAAGTAACTGCTTATAACTCCTTGTGGTTAACTCTAAAATTGGTAAAAATTTTCTTGGGAGTACATGTATATGATAGAATTATACTCTGTAAATTTCGGAATTTTTAGATAAAAGTACAATTTTTGATAAATATCTAAATATTCGACTGTTTTGACCATATAAAAAATAGTAAATGATTTTTAAAAATTCTGAGAAAAATATATGTTCAATATGAGACTATATTCTGCTAAATTCTACAAAAAATATTTTTGAGACTGATTTAGTATTTTTCATAAAAATGGACTAGTTATTAGTAAATTAATTAAATATGTTATGCAAAGTAAGAAAATTGAAAAATATGATTTTATGGCTTGAGAATCCTATATGAGGTATATGTAGATTTTTGATAAGAGTTTTGGTTATTGGTGATAAAATCTTATGAGTTTAGCATTTTAGGATGATTAAATGCATTATTTAGTAAAATGTAAATAATTAAAATAAATTGTTTATAAGTTTAAGAACTGTTATTCTTTCAATATCATTATACCAAAATATTAGTATGAATTTTATTGTTGAAATTATACATTTTTTGTGAGGCCCCCAAAATAGGTATACAACACCCATTCTGAGTCGCCAAATACATGGTACAGAAAGCAAACTACAACTTCAATAATACAATTGTCGTGCAAAATACGACAACACATACTGTGAGTTTAAATACAAATATTGTCTTCTAGACAATATCCACACTCAAACCAGAACTCCATGTTTTGACACCACGTGCCCAAGGAATGCTACTTCCTCAAGCCAGAACTCGCATTTCTTCAATTTGGCATATAGCTTATTTTCACGAAGCCTTTGCAGTACCAGCTTCAAATGGCGCTCATGATCTTCACGGCTTTTGGAATAGATGAGGATGTCATCAATAAAGACAACAACGAACTGATCCAAATATTCTTTGAATACACGGTTCATCATATCCATGAAGGCAGCAGGAGCATTAGTCAGTCCAAAAGACATTACTAAGAATTCATAATGCTCGTACCGAGTTCTGAAGGCAGTCTTTGGAATATCCTCAGTGTAAGACCCCAACTTATTAATGAATAAAATCAAATTTTTTCTAAATATTATTGTGAATAATAAGGGGGTTAATTTGATATAATACTTTGGTTATGGGTGAAATGTGCAAATTTTGCAAAATAAGCAAGTGGTTATAAATATTTATTTTTGGTCGGTGAATATTCGGTTGGTCGTGGAATATTCTTGCTGTCGGGGAATATTCGTACGACGACGCAGCCTTGTGTGGGCCCCATAACGGAAAGCGATTGGATGAAGAAAACGACAAGTATAAGTTATTTATTAATAATGGCGTAGTTGTTACCGTTAACACTGTTTAAATACCCGGTGGTTAAAAATACAGTAATAACGCGTGGTTGCACAGTAGCACACGGATTGCACAGTATAGTTGAATTATTGATTCATACGTAAGAAGGCACTACTCAATAATTGTTACAGTGATTACTGTTCAATATTTTATTTTATTGGTTCAATAATTGCTGCATTGATATTTCATATTATTGTTGTTTCAATAATTGTTACTGCACAGTATTTCCCATTATCAGATCAATAATTCATATTATTTGAATAATATTATTAGATAATATTATTGACAATGTCTAGAAAGTTCTGTCTAAGGAGAGGTTTGGTCATCTAATTGCGCGCCAGTAAGGAGAAATCCTTATTGGAAGCCCCCTCTTTCCTGGGAACGGCCTGGTTGTCATAAATGTGATTCTGTAATATTATTTATGAATAATTAATTATTGATTCATATGATAAGGAAATATTTATTTTATGTGGATATAAATGAGGGATATATTTTTGTGGTTAAAAATGAAGGAGTTAATGTTGAGGTTTTTATCCATATTTTTGTCGGAATGGAGGTATTAAAAATCAGGGTTTTTGAGATATTTTGCGGGGGTTATAATTTTTAATCCGACCGTTGGATCGTGGTAATTTTTGGATATGTTATACATATATAAGTTGAGTATATGCCCACAAATTTTGAACCGTTAAAAATGAACGTATGATTTATTATGAATTTTACAAGATGACTGGTTCAGAAATTGTTGAATTTTCGGAGTTTATCATTTTGATGGAAAATTCTAGAATTGGTGGGCCCCACTTGTGGTTGGTGAAGAAATGTGCTGAATTATATTTCAAATATGGTGGGTGGGAATAGTAGCAGGTAAAGCCATCAGGTTGCAGGTCAAACCTACTAAAATTTTCCTATAAATAGAGGGCTAAGTTAGAATTGAAAATCACACCAGAAACAAGTTTTTTCTCTTTCTCTCTCTAGATTATTGAGTGTATTTTGTGAGTATTTAGATACTTTGAGAGTTTCTATTCATCAGAGCAAGTTTCTTTCAGCCTTATACCGGTATTCCGACCAGAAGTACTGATATCTTGAGGTAAGGGATATTATTTTCTTCTTAATGATATTATTTTCTTCAATATCATTATGCTGAAATATTGATATGAGTTTTTATCAAATTTAGAACTTTTTGTGTCGGGGGTTACTATTCACGTATACGGCACTATTCACGTATACGGCACTATTCACGAATACGGCACTATTCACCGAAAAATAAAATTTTTCCTTTTTGTCCAAGATGTCTATTATGGTTACTATCTTTGATTGTATCCATGTTTTGATCTTTATTTTTGAATTCTGCTTCACAATTGATTATTATGAAGTATTATTGATCTTGGATAAACTGTTATACGAATCCCTACTATTTGTCCTTCTGTCTCATTGGATTCGTTCTCTTTAAGATATTTTTCATCATCCTCAGTCCTAAATGATGATATTGATGAATATCTTTGGCCTGTAGTGCAAAGATGTATAATTACTTGATGAATATCTTTGGCCTGTAGTGCAAAGATGTATAATTACTTGATGAATATCTTTGGCCTGTAGTGCAAAGATGAACAGGTGTTGAGATGAACATGACCGACTGATGATACAAATGAATATCTTTGGCCTGTAGTGCAAAGATGAATATTTGGTTAAAGATGATTATTAATTGATGTTACAGGGATAAAATATTGATGATGGACTTTTAAATCTTAGAAGATAGTAGAATTCTTTCTCTACTTGACTCTTCTAATGGTTTGATGTTTCCGCTGCAGTTGTTGATCTAAAACTTGTTGTCGATTATATTTTATCAAATTTTTCCCTGTTGAAGACTAACGATAATTTGTTGTATATTATCTTAGTCATAATATTCTTTACTGGGCTAGTTGAGCTCACCCTTTTCCTTTTTGTTCCATTTTTCTTCTCAGGAGGTGAGAACATAGCAGGATCTAGTCGGGGTATGGAGTGATGGTTCTAGAAATATGTTTTAGCAGTCCTCACTATTTCTGTAAAATAGTGTTTGAATAATTGTAATGAGGATTTATTTGAGTGTGGATATTGTCTAGAAGACAATATTTGTATTTAAACTCACAGTATGTGTTGTCGTATTTTGCACGACAATTGTATTATTGAAGTTGTAGTTTGCTTTCTGTACTATGTATTTGGCGACTCAGAATGGGTGTTGTATACCTATTTTGGGGGCGTCACAGTTGGTATCAAAGCTTAGGGATATGATCCCTGGCTGAGATGTGAGACAAGAACTAGGAGGGGAGAGACGGGAAATTCCTTCACTAGTATGACTTGACTAAGTTTATTGGTGTTTATTTGGTCGGTCAGAGTATAGGGATAATATATGACATGACTATTAACCCTTGTTTTATGGCAGTATTTAAGAATGGCAGCTGAGAACGTTAATAATGGAGTAAATCAGACCGTGGAGACACCTTTGATCACCACCCAGGGGAACGTGCAACAGGAAGGCAATATTCCTCCTGTAAACAACGTTACCGAGCAAACGATGAATGATGGAATGTCTAGGAGCTTTTTGCAGTTCATGCAAAATCAGACGAGGGAGACTCGTGTGCAGAATACGGGTGGAAATGATAACGCGCGGTTTGTCACAGCTAAGCAGTTCAAAGAATTGGGACCACCAGAATTTAAGGGAAAGCCGGATCCGATCATGGCGGAAACGTGGGTCAAGCAAATTTCCAAGATATTCGATGTCTTGGGATGCACGGAGGAACAAAAGGTTCCATTCGCCACCTTTATGTTCCGCGGTGAGGCAGACTACTGGTGGGAGTCTGTGAAACGTACCCAGCCTAACGCACTCAACATGTCCTGGGAAACATTTCAAAAACTGTTCAATGACAAGTACTTTCCTGAAAGTATTCGTCATATGAAGGAGGTAGAGTTTATCAAACTGGAACAAAACAACATGACGGTGTCCCAGTACGAGGCGAAGTTTGCAGAGTTATCCAGGTTTGCACCTCATTTGGTCGAAAATGAGGAACGAATGACAAGGATGTTTCTGAGAGGTCTAAAACCCGAGATTCGACAATATCTTATCTCTCATAAATTTTCTTTATATTCAGATGTTGTAAATAGGGCTCAATTATTAGAGCGAGATAATGAGTATGTGCAACCGAGGGACCACAACCAGGGTCATACCGGTGGCGGCAGTCATCGAAGCAATGAAAACCAGCAGGGAGGAAAATATTCGGACAAAAGCGGTAACCACTCTGGTGGTAATCGTGGTCGTGATAATAGAAGGAGCGAGTCGGGAGGAGATTTCAAGAAGAGAAGGTACAACAATGATAATGTGAAGACATCAGCACAAACATCAACTGTTTCTAGGGGAGGAGAACGACCACCGGTCGTATGTTACAAATGTGGGAAAGAGGGACATATCAGCCCAAACTGCCCACAACAATCCAAGGTATGTTATAACTGTGGAAAGGAAGGTCATATAGCTCGAGAGTGTTCTGTAGCAAAACCAAGTTCAGCGGGGATGGTGACTCCAAAAGTTATCCCGGATAAGTCGAAATCAGCTGTTCCTGGAAGGGCGTTTGTCGTGACTGGCCAAAACGCGAGAAACCCGAACGAGGTGATCATGGGTAAGCTAATCTTGAATTCTTACGAAGTTTATACTTTACTAGATACCGGTTCTACCCATTCTTTTATCTCTCCTGCTTGTGCTCAACGTTTAAACTTGACTCCGGAGAAATTGGACTTTAACTTATCTGTTGAAACTCCGTTGGGTGAAACCTTCGTTACATCTACAGTTTATAAATCTTGCATGATCCAAGTTGGCACTATCACATTACCTGTTGATCTTATCTCTTTAAAGATACTTGCTTTTGATGTGATTTTAGAAATTGATTGGTTAACCACTCATCATGCCAAAATTGATTATTTTCGTAAGGTTGTTAGTCTTTATATTCCTAACAAACCTGTTATGCGAATTCAAGCAACCAAACCACTAAAATCAATCGCTGTCATACCAAGCCATAAAGCCATTCGTTTATTGAAAAACGAATGTCAAGCTTTCTTAACCCATGTCATGGACTTGAATAAAAATACGTCAGATTTGAATGATATTTCTGTTGTTAGTGAATTTCCTGACGTATTTCCTGAAGAATTTCTTGGCCTACGCGTGATATTGAATTTTGTATCATCTTTGAATCTGGTACAAAACCCACTTCTAAAATCTCATATTGAATAGCTCCTATTGAACTTCGGGAGTTAAAAACCTAACTGTAGAAGTTTGTACCCGAGCCTTTATCTGGTGACTTCCTTTGTGGAATACACCGAAGTTAGACTCTCCGTAGGGGACGCCATATTCGTGCGGTAGTAAACTGATAGGTGTCATTGTGACGTGCTATCCAAGATTGGGATATGAATCACAATTGAGAGCAACCGAAGTCGGTAACCGAAGTACGTAGCTTTCTGGGCTTAGCTGGTTATTATCGGAGATTTGTGGAAGGATTTTCTCGAATCGCTACTCCGTTAACTCAGCTGACTCGGAAAGATACAAAATTCGTATGGAGTGAGGAATGCGAGAAGAGTTTCCAAGAACTCAAGAGGAGACTCATTTCGGCACCTGTTTTGACAATACCATCTGGTTCGGATGGATTTGTTATCTACAGCGATGTTTCAGGCAAAGGGTTAGGATGTGTTCTCATGCAACATGGGAAAGTCATAGCCTATGCCTCACGACAACTCAAAGAATATGAGAGGAATTATCCTACTCATGATTTGGAGTTGGCAGCAGTCGTTTTTGCGTTGAAGATCTGGAGACACTACCTGTATGGGGAGAAAGTGGAGATCTATACAGATCATAAAAGCCTCAAATATTTCTTCACCCAAAAGGAACTCAACATGCGGCAACGACGTTGGCTTGAGCTGTAGAAGGATTACGATCATACCATCCAATACCATCCTGGAAAAGCAAACGTAGTAGCTGACGCATTGAGTAGAAGATCATATGCGGGTACGAGTGCAATGTTTTTAACACAAAGGCCCATTTTGTATGACTTGCAAAGGATGGAGATAGAGATGAAGGCTCCAAGTACCCACATGATGATATCAAATATACGAGTAGAACCGACTTTAATCGATAAAGTTAAAGCTGCTCAAGCTACGGATATAGAGCTGATGCGTATGAAGAAGAAAGTGCAAGAAGGTGCTATTCCAGAAGCAAGAATCGATGAAGAAGGAATACTTCGAGTCAACTCCAGACTTTGTGTTCCTAACGATTTTGACTTGAAGCATAGAATAATGATGGAGGCACACAACACACCGTTTGCAATCCATCCTGGGAGTACCAAAATGTATCACGATCTTCGACATACATTTTGGTGGAGCAATATGAAAAGAGAGATCGCGGAGTTTATCTCGAGGTGTTTAACTTGTCAACGTGTAAAGGCGGAGCATCAAGTGCCAAAGGGTCCATTGCAACCACTTGAGATCCCGAAATGGAAGTGGGAACACATTACTATGGATTTTGTTACGGGTCTTCCCAAGGTTTCTCAAGGTATAGATGCGATTTGGGTTATTGTTGATAGATTAACCAAGTCCGCTCATTTCTTACCGATACGTGAGACTTATTCCCTTGAACGTCTTGCTAGTATGTATGTGAACGAGATTGTGAGATTGCATGGCATGCCAGTATCCATAGTTTCGGATCGTGACCCAAGATTCACTTCACGATTTTGGGTTAGCTTGCAGAAAGCTATGGGCACGGATTTACGATTCAGTTCAGCATACCATCCTCAAACGGACGGACAATCAGAGAGGACTATTCAAACTCTTGAAGATCTATTAAGACTTTGTGTCTTAGATTTCAAAGGGAGTTGGGATAAGTACCTACCATTAGTGAAATTCTCCTACAACAACAGTTATCAGGCGAGCATAGGTATGGCTCCATTTGAGGCGTTGTATGGAAGAAAATGTCGTTCTCCAGTATGCTGGGACGAGGTGGGTGAAGCAACATTGTTGGGACCAGAGTTGGTACGCATTACTACAGAGAAGATCCAAACGATTCGACAACGTATACAAACGGCACAGGATCGACAAAAGAGTTATGCGGATCTTCATCGGAAGGACGTGGAATTTAATATTGGGGATCATGTATTGTTACGTGTTGCACCATGGAAGGGAGTTACAAGATTTGGGAAGAGAGGAAAGCTCAATCCAAGATTTGTTGGTCCATTTGAGATTCTTGAGCGAATAGGAAATGTGGCATATAGACTCGCATTACCTCCAAGCATGTCTCGTGTTCATAATGTTTTTCACATATCTATGCTTCGTAAATATGTTAAAGACCCGAACCACATTATTGAGTTAGAACCAGACGAGATAGCTGAAGATTTAACGTACGAGGAGGTACCTGTTAAGATCTTGGATAGGAAAGAGCATGTCCTACGCACGAAGGTTATACCACAAGTTAAGGTTTTGTGGAAAAACCATGCTATTGAAGAAATGACCTGGGAGTTGGAATCAGAAATGAAAGCGAGGTATCCTCACCTTTTTGAAACATCAGGTACGTACGTCAATTTCGAGGACGAAATTTCATAAGGAGGGGAGGTTGTAAGACCCCAACTTATTAATGAATAAAATCAAATTTTCTCTAAATATTATTGTGAATAATAAGGGGGTTAATTTGATATAATACTTTGGTTATGGGTGAAATGTGCAAATTTTGCAAAATAAGCAAGTGGTTATAAATATTTATTTTTGGTCGGTGAATATTCGGTTGGTCGTGGAATATTCTTGCTGTCGGGGAATATTCGTACGACGACGCAGCCTTGTGTGGGCCCCATAACGGAAAGCGATTGGATGAAGAAAACGACAAGTATAAGTTATTTATTAATAATGGCGTAGTTGTTACCGTTAACACTGTTTAAATACCCGGTGGTTAAAAATACAGTAATAACGCGTGGTTGCACAGTAGCACACGGATTGCACAGTATAGTTGAATTATTGATTCATACGTAAGAAGGCACTACTCAATAATTGTTACAGTGATTACTGTTCAATATTTTATTTTATTGGTTCAATAATTGCTGCATTGATATTTCATATTATTGTTGTTTCAATAATTGTTACTGCACAGTATTTCCCATTATCAGATCAATAATTCATATTATTTGAATAATATTATTAGATAATATTATTGACAATGTCTAGAAAGTTCTGTCTAAGGAGAGGTTTGGTCATCTAATTGCGCGCCAGTAAGGAGAAATCCTTATTGGAAAGCCCCCTCTTTCCTGGGAACGGCCTGGTTGTCATAAATGTGATTCTGTAATATTATTTATGAATAATTAATTATTGATTCATATGATAAGGAAATATTTATTTTATGTGGATATAAATGAGGGATATATTTTTGTGGTTAAAAATGAAGGAGTTAATGTTGAGGTTTTTATCCATATTTTTGTCGGAATGGAGGTATTAAAAATCAGGGTTTTTGAGATATTTTGCGGGGGTTATAATTTTTAATCCGACCGTTGGATCGTGGTAATTTTTGGATATGTTATACATATATAAGTTGAGTATATGCCCACAAATTTTGAACCGTTAAAAATAACGTATGATTTATTATGAATTTTACAAGATGACTGGTTCAGAAATTGTTGAATTTTCGGAGTTTATCATTTTGATGGAAAATTCTAGAATTGGTGGGCCCCACTTGTGGTTGGTGAAGAAATGTGCTGAATTATATTTCAAATATGGTGGGTGGGAATAGTAGCAGGTAAAGCCATCAGGTTGCAGGTCAAACCTACTAAAATTTTCTTATAAATAGAGGGCTAAGTTAGAATTGAAAATCATACCAGAAACAAGTTTTTTCTCTTTCTCTCTCTAGATTATTGAGTGTATTTTGTGAGTATTTAGATACTTTGAGAGTTTCTATTCATCAGAGCAAGTTTCTTTCAGCCTTATACCGGTATTCCGACCAGAAGTACTGATATCTTGAGGTAAGGGATATTATTTTCTTCTTAATGATATTATTTTCTTCAATATCATTATGCTGAAATATTGATATGAGTTTTTATCAAATTTGAAACTTTTTGTGTCGGGGGTTACTATTCACGTATACGGCACTATTCACGTATACGGCACTATTCACGAATACGGCACTATTCACCGAAAAATAAAATTTTTCCTTTTTGTCCAAGATGTCTATTATGGTTACTATCTTTGATTGTATCCATGTTTTGATCTTTATTTTTGAATTCTGCTTCACAATTGATTATTATGAAGTATTATTGATCTTGGATAAACTGTTATACGAATCCCTACTATTTGTCCTTCTGTCTCATTGGATTCGTTCTCTTTAAGATATTTGTCATCATCCTCAGTCCTAAATGATGATATTGATGAATATCTTTGGCCTGTAGTGCAAAGATGTATAATTACTTGATGAATATCTTTGGCCTGTAGTGCAAAGATGTATAATTACTTGATGAATATCTTTGGCCTGTAGTGCAAAGATGAACAGGTGTTGAGATGAACATGACCGACTGATGATACAAATGAATATCTTTGGCCTGTAGTGCAAAGATGAATATTTGGTTAAAGATGATTATTAATTGATGTTACAGGGATAAAATATTGATGATGGACTTTTAAATCTTAGAAGATAGTAGAATTCTTTCTCTACTTGACTCTTCTAATGGTTTGATGTTTCCGCTGCAGTTGTTGATCTAAAACTTGTTGTCGATTATATTTTATCAAATTTTTCCCTGTTGAAGACTAACGATAATTTGTTGTATATTATCTTAGTCATAATATTCTTTACTGGGCTAGTTGAGCTCACCCTTTTCCTTTTTGTTCCATTTTTCTTCTCAGGAGGTGAGAACATAGCAGGATCTAGTCGGGGTATGGAGTGATGGTTCTAGAAATATGTTTTAGCAGTCCTCACTATTTCTGTAAAATAGTGTTTGAATAATTGTAATGAGGATTTATTTGAGTGTGGATATTGTCTAGAAGACAATATTTGTATTTAAACTCACAGTATGTGTTGTCGTATTTTGCACGACAATTGTATTATTGAAGTTGTAGTTTGCTTTCTGTACTATGTATTTGGCGACTCAGAATGGGTGTTGTATACCTATTTTGGGGGCGTCACAGTTGGTATCAAAGCTTAGGGATATGATCCCTGGCTGAGATGTGAGACAAGAACTAGGAGGGGAGAGACGGGAAATTCCTTCACTAGTATGACTTGACTAAGTTTATTGGTGTTTATTTGGTCGGTCAGAGTATAGGGATAATATATGACATGACTATTAACCCTTGTTTTATGGCAGTATTTAAGAATGGCAGCTGAGAACGTTAATAATGGAGTAAATCAGACCGTGGAGACACCTTTGATCACCACCCAGGGGAACGTGCAACAGGAAGGCAATATTCCTCCTGTAAACAACGTTACCGAGCAAACGATGAATGATGGAATGTCTAGGAGCTTTTTGCAGTTCATGCAAAATCAGACGAGGGAGACTCGTGTGCAGAATACGGGTGGAAATGATAACGCGCGGTTTGTCACAGCTAAGCAGTTCAAAGAATTGGGACCACCAGAATTTAAGGGAAAGCCGGATCCGATCATGGCGGAAACGTGGGTCAAGCAAATTTCCAAGATATTCGATGTCTTGGGATGCACGGAGGAACAAAAGGTTCCATTCGCCACCTTTATGTTCCGCGGTGAGGCAGACTACTGGTGGGAGTCTGTGAAACGTACCCAGCCTAACGCACTCAACATGTCCTGGGAAACATTTCAAAAACTGTTCAATGACAAGTACTTTCCTGAAAGTATTCGTCATATGAAGGAGGTAGAGTTTATCAAACTGGAACAAAACAACATGACGGTGTCCCAGTACGAGGCGAAGTTTGCAGAGTTATCCAGGTTTGCACCTCATTTGGTCGAAAATGAGGAACGAATGACAAGGATGTTTCTGAGAGGTCTAAAACCCGAGATTCGACAATATCTTATCTCTCATAAATTTTCTTTATATTCAGATGTTGTAAATAGGGCTCAATTATTAGAGCGAGATAATGAGTATGTGCAACCGAGGGACCACAACCAGGGTCATACCGGTGGCGGCAGTCATCGAAGCAATGAAAACCAGCAGGGAGGAAAATATTCGGACAAAAGCGGTAACCACTCTGGTGGTAATCGTGGTCGTGATAATAGAAGGAGCGAGTCGGGAGGAGATTTCAAGAAGAGAAGGTACAACAATGATAATGTGAAGACATCAGCACAAACATCAACTGTTTCTAGGGGAGGAGAACGACCACCGGTCGTATGTTACAAATGTGGGAAAGAGGGACATATCAGCCCAAACTGCCCACAACAATCCAAGGTATGTTATAACTGTGGAAAGGAAGGTCATATAGCTCGAGAGTGTTCTGTAGCAAAACCAAGTTCAGCGGGGATGGTGACTCCAAAAGTTATCCCGGATAAGTCGAAATCAGCTGTTCCTGGAAGGGCGTTTGTCGTGACTGGCCAAAACGCGAGAAACCCGAACGAGGTGATCATGGGTAAGCTAATCTTGAATTCTTACGAAGTTTATACTTTACTAGATACCGGTTCTACCCATTCTTTTATCTCTCCTGCTTGTGCTCAACGTTTAAACTTGACTCCGGAGAAATTGGACTTTAACTTATCTGTTGAAACTCCGTTGGGTGAAACCTTCGTTACATCTACAGTTTATAAATCTTGCATGATCCAAGTTGGCACTATCACATTACCTGTTGATCTTATCTCTTTAAAGATACTTGCTTTTGATGTGATTTTAGAAATTGATTGGTTAACCACTCATCATGCCAAAATTGATTATTTTCGTAAGGTTGTTAGTCTTTATATTCCTAACAAACCTGTTATGCGAATTCAAGCAACCAAACCACTAAAATCAATCGCTGTCATACCAAGCCATAAAGCCATTCGTTTATTGAAAAACGAATGTCAAGCTTTCTTAGCCCATGTCATGGACTTGAACAAAAATACGTCAGATTTGAATGATATTTCTGTTGTTAGTGAATTTCCTGACGTATTTCCTGAAGAATTTCTTGGCCTACGCGTGATATTGAATTTTGTATCATCTTTGAATCTGGTACAAAACCCACTTCTAAAATCTCATATTGAATAGCTCCTATTGAACTTCGGGAGTTAAAAACCTAACTGTAGAAGTTTGTACCCGAGCCTTTATCTGGTGACTTCCTTTGTGGAATACACCGAAGTTAGACTCTCCGTAGGGGACGCCATATTCGTGCGGTAGTAAACTGATAGGTGTCATTGTGACGTGCTATCCAAGATTGGGATATGAATCACAATTGAGAGCAACCGAAGTCGGTAACCGAAGTACGTAGCTTTCTGGGCTTAGCTGGTTATTATCGGAGATTTGTGGAAGGATTTTCTCGAATCGCTACTCCGTTAACTCAGCTGACTCGAAAAGATACAAAATTCGTATGGAGTGAGGAATGCGAGAAGAGTTTCCAAGAACTCAAGAGGAGACTCATTTCGGTACCTGTTTTGACAATACCATCTGGTTCGGATGGATTTGTTATCTACAGCGATGCTTCAGGCAAAGGGTTAGGATGTGTTCTCATGCAACATGGGAAAGTCATAGCCTATGCCTCACGACAACTCAAAGAATATGAGAGGAATTATCCTACTCATGATTTGGAGTTGGCAGCAGTCGTTTTTGCGTTGAAGATCTGGAGACACTACCTGTATGGGGAGAAAGTGGAGATCTATACAGATCATAAAAGCCTCAAATATTTCTTCACCCAAAAGGAACTCAACATGCGGCAACGACGTTGGCTTGAGCTGTAGAAGGATTACGATCATACCATCCAATACCATCCTGGAAAAGCAAACGTAGTAGCTGACGCATTGAGTAGAAGATCATATGCGGGTACGAGTGCAATGTTTTTAACACAAAGGCCCATTTTGTATGACTTGCAAAGGATGGAGATAGAGATGAAGGCTCCAAGTACCCACATGATGATATCAAATATACGAGTAGAACTGACTTTAATCGATAAAGTTAAAGCTGCTCAAGCTACGGATATAGAGCTGATGCGTATGAAGAAGAAAGTGCAAGAAGGTGCTATTCCAGAAGCAAGAATCGATGAAGAAGGAATACTTCGAGTCAACTCCAGACTTTGTGTTCCTAACGATTTTGACTTGAAGCATAGAATAATGATGGAGGCACACAACACACCGTTTGCAATCCATCCTGGGAGTACCAAAATGTATCACGATCTTCGACATACATTTTGGTGGAGCAATATGAAAAGAGAGATCGCGGAGTTTATCTCGAGGTGTTTAACTTGTTAACGTGTAAAGGCGGAGCATCAAGTGCCAAAGGGTCCATTGCAACCACTTGAGATCCCGAAATGGAAGTGGGAACACATTACTATGGATTTTGTTACGGGTCTTCCCAAGGTTTCTCAAGGTATAGATGCGATTTGGGTTATTGTTGATAGATTAACCAAGTCCGCTCATTTCTTACCGATACGTGAGACTTATTCCCTTGAACGTCTTGCTAGTATGTATGTGAACGAGATTGTGAGATTGCATGGCATGCCAGTATCCATAGTTTCGGATCGTGACCCAAGATTCACTTCACGATTTTGGGTTAGCTTGCAGAAAGCTATGGGCACGGATTTACGATTCAGTTCAGCATACCATCCTCAAACGGACGGACAATCAGAGAGGACTATTCAAACTCTTGAAGATCTATTAAGACTTTGTGTCTTAGATTTCAAAGGGAGTTGGGATAAGTACCTACCATTAGTGAAATTCTCCTACAACAACAGTTATCAGGCGAGCATAGGTATGGCTCCATTTGAGGCGTTGTATGGAAGAAAATGTCGTTCTCCAGTATGCTGGGACGAGGTGGGTGAAGCAACATTGTTGGGACCAGAGTTGGTACGCATTACTACAGAGAAGATCCAAACGATTCGACAACGTATACAAACGGCACAGGATCGACAAAAGAGTTATGCGGATCTTCATCGGAAGGACGTGGAATTTAATATTGGGGATCATGTATTGTTACGTGTTGCACCATGGAAGGGAGTTACAAGATTTGGGAAGAGAGGAAAGCTCAATCCAAGATTTGTTGGTCCATTTGAGATTCTTGAGCGAATAGGAAATGTGGCATATAGACTCGCATTACCTCCAAGCATGTCTCGTGTTCATAATGTTTTTCACATATCTATGCTTCGTAAATATGTTAAAGACCCGAACCACATTATTGAGTTAGAACCAGACGAGATAGCTGAAGATTTAACGTACGAGGAGGTACCTGTTAAGATCTTGGATAGGAAAGAGCATGTCCTACGCACGAAGGTTATACCACAAGTTAAGGTTTTGTGGAAAAACCATGCTATTGAAGAAATGACCTGGGAGTTGGAATCAGAAATGAAAGCGAGGTATCCTCACCTTTTTGAAACATCAGGTACGTACGTCAATTTCGAGGACGAAATTTCATAAGGAGGGGAGGTTGTAAGACCCCAACTTATTAATGAATAAAATCAAATTTTCTCTAAATATTATTGTGAATAATAAGGGGATTAATTTGATATAATACTTTGGTTATGGGTGAAATGTGCAAATTTTGCAAAATAAGCAAGTGGTTATAAATATTTATTTTTGGTCGGTGAATATTCGGTTGGTCGTGGAATATTCTTGCTGTCGGGGAATATTCGTACGACGACGCAGCCTTGTGTGGGCCCCATAACGGAAAGCGATTGGATGAAGAAAACGACAAGTATAAGTTATTTATTAATAATGGCGTAGTTGTTAACGTTAACACTGTTTAAATACCCGGTGGTTAAAAATACAGTAATAACGCGTGGTTGCACAGTAGCACACGGATTGCACAGTATAGTTGAATTATTGATTCATACGTAAGAAGGCACTACTCAATAATTGTTACAGTGATTACTGTTCAATATTTTATTTTATTGGTTCAATAATTGCTGCATTGATATTTCATATTATTGTTGTTTCAATAATTGTTACTGCACAGTATTTCCCATTATCAGATCAATAATTCATATTATTTGAATAATATTATTAGATAATATTATTGACAATGTCTAGAAAGTTCTGTCTAAGGAGAGGTTTGGTCATCTAATTGCGCGCCAGTAAGGAGAAATCCTTATTGGAAAGCCCCCTCTTTCCTGGGAACGGCCTGGTTGTCATAAATGTGATTCTGTAATATTATTTATGAATAATTAATTATTGATTCATATGATAAGGAAATATTTATTTTATGTGGATATAAATGAGGGATATATTTTTGTGGTTAAAAATGAAGGAGTTAATGTTGAGGTTTTTATCCATATTTTTGTAGGAATGGAGGTATTAAAAATCAGGGTTTTTGAGATATTTTGCGGGGGTTATAATTTTTAATCCGACCGTTGGATCGTGGTAATTTTTGGATATGTTATACATATATAAGTTGAGTATATGCCCACAAATTTTGAACCGTTAAAAATGAACGTATGATTTATTATGAATTTTACAAGATGACTGGTTCAGAAATTGTTGAATTTTCGGAGTTTATCATTTTGATGGAAAATTCTAGAATTGGTGGGCCCCACTTGTGGTTGGTGAAGAAATGTGCTGAATTATATTTCAAATATGGTGGGTGGGAATAGTAGCAGGTAAAGCCATCAGGTTGCAGGTCAAACCTACTAAAATTTTCCTATAAATAGAGGGCTAAGTTAGAATTGAAAATCACACCAGAAACAAGTTTTTTCTCTTTCTCTCTCTAGATTATTGAGTGTATTTTGTGAGTATTTAGATACTTTGAGAGTTTCTATTCATCAGAGCAAGTTTCTTTCAGCCTTATACCGGTATTCCGACCAGAAGTACTGATATCTTGAGGTAAGGGATATTATTTTCTTCTTAATGATATTATTTTCTTCAATATCATTATGCTGAAATATTGATATGAGTTTTTATCAAATTTAGAACTTTTTGTGTCGGGGGTTACTATTCGCGTATACGGCACTATTCACGTATACGGCACTATTCACGAATACGGCACTATTCACCGAAAAATAAAATTTTTCCTTTTTGTCCAAGATGTCTATTATGGTTACTATCTTTGATTGTATCCATGTTTTGATCTTTATTTTTGAATTCTGCTTCACAATTGATTATTATGAAGTATTATTGATCTTGGATAAACTGTTATACGAATCCCTACTATTTGTCCTTCTGTCTCATTGGATTCGTTCTCTTTAAGATATTTTTCATCATCCTCAGTCCTAAATGATGATATTGATGAATATTTTTGGCCTGTAGTGCAAAGATGTATAATTACTTGATGAATATCTTTGGCCTGTAGTGCAAAGATGTATAATTACTTGATGAATATCTTTGGCCTGTAGTGCAAAGATGAACAGGTGTTGAGATGAACATGACCGACTGATGATACAAATGAATATCTTTGGCCTGTAGTGCAAAGATGAATATTTGGTTAAAGATGATTATTAATTGATGTTACAGGGATAAAATATTGATGATGGACTTTTAAATCTTAGAAGATAGTAGAATTCTTTCTCTACTTGACTCTTCTAATGGTTTGATGTTTCCGCTGCAGTTGTTGATCTAAAACTTGTTGTCGATTATATTTTATCAAATTTTTCCCTGTTGAAGACTAACGATAATTTGTTGTATATTATCTTAGTCATAATATTCTTTACTGGGCTAGTTGAGCTCACCATTTTCCTTTTTGTTCCATTTTTCTTCTCAGGAGGTGAGAACATAGCAGGATCTAGTCGGGGTATGGAGTGATGGTTCTAGAAATATGTTTTAGCAGTCCTCACTATTTCTGTAAAATAGTGTTTGAATAATTGTAATGAGGATTTATTTGAGTGTGGATATTGTCTAGAAGACAATATTTGTATTTAAACTCACAGTATGTGTTGTCGTATTTTGCACGACAATTGTATTATTGAAGTTGTAGTTTGCTTTCTGTACCATGTATTTGGCGACTCAGAATGGGTGTTGTATACCTATTTTGGGGGCGTCACACTCAGTTTTAATCTTCAGCTGATGATATCCAGAACGAAGGTCGATCTTTGAAAAGAATTGTGTTCCTTGTAACTGGTCGAACAGGTCATCAATGCGAGGTAGCGGATACCTATTCTTGATAGTGACATGATTCAATTCTCGATAGTCGATACAAAGTCGCATACTCCCGTCTTTCTTCTTTACGAATAAAACAGGAGCACCCCAAGGAGACGTACTAGGACGAATAAAACCGATGTCCAACAACTCCTGTAGTTGGACTTTTAACTCCTGAAGTTCAATAGGAGCCATTCGATATGGAGTTTTAGAAATGGGCTTTGTACCGGGTTCAAGGTCAATAAAGAATTCAACTTCACGTTCTGGGGGTAGACCAGGAAGTTCTTCAGGAAATACATCGGGAAATTCTCTAACAATAGAAATATTATTCAAATCTGACTTGTCTTTGTTCAAATCCATTACATGGGCTAAGAAAGCTTGACATCCGTTTTTCAATAGATGAATAGCTTTGTGGCTTGATATGACAGTGACTGATTTTAGTGGTTTAGTAGTTTTAATTCGTATGACAGGTTGGTTAGGAATATGAAAACTAACAACCTTACGAAAACAATCAATTTTAGCATGATGAGTGGTTAACCAATCAATTTCCAAAATCACATCAAAAGCAAGTATCTTTAAAGAGATAAGATCAACAGGTAATGTGATAGTGCCAACTTGGATCATGCAAGATTTATAAACTGTAGATGTAACGAAGGTTTCACCCAACGGAGTCTCAACAGATAAGTTAAAGTCCAATTTCTCCGGAGTCAAGTTTAAACGTTGAGCACAAGCAGGAGAGATAAAAGAATAGATAGAACCGGTATCTAGTAAAGTATAAACTTCGTAAGAATTCAAGATTAGCTTACCCGTGATCACCTCGTTCGGGTTTCTCGCGTTTTGGCCAGTAACGACAAACGCCCTTCCAGGAACCGCTGATCTCGACTTATCCGGGACAGCTTTTGGAGTCACCATCTCCGCTGAACTTAGTTTTGCTACAGAACACTCTAGAGCTATATGACCCTCCTTTCCACAGTTATAACATACCTTGGATTGTTGTGGGCAGTTTGGGCTGATATGTCCCTCTTTTCCACATTTGTAACATACGACCGGTGGTCGTTCTCCTCCCCTAGAAACAGTTGATGTTTGTGCTGACGTCTTCACGTTATCATTGTTGTACCTTCTCTTCTTGAAATCTCCTCCCGACTCGCTCCTTCTATTATCACGACCACGATTACCACCAGAGTGGTTACCGCTTTTGTCCGATTGTTTTCCTCCCTGCTGGTTTTCATTACTTCGATGACTGCCGCCACCGGTATGACCCTGGTTGTGGTCCCTCGGTTGCACATACTCATTATCTCGCTCTAATAATTGAGCCCTATTTACAACATCTGAATATAAAGAAAATTTATGAGAGATAAGATATTGTCGAATCTCGAGTTTTAGACCTCTCAGAAACATCCTTGTCATTCGTTCCTCATTTTCGACCAAATGAGATGCAAACCTGGATAACTCTGCAAACTTCGCCTCGTACTGGGACACCATCATGTTGTTTTGTTCCAGTCTGATAAACTCTACCTCCTTCATATGACGAATACTTTCAGGGAAGTACTTGTTATTGAACAGTTTTTGAAGTGTTTCCCAAGACATGTTGAGTGCGTCAGGCTGGGTACGCTTCACAGACTCCCACCAGTAGTCTGCCTCACCGCGGAACATAAAGGTGGCGAATGGAACCTTCTGTTCCTCCGTGCATCCCAAGACATCGAATATCTTGGTAATTTGCTTGACCCACGTTTCCGCCATGATCGGATCCGGCTTTCCCTTAAATTCTGGTGGTCCCAATTCTTTGAACTGCTTAGCTGTGACAAACCGCGCGTTATCATTTCCACCCGTATTCTGCACACGAGTCTCCCTCGTCTGATTTTGCATGAACTGCAAAAAGTTCCTAAACATTCCATCATTCATCGTTTGCTCGGTAACGTTGTTTACAGGAGGAATATTGCCTTCATGTTGCACGTTCCCCTGGGTGGTGATCAAAGGTGTCTCCACGGTCTGATTTACTCCATTATTAACGTTCTCAGCTGCCATTCTTAAATACTGCCATAAAACAAGGGTTAATAGTCATGTCATATATTATCCCTATACTCTGACCGACCAAATAAACACCAAATAAACTTAGTCAAGTCATACTAGTGAAGGAATTTCCCGTCTCTCCCCTCCTAGTTCTTGTCTCACATCTCAGCCAGGGATCATATCCCTAAGCTCTGATACCAACTGTGACGCCCCCAAAATAGGTATACAACACCCATTCTGAGTAGCCAAATACATGGTACAGAAAGCAAACTACAACTTCAATAATACAATTGTCGTGCAAAATACGACAACACATACTGTGAGTTTAAATACAAATATTGTCTTCTAGACAATATCCACACTCAAATAAATCCTCATTACAATTATTCAAACACTATTTTACAGAAATAGTGAGGACTGCTAAAACATCTTTCTAGAACTATCACTCCATACCCCGACTAGATCCTGCTATGTTCTCACCTCCTGAGAAGAAAAATGGAACAAAAAGGAAAAGGGTGAGCTCAACTAGCCCAATAAAGAATATTATGACTAAGATAATATACAACAAATTATCGTTAGTCTTCAACAGGGAAAAATTTGATAAAATATAATCGACAACAAGTTTTAGATCAACAACTGCAGCGGAAACATCAAACCATTAGAAGAGTCAAGTAGAGAAAGAATTCTACTATCTTCTAAGATTTAAAAGTCCATCATCAATATTTTATCCCTGTAACATCAATTAATAATCATCTTTAACCAAATATTCATCTTTGCACTACAGGCCAAAGATATTCATTTGTATCATCAGTCGGTCATGTTCATCTCAACACCTGTTCATCTTTGCACTACAGGCCAAAGATATTCATCAAGTAATTATACATCTTTGCACTACAGGCCAAAGATATTCATCAAGTAATTATACATCTTTGCACTACAGGCCAAAGATATTCATCAATATCATCATTTAGGACTGAGGATGATGACAAATATCTTAAAGAGAACGAATCCAATGAGACAGAAGGACAAATAGTAGGGATTCGTATAACAGTTTATCCAAGATCAATAATACTTCATAATAATCAATTGTGAAGCAGAATTCAAAAATAAAGATCAAAACATGGATACAATCAAAGATAGTAACCATAATAGACATCTTGGACAAAAAGGAAAAATTTTATTTTTCGGTGAATAGTGCCGTATTCGTGAATAGTGTCGTATACGTGAATAGTGTCGTATACGTGAATAGTAACCCCGACACAAAAAGTTCTAAATTTGATAAAAACTCATATCAATATTTCAGCATAATGATATTGAAGAAAATAATATTATTAAGAAGAAAATAATATCCCTTACCTCAAGATATCAGTACTTCTGGTCGGAATACCGGTATAAGGCTGAAAGAAACTTGCTCTGATGAATAGAAACTCTCAAAGTATCTAAATACTCACAAAATACACTCAATAATCTAGAGAGAGAAAGAGAGAAAACTTTTTTCTGGTGTGATTTTCAATTCTAACTTAGCCCTCTATTTATAGGAAAATTTTAGTAGGTTTGACCTGCAACCTGATGGCTTTACCTGCTACTATTCCCACCCACCACATTTGAAATATAATTCAGCACATTTCTTCACCAACCACAAGTGGGGCCCACCAATTCTAGAATTTTCCATCAAAATGATAAACTCCAAAAATTCAACAATTTCTGAACCAGTCATCTCGTAAAATTCATAATAAATCATACGTTTATTTTTAACGGTTCAAAATTTGTGGACATATACTCAACTTATATATGTATAACATATCCAAAAATTACAACGATTCAACGGTCGGATTAAAAATTATAACACCCGCAATATTTCTCAAAAACCCTGATTTGATTTTTAATACCTCCATTCCGATAAAAGTACTGATAAAACACCTCAACATTAACTCCTTCATTTTTAACCACAAAAATATATCCCTCATTTATATCCACATAAAATAAATATTTCCTTATCATATGAATCAATAATTAATTATTCACAAATAATATTACAGAATCACATTTATGACAACCAGACCGTTCCCAGGAAAGAGGGGACTTTCCAATAAGGATTTCTCCTTACTGGCGCGCAATTAGATGACCAAACCTCTCCTTAGACAGAACTTTCTAGACATTGCCAATAATGTTATCTAATAATATTATTCAAATAATATGAATTATTGATCTGATAATGGAAAATACTGTGCAGCAACAGTTATTGAAACAACAATAATATAAAATATCAATGCAACAATTATTGAATCAATAAAATAAAATATTGAACAATAACTACTGTAACAATTATTGAGTAGTGCCTTCTTACGTAAGAATCAATAATTGGTGCAATACCGTGTGCTACTGTATTTTAATCACCGGGTATTCTAACAGTATTAACGGTAACAACTACGCCGTTATTTATAAATAACTTATACTTGTCATTTTCTTCATCCAATCGCTTTCTGTTATGGGGCCCACACAAGGCTGCGCCGTCGTACGAATATTCCCCGACAGCAAGAATATTCCACGACCAAACGAATATTCCCCGACAAAATGAATATTTTATAACCACTTGCTTATTTTACAAAATTTGCACATTTCACCCATAACCAAAGTATTATATCAAATTAGCCCCTTATTATTCACAATAATATTTAGAGAAAATTTGATTTTATTCATTAATAAGTTGGGGTCTTACAACCTCCCCTCCTTATAAAATTTCGTCCTCGAAATTGACGTACGTACCTGATGTTTCAAAAAGGTGAGGATACCTCGCTTTCATTTCTGATTCCAACTCCCAGGTCATTTCTTCAATAGCATGGTTTCTCCACAAAACCTTAACTTGTGGTATAACCTTCGTGCGTAGGACATGCTCTTTCCTATCCAAGATCTTAACAGGTACCTCCTCGTACGTTAAATCTTCAGCTATCTCGTCTGGTTCTAACTCAATAATGTGGTTCGGGTCTTTAACATATTTACGAAGCATAGATATGTGAAAAATATTATGAACACGAGACATGCTTGGAGGTAATGCGAGTCTATATGCCACATTTCCTATTCGCTCAAGAATCTCAAATGGACCAACAAATCTTGGATTGAGCTTTCCTCTCTTCCCAAATCTTGTAACTCCCTTCCATGGTGCAACACGTAATAATACATGATCCCCAATATTAAATTCCACGTCCTTTCGATGAAGATCCGCATAACTCTTTTGTCGATCCTGTGCCGTTTGTATACGTTGTCGAATCGTTTGGATCTTCTCTGTAGTAATACGTACCAACTCTGGTCCCAACAATGTTGCTTCACCCACCTCGTCCCAGCATACTGGAGAACGACATTTTCTTCCATACAACGCCTCGAATGGAGCCACACCTATGCTCGCCTGATAACTGTTGTTGTAGGAGAATTCCACCAATGGTAGGTACTTATCCCAACTCCCTTTGAGAACTAGGACACAAAGTCTTAATAGATCTTCAAGAGTTTGAATAGTCCTCTCTGATTGTCCGTCCGTTTGAGGATGGTATACCGAACTGAATCGTAAATCCGTGCCCATAGCTTTCTGCAAGCTAACCCAAAATCGTGAAATGAATCTTGGGTCACGATCCGAAACTATGGATACTGGCATGCCATGCAATCTCACAATCTCGTTCACGTACATACTAGCAAGACGTTCAAGGGAATAAGTCTCACGTATCGGCAAGAAATGAGCGGACTTGGTTAATCTATCAATAATAACCCAAATCGCATCTATGCCTTGAGAAACCTTGGGAAGACCCGTAACAAAATCCATAGTAATGTGTTCCCACTTCCATTTCGGGATCTCAAGTGGTTGCAATGGACCCTTTGGCACTTGATGCTCCGCCTTTACACGTTGACAAGTTAAACACCTCGAGATAAACTCCGCGATCTCTCTTTTCATATTGCTCCACCAAAATGTATGTCGAAGGTCGTGATACATTTTGGTACTCCCAGGATGGATTGCAAATGGTGTGTTGTGTGCCTCCATCATTATTCTATGCTTCAAGTCGAAATCGTTAGGAACACAAAGTCTGGAGTTGACTCGAAGTATTCCTTCTTCATCGATTCTTGCTTCTGGAATAGCACCTTCTTGCACTTTCTTCTTCATACGCATCAGCTCCATGTCCGTAGCTTGAGCAGCTTTAACTTTATCGATTAAAGTCGGTTCTACTCGTATATTTGATATCATCATGTGGGTACTTGGAGCCTTCATCTCTATCTCCATCCTTTGTAAGTCATACAAAATGGGCCTTTGTGTTAACAATATTGCACTCGTACCCGCATATGATCTTCTACTCAATGCGTCAGCTACTACGTTTGCTTTTCCAGGATGATATTGGATGGTATGATCGTAATCTTTCAACAGCTCGAGCCAACGTCGCTGCCGCATGTTGAGTTCCTTTTGGGTGAAGAAATATTTGAGGCTTTTATGATCTGTATAGATCTCCACTTTCTCCCCATACAGGTAGTGTCTCCAGATCTTCAACGCAAAAACGACTGCTGCCAACTCCAAATCATGAGTAGGATAATTCCTCTCATATTCTTTGAGTTGTCGTGAGGCATAGGCTATGACTTTCCCATGTTGCATGAGAACACATCCTAACCCTTTGCCTGAAGCATCGCTGTAGATAACAAATCCATCCGAACCAGATGGTATTGTCAAAACAGGTGCCGAAATGAGTCTCCTCTTGAGTTCTTGGAAACTCTTCTCGCATTCCTCACTCCATACGAATTTTATATCTTTCCGAGTCAGCTGAGTTAACGGAGTAGCGATTCGAGAAAATCCTTCCACAAATCTCCGATAATAACCAGCTAAGCCTAGAAAGCTACGTACTTCGGTTACCGACTTCGGTTGCTCCCAACTTTGTATGGCTTCAATCTTCGCCGGGTCGACAGATACTCCATGTTTTGACACCACGTGCCCAAGGAATGCTACTTCCTCAAGCCAGAACTCGCATTTCTTCAATTTGGCATATAGCTTATTTTCACGAAGCCTTTGCAGTACCAGCTTTAAATGGCGCTCATGATCTTCACGGCTTTTGTAAGACCCCAACTTTTATAAATAAAGATGAATTTTCTATAAATATCATTTTTGAATATTATGGAGTTAATTTGATATAATGTTATAGTTGTGGGTAATATTTATAAATTTTGCAAAGTAAACAAGTTGTTATAAAATATTCGTTTGGTCGGGGAATATTCTTTTTGTCGGAGAATATTCGTACGACAGCACAATCATTGGTGGACCCCACAACGGAATTATTGTCGGATTGAGAAAACGACAGAATTATCTTTCTATAAAAATAACAGCTGGGGTGTTACCGTTAAAATCGTTAAAACTGTTGAACTACTCGGTAGTAAAAGTACAGTAATACGTGTGGTTACATAGTAGCACACGGTATTGATTATTGATGCTTATATGAGAAGTCACTCAGCTATACTCAATTATTTCTACAGTAATTGCTGCATCATATCTCTTAAATTATTATCATAGTATCATCTGTATAATATGTTATATTATTGAGACGTTGTGGTAAGTTTGGTTATTTTATGGGGGGCCATATGTCATCATCTAAGAGTCTCTTCGTCAATAGTAATTACCGTCGTCAATAGTATTTACCTTGGTCAATAGTAATTACCTTCGTCAATAGTATTTACCTTGGTCAATAGTATTTACCTTGGTCAATAGTAATTACCTTCGTCAATAGTATTTACCTTGGTCAATAGTAATTACTTTCGTCAATAGTAGTTGTTCCTTCAATATTACTAAGAGTCATTTGACCCTTCGTTAAGATCAAGAGTCATTTGACCCTTCGTTAAGACCAAGAGCCACCCTCAGTTTTTCTATAAATAGAGGCCTAGGGCTTCATTATTTTTCACGAATTCATTCAAGCTATAGAGAGCGAAAGTATAGAGAGAATAAGAGAGGGAGAGAATAAAAGTATTCTGCTACATCACTTTTCTAATATCCAGTTCTTTTAAGGTAGGGAATATTATTTCTTTTATATTCATGAAGAGAACTTCTGTTATTCCATTCGTTATTATTCTGTTGGAATAACCAGTATATGCGGAATACCCTATACTTGGTGACATTCTTCTATTATTCTGTTGGAACATCCTGTCTGTGTGTTTTACACCGGACCTGGTTCCGTCTTGTTATTATTCTGTTGGAACATCCTGTCTGTGTGTTTTACACCGGACTTGGTTCCATTATTTATTATTCTGTCGGAATATCCTGTCTGTGCGTTTACGCCGGACCTGGTTCCATTATTTATTATTCTGTTGGAATAACCTGTCTGTGCGGTCTATCGCATGCATGGTGCTTTCTTTTGTTATTCCATTCTTTATTATACTCAGTTGGTTAAGTTTTGACTTCTATACTCCATGAAATTTGTGGAATATCCTTGATAGTTACGTTTCATCCAGTATCTTTTCAAGAAAATATTCTTCTAAGCATTCTTGAATTTTACTCCACAATGCAGTATCATGTTGACAATTTGGGCGTTGTTAATTCCTGGATAAATTAATTCTTGAACTTGTTTTATTGAATTCTTATATCATTGTCATCATCCTCATGTTTATAAAATGTTGAAAGTCATCTGTGGCCTGTAGTGCATAGATGGACTTGGTATGATTATGACCAGGGATTATTCGGTATAATCATGACCGTAATGTTACAAATGATGTGGTAAAAGTATTCATTGGCCCGTAGTGCATTGATGGACAGTTATTGGCATGATCATGACCATTAATGAATATACGAATATCCTTGGCCGTAGTGCAGGGATGATTCGATGATGTGAATTATTTTATTAAGCTGAGTCCCAGCGATCACAGTGTTGAAAAACTTTTTAAATCATAAAAGATAGTAGAGTTTATTTTCTACTTGACTCTTTTAATGGATTGCTTGTTCCGCTACAGTTAAACTTGATGTCTATTATATTTTATCAGTTTAACATTGTTGAAGGCTAATGATAATTTATTCTGCATTATCTTAGTCATAATATTTCTTACTGGGCTAGTTGAGCTCACCCTTTCTTTCACTGTTCTCTTCAGGAAATGAGAACGTAGCTGGGGCAAGTCGGGGAACGGAGTGATGGTCCAAGAATAGTATTAGTTAGTAGTCCTCACTATTCTATGTAATGGTGTGTTAATAAATGTAATGAGGACTCCTTTTGAGTATGAATACTCTCTAGAAGATAATATTTGTATTCAAACTCACAGTTTATGTTTTGTCGTATTGTACACGACAGTTGTATTATTAAGTTGTATTTGTATTCTGTACTATGTATCTGACGACCCAAGATGGGTGATGTATACCTAATTTTGGGGGCGTCACAGTTGGTATCAGAGCTTAGGGATATGATCCCTGGCTAAGATGTGAGAATAGAACTAGGAGGGGAGAGACGGGGAATTCCTTCGCTAGTATGAAATACCTAAGTTTATGTGCATGGTATTTAATTGGTCGGTCATAATATAAGGATAATATATGACATATCAATTAATTTTTATTTTGTGGCAGTATCTGAAAATGGCATCTAAGAACGTTGAGAATAGCAATGGAGCACAGACGACTGTTGATTCACCACATATCAATAATTAGGATAATGTGCATCAGGAAGGTGTCAATCCTCATGCAAACAACAACACTGACCAAATGATGAATGATCAAATGTTCAGAGGCTTTATGCAATTCATGCAACAACAGGTGAAAGCGGCTCCTGTCCACAACGTAGGTGGAAATACTGGAAACTCTCAGGCGGTCACCGCTAAACAGTTTAAGGAGCTGGGACCACCGGTTTAAGGGAGAACCCAAACCACTTGTAGCTGAAACATGGATAAAGCAGATCACCAAGATATTTGATGTCTTGGGTTGCTCCGAGGAGCAAAAGGTTCCCTTTGCCGCCTTTATGTTGCGAGGAGAGGCAGATTACTGGTGGGAATCGATAAAGCGTACTCAACCTGCCGCACTGAAGATGTCTTGGGAGAAGTTCCAAGATCTGTTTAACGACAAATACTTTCCCGAGAGTATTCGTCACATGAAGGAGGTGGAGTTCATCAAATTGGAGCAGAATAATATGACCGTGTCGCAGTACGAGGCAAAATTTGCGGAGTTATCCCGGTTTGCGTCCCACCTGGTGGATAATGAAGAAAGAATGACGCGGATGTTTTTAAGAGGTTTGAAGCCGGAGATACGTCAACATCTTGTTTCTCATAAACTGTGTTTGTATTCAGATGTTGTAAATAGGGCTCAGTTGGTGGAGCGCGATAACGAGACAACGCAACCAAAAGAGAGCAGCCGGCAAAATGATAATACCAGTGAGAGCAATCATCGAAGCGGTGACAACAAGCGTGGAGGGAATCAACAGGCCAGAAATGGTAACCACTTCGGTGGTAATCAGGGCCAAAACAATAAGAATGGACATTTCAAGAAGAGGAGATTCAACAATGACGGAAAGACACCAGCACCAGCACCTGTCGTTAAGGAAGGAGAACGACCACCTATCATATGTTTCAAATGCGGAGGGGAGGGGCACATCAGTCCAAACTGCGCGATGCCGTCCAAAGCATGTTATAATTGTGGAAGAGAAGGTCATTTAGCCCGATTTTGTCGTTTACCGAAGACAAATTCAGCTAAGATGGAGGCACCAAAAGCCGTCCCAGAAAAGTCAAAACCGGTTGTGCAAGGGAGAGCGTTTGTTGTGAACTCCCAGAGAGCAAGGAACCTGAATGAGGTCATCACGGGTAAGCTTATCATAAACTCTAACGAAGTCTATACTTTATTTGATACCGGTTCTACCCATTCTTTTATTTCTCCTACTTGCGCTCATCGATTAAATTTGATTCCAGAGAAATTAGACTTTGACTTATCTGTGGAAACTCCGTTGGGAGAAACCTTCATTACCTCCACTGTTTATAAGTCTTGTTTGGTTCAAGTTGGTACCCACACATTACCTATCGATCTGATTTCATTAAAAATACTTGCATTTGACGTGATTCTAGGGATTGATTGGTTAACTACTCATTATGCAAAAATTGATTGTTTTCATAAGGTTGTTAGCTTTCATATTCCTAATCGACCTATTATGCGAATTCAAGCAACCAAACCATTAAAATCAATCGCTGTCATCTCAAGCCATAAAGCTATTCGTTTATTGAAAAACGGATGTCAAGCTTTCTTAGCTCATGTCACAGATCTAAACAAAAATACGTCAGTTTTGAATGATATTTCTATTGTTAATAAATTCCCTGACGTATTTCCTGAAGAACTTCCTGGCCTACCCCCAGAGCGTGAAATTGAATTTTGTATCGACCTTGAACCCGGTACAAAACCCATTTCCAAAGCCCCATATCGAATGGCTCCTATTGAACTTCAGGAGTTAAAGATCCAACTGCAGGAATTGTTAGACATTGGCTTTATTCGTCCTAGTACTTCTCCTTGGGGAGCTCCTGTTCTATTCGTGAAGAAGAAAGATGGAAGTATGCGACTTTGTATTGATTATCGGGAGTTGAATCATGTCACCATCAAAAACAGGTACCCATTGCCACGTATTGATGACCTGTTTGACCAGTTGCAAGGAGCACAATTCTTTTCAAAGATCGATCTTCGTTCTGGATATCATCAGCTGAAGGTTAGAACTGAGGATATTCCAAAGACGGCTTTTAGAACTCGGTACGGGCATTATGAATTCCTAGTCATGTCCTTTGGATTGACTAATGCTCCTGCTGCCTTCATGGATATGATGAACCGGGTATTCAAGGAATATTTGGATCACTTTGTGGTCGTCTTTATTGATGACATCCTTATTTATTCCAAAAGCCGTGAAGATCATGAGCAACACTTGAGGCTGGTACTCCAAAAGCTTCGTGAATACAAACTTTATGCCAAGTTGAAGAAATGCGAGTTCTGGCTGGAAGAGGTAGCATTCCTTGGGCACGTAGTATCAAGTCGTGGAATATCGGTTGACCCGGAAAAGATTGAAGCTATTCAAAGCTGGAGCAACCTAAATCAGTGACCGAGGTACGTAGCTTTCTTGGTTTAGCTGGTTATTATCGGAGATTCGTGGAAGGATTTTCTCGAATCGCTACTCCATTAACTCAGCTGACTCGGAAAGATACAAAGTTTGGTTGGAGCGAAGAATGTGAGCAGAGTTTTCAAGAACTCAAGAGGAGACTCATTTCAGCACCTGTTCTAACAATACCATCTGGCTCGGAGGATTTGTCATCTACAGTGATGCT
The DNA here is from genome assembly GCA_016801055.1 of Panax notoginseng. Taxonomy (NCBI): domain Eukaryota; kingdom Viridiplantae; phylum Streptophyta; class Magnoliopsida; order Apiales; family Araliaceae; genus Panax; species Panax notoginseng. The sequence continues at coordinate 258,025,613 of CM029013.1, forward strand.
TCGAGCAAAGGGTTGGGATGCGTTCTCATGCAACATGGAAAAGTCATAGCCTATGCATCAAGACAACTCAAGGAATATGAGAGGAATTATCCTACTCATGATCTAGAGTTGGCAGCTGTTGTCTTTGCACTTAAAATTTGGAGGCATTACTTGTATGGGGAGAAGGTGGAGATCTTTACGGATCATAAAAGCCTCAAATATTTCTTCACTCAAAAGGAACTTAACATGCGACAACGACGTTGGCTTGAACTGTTGAAAGATTATGATCATACCATTCAATACCATCCTGGAAAAGCGAACGTGGTAGCTGACGCATTGAGTAGAAGATCATATGCGGGTACAAGTGCAATATTAACAACGCAAAGGCCCATTTTGTGTGACTTACAAAAGGATGGAGATAGAGTTAAAGACTCCAGGGACCCATGTGATGATGGCGAATATACGAGTAGAACCGACTTTAATCGATAAAGTTAAAGCTGCTCAAGCTACAGACCTGGAGCTGATGCGTATGAGGAAGAAAGTGCAAGAAGGTGCTATGCCGAAAGCAAGAATCGATGAAGAAGGAATACTTCGAGTCAACTCCAGACTTTGTGTTCCTAACAACCCTGATTTAAAGTATAAAATCATGATGGAGGCGCACAACACACCGTTTGCAATCCATCCTGGAAGTACCAAAATGTATCATGATCTTCGTCATACATTTTGGTGGAGCAATATGAAGAGAGAGATAGCGTTGTTTATCTCAAGGTGTCTAACTTGTCAACGAGTCAAAGCGGAGCATCAAGTACCAAAAGGTCCATTGCAACCACTTGAAATTCCAGAATGGAAGTGGGAGCACATTACCATGGATTTCGTTACCGGTCTTCCTAGGGTTTCTCAAGGTATTGATGCGATTTGGGTCATTGTTGATAGATTGACCAAGTCTGCTCATTTCTTACCGATACGAGAAACTTATACACTTGAACGTCTTGCTCGTATGTACATAAACGAGATTGTAAGACTGCATGGTATGCCAGTATCCATAGTTTCTGATCGAGACCCAAGATTCACTTCACGATTTTGGGTTAGTTTACAAAAAGCTATGGGCATGGAGTTATGATTTAGTTCAGCATATCATCCTCAGACGGACGGACAATCAGAGAGGACTATTCAAACTCTTGAAGATCTATTAAGACTCTGTGTCTTTGACTTCAAGGGAAGTTGGGACAAATTCTTACCATTGGTGGAGTTTTCCTACAACAACAGTTATCAAGCAAGTATTGGCATGGCTCCATTCGAAGCATTGTATGGAAGAAAATGTCGTTCTCCAGTATGCTGGGATGAGGTGGGCGAAGCAACGTTGTTGGGACCGGAGTTGGTACGTATGACTACAGAAAAGATTCAAACGATCCGACAACGTATAAAAACCTCACAAGATCGACAAAAGAGTTATGCTGATCTTCATCGAAAGGACGTGGAATTTGATGTAGGAGATCATGTGTTCTTACGTGTTGCTCCATGGAAAGGAGTTACGAGATTTGGAAAGAGAGGAAAGCTAAATCCTCGATTCATCGGTCCATTTTTAATCCTCGATCGAGTAGGGACTGTGGCTTATAGACTCGCTTTACCGCCAAGTATGTCTCGTGTTCATAACGTTTTCCACATATCCATGTTACGCAAATATGTGGAAGACCCGAACCACATTATTGAGTTAGAACCGGACGAAATAGCGGAGGATTTGACGTATGAAGAAGTTCCTGTTCAAATCTTGGATAAGAAGGAACATATTCTACGCTCCAAGGTTATACCTCAAGTTAAAGTTTTGTGGAGAAACCACGATGTTGAGGAAATGACTTGGGAGTTAGAATCAGAAATGAAATCAAGGTATCCTTACCTCTTCGACATACCAGGTACGTACCCTAATTTCGAGGGCGAAATTTCATAAGAAGGGGAGGTTGTAAGACCCCAACTTTTATAAATAAAGATGAATTTTCTATAAATATCATTTTTGAATATTATGGAGTTAATTTGATATAATGTTATAGTTGTGGGTAATATTTATAAATTTTGCAAAGTAAGCAAGTTGTTATAAAATATTCGTTTGGTCGGGGAATATTCTTTTTGTCGGAGAATATTCGTACGACGGCACAATCATTGGTGGACCCCACAACGGAATTATTGTCGGATTGAGAAAACGACAGAATTATCTTTCTATAAAAATAACAGCTGGGTGTTACCGTTAAATCGTTAAAACTGTTGAACTACTCGGTAGTAAAAGTACAGTAATACGCGTGGTTGCATAGTAACACACGGTATTGATTATTGATGCTTACGTGAGAAGTCACTCAGCTATACTCAATTATTGCTACAGTAATTGCTGCATCATATCTCTTAAATTATTGTCATAGTATCATCTGTATAATATGTTATATATTGAGACGTTGTGGTAAGTTTGGTTATTTTATGGGGGGCCATATGTCATCATCTAAGAGTCTCTTCATCAATAGTAATTACCGTCGTCAATAGTATTTACCTTGGTCAATAGTAATTACCTTCGTCAATAGTATTACCTTGGTCAATAGTAATTACCTTGGTCAATAGTAATTACCTTCGTCATAGTATTTACCTTGGTCAATAGTAATTACTTTCGTCAATAGTAGTTGTCCCTTCAATATACCAAGAGTCATTTGACCCTTCGTTAAGACCAAGAGTCATTTGACCCTTCGTTAAGACCAAGTGCCACCCTCATTTTTCTATAAATAGAGGCCTAGGGCTTCATTATTTTTCACGAATTCATTCAAGCTATAGAGAGCGAAAGTATAGAGAGAATAAGAGAGAGAGAGAATAAAAGTATTCTGCTACATCACTTTTCCAATATCCAGTTCTTTTAAGGTAGGGAATATTATTTCTTTTATATTCATGAATAGAACTTCTGTTATTCCATTCGTTATTATTCTGTTGGAATAACCAGTATATGCGGAATACCCTATACTTGGTGACATTCTTCTATTATTCTGTTGGAACATCCTGTCTGTGTGTTTTACACCGGACCTGGTTCCGTCTTGTTATTATTCTGTTGGAACATCCTGTCTGTGTGTTTTACACCGGACTTGGTTCCATTATTTATTATTCTGTCGGAATATATCCTGTCTGTGCGTTTACGCCGGACCTGGTTCCATTATTTATTATTCTGTTGGAATAACCTGTCTGTGCGGTCTATCGCATGCATGGTGATTTCTTTTGTTATTCCATTCTTTATTATACTCAGTTGGTTAAGTTTTGACTTCTATACTCCATGAAATTTGTGGAATATCCTTGATAGTTACGTTTCATCCAGTATCTTTTCAAGAAAATATTCTTCTAAGCATTCTTGAATTTTACTCCACAATGCAGTATCATGTTGACAATTTGGGCGTTGTTAATTCCTGGATAAATTAATTCTTGAACTTGTTTTATTGAATTCTTATATCATTGTCATCATCCTCATGTTTATAAAATGTTGAAAGTCATCTGTGGCCTGTAGTGCATAGATGGACTTGGTATGATTATGACCAGGGATTATTCGGTATAATCATGACCGTAATGTTACAAATGATGTGGTAAAAGTCCTCATTGGCCCGTAGTACATTGATAGACAGTTATTGGCATGATCATGACCATTAATGAATATACGAATATCCTTGGCCGTAGTGCAGGGGTGATTCGATGATTGTGAATTATTTTATTAAGCTGAGTCCCAGCGATCACAGTGTTGAAAAACTTTTAAATCATAAAAGATAGTAGAGTTTATTTTCTACTTGACTCTTTTAATGGATTGCTTGTTCCGCTACAGTTAAACTTGATGTCTATTATATTTTATCAGTTTAACATTGTTGAAGGCTAATGATAATTTATTCTGCATTATCTTAGTCATAATATTTCTTACTGGGCTAGTTGAGCTCACCCTTTCTTTCACTGTTCTCTTCAGAAAATGAGAACGTAGCTGGGGCAAGTCCGGGAACGGAGTGATGGTCCGAATGATAGTATTAGTTAGTAGTCCTCACTATTCTATGTAATAGTGTGTTAATAAATGTAATGAGGACTCCTTTTGAGTATGAATACTCTCTAGAAGATAATATTTGTATTCAAACTCACAGTTAATGTTTTGTCGTATTGTACACGACAGTTGTATTAATCAGTTGTATTTGTATTCTGTACTATGTATCTGACGACCCAAGATGGGTGATGTATACCTAATTTTTGGGGCGTCACAGTTGGTATCAGAGCATAGGGATATGATCCCTGGTTAAGAGGTGAGAAAGAACAAGGAGGGTAGAACGGGAATACCTCGCTAGTATGACATACCTAAGTTTATTTGCATGGTATTTAATTTGGTCGTCTAATATAAGGATTAATATCTGACATATCAATTAATTTTTAATTGGTGGCAGTATCGGACAATGGCAACTGAGAATGTGAGAATAGCAATGGAGCACAGACACCTGTTTGATTCACCCCATATCACTAATCCGATAATGTGCATCAGGAAGGTGTCAATCCTCATGCAAACAACAACACTGACCAAATGAAT